>CM062816.1:238244282-238844282 GCA_031772625.1 Pinus tabuliformis | reverse complement strand
TACAACATTTTTGAGTAGTAGAAAGAAGTGCTTTAGCTTCTACCCATTTTGTAACATAATCAATAAAAATAAGAATGTATCTTTTTCAAAATCCAGAGCCCATTTTTCATAAGGCTTAATAAGTACCTGAGGTTGTAGAGGCATCTCATCAAAAGGAACATGTTTCCCCATCCTTTGTCAACTATCACATGTCTTAACATACTCTCTAGCATCCTTAAAAAGGGAAGGCCAATAATATCCTAAGAGAAGGACTTTGTAAGAATTTCTTTTGTCAATGTCCTCCACATGGCTCATCATGACAATATTTCAATATCTCTAGCACTTCATCTTCTCTTACACACCTTTAGATGATAATATCTAGACTTTTTTATACAATTATTCGTTTATCCATGAATAAGATGCACTAATTTGAATTACCTTCTCTTTTTCTCAAGGAGGAAAGTATGATGATAATTTTCCTGTAGCCAAATAGTTAACAATATCTGAAAACCATGGAGATTTAGTAGACACTGCAAAAACATATTCATTAGGAAAATAATCTTCTACATGTATATCATTGTTATAATTTTGAATCCTTGATAAAAAGTCAGCAACTGTGTTTTTTTTTCCAGGTCGATCCAAAATAGTAATATTAAACTCTTGTAGCAATAATAACCATCTAGTAATTCTTCCATTAGTGATTGATTTATTCATTAAGTGATTAGTATGTACAAAAGTTTCATAGCCAGTAATATAATGTCTGAATTTATTGATGGCATGAACAACAACCAAAAATTGGTTTTCTTTGAGAGTATAATTTAACTCTACAGGAGTCAATTTTTTACTGGTATAATAAATGGCATATGGAGTTAAGTATTTTTGTCCTAGTACATCTCCTACAGCTGTATCTAAAGCATCAATTGAGATATGAAAAGGTAATTTCCAATTTGGTCATCTAAGAATGGGTGCTTCAGAGATTTTCCCTTTTGATGACTCAAAGGCCTTTTGGCAATCAGAATTCCAATTGAATTCACAGTCTTTCATGAGTAGCTTGAAAAGTGGAGATGCAATTTTTGTAATGGTTTCTATAAATATTCTATAATAACCAGTGAAACCAAGAAAACTTCTAACATCTCATTGACATGTTGGAATTGATAATTTAGAAATAACTTCTACTTTAGATGTGTCCACTCTAATTCCATTTCCTGAAATATGGTGTCCTAGAACAATTCCCTTAGTAAACATCATAAAAATTTTTGCATGACTTAATGAGAGATTTTCCCCCTTACATATAGTGAGATTTTTTTCCAAATTTTTAAGAGCTTCCTTAGAAGAATTTCCATAAACTACAAAATCATCCATATACACTTCCACACAATCATGAATTATATTAGAAAAATTTCCTAATCCTGGTCTTTGGAATGTTGCAGGAGCATTACATAATCCAAACGGAAGTACTCAGTAAGAATAAGTTCCCCATGGGCAGTTAAAGGTGGTTTTATCTTGGTCTTCAGGGGCTACTTGGAGTTGTTTATACCCACTAAAACCATCTAAAAATGAAAAATATTTCTTTCAGCAAATGTATCTAAGACTTGATCTATGACAGGGAGTGGAAAGTCATCTTTTAAAGTGGCTTTATTCAATTCTCTATCGTCAATACACACCCTCCATTTTCCATTATTTTTATGGACCATTACTAAGGGTGAAACCCACTGACTCTCTGATATTGGATAGATCAAATTGACATTCAACAAATTTTGTAGTTCTTCCTTAACAACCTCCCTCAAATTTGGATTCATTCTTCTTTGTTGAACTAGTTTGGAATTTTCTTCAATGTAGATATGATGTTTACAAGTATTAGGATCAATTCCTTTCATGTCAGTATATTCCCATGCATAAGAAGATGAATGTTCTTGTAAGTTTTTCCTACAAATATTTGAATTGTAGAATTGCCAATTTTTTCCATCGAGTTCAAGGATAGTTGATGAGATGATAAATATTCAATATTGTATTGTTCTTGAAAACTCTGACTAGATTCATAATATAATGAAGATTCATCATTTTCCATTAAATCTAAAAGTTTATCTTCTTCATATAATTGTGAAGTAGAAAAGATTGGTCTTATATCGAATTCATCATCTATTGATTCTTCATTTTCAACCTCTAATGTTGTTTCTTCTCATGGATACAATGTGAATTTCTTTGTTGTACTACATCAGAAATGAAGATATCACCAGATATACAACTTATGGAAGCATCAACTGTAGCTAGCCATGGTCTTCCTAGAATCAATGGATTCCCTCCTAAGTTATTCTTGGGTGTTAAAATCATAAAATCAACAGGATATTCCCAAGAATCTAAGGATACATATATGTCTTCTAATACGCCATCAAGTTTGATTACAGATCTATCTACCAATTGTAATAGTGTAGTTGTATATTGAAGATTAGAAATCTTTAATTGATTCATAGTTTGTTTGCTCATGATATTTATGGCTGCTCCTAGATCAATCAATGTATTTGGGATCTCTATACCATTGATGTGTGTTTTCACAATGGGCCTTCCGGATCAAGGTACTTTTGAATTGTTGTTTTACCCATCATGATATCTGTAAATTTTCCAGCAAGTTGGATTCTTTTGATTTCTTTTCTATTTCTTCTAGGTTTTTTTATGCTCAAGTCCGTAATTACTTTTGTGAAAATTGGTATTTCCTTAATATCTTGAAGCAAAGGAATCTTTATGCAAACATTCTTCAGTTCATCTAACATTTCATAATTAGGAAATAAATTTTTTTTCTCTACTCCTTCACCAATTTTCAATATTTCATGGAAGGGTGGTTTTGAAACAGATACTGAAGGTTTTTCCATAATAGGAGTTGAGTTATTTGGATGTGTTGGAATAACTTGTTTTTTATTTTCTTCTTTTTTTATTATTAAGAGACTTTTCTTCTTTAGGGATATTTTCTTTTTCCACTTTCCTGAATAACAACTTAGGGGGACGTATTTTCTAATATTCTACTAGATCCAAGGTGAACATTATTTAGATCTAGTGGAGTTATCTGTAGAAAATTTGCTATAGGTTAACCTGATAATGCAATATAAATCAAAGAAGAATACTATAACCTACTTCTACTATCAATTTGTGGGAGCTTAAAGATCAAGCTAAACAATATAACTAGAAGAAGAAGAATCAATCGGAAAATACACATGAAAATACTTTGGGGAAAGCCTCAGCTAAAAACCTCACTATCTATATTATCATACAAGGTGGAGATACATAAGAATTATACAAAGCCTTAGCTTTCATAGCTAGCCAGCTCTCAGTACAATCCTCAGAGATGCTCACAGGAAATCCTGGCTTCTCTCAAACCGTCCTCTCTACCTTCCAAGCTCCTATTTCCTTGTGTTGTTTCTCCTTGTGGATGACCTCCTGTTACCAAGTGTAACACTGCTCTCACACACTAGAAAATTGCGTAATCCTCAAGGAATTATCCTTCTGCATGCATGAGTTTTCTTTATAGGAAAACACATGCAACTGATAGTACACTGTCCTTGACTTTAATCTTCACTCGGTCTTTCTCATAATAGACATGCATGAGTTTCTAATGAGGGAATCTTCAGTTAAATGGAGTACACTAGTTGAGTGCATACATGCATCAACTAACTATTAACTCTCTATTAGTTCCTCAAACAGTTTGGAACTAATTTAACTGGACTTAATTTAGTAAACTGAGCTAACTAATTACAACTTAAACATAACTCAATATTATCTACTTAATTCAAGGGATAACTCTTGCATGACTTCAGAAAGACTTCTAACTTGAATTTCTCCAACTAATTAATCTATAATGAATTAATTAATTATTTCCAAGTAGCTGGTGAGACTAGATTCGATTTTAATTCAAAATTTTAAATCAAGGACAAATTAAAATTGGAATTTCTGGATTCTATTTTTTTCATTTCTTGTTGCTATTTTCAACACTCCCTCTCAACAAGAAAGGAATTCAACTTGATCTTGATCATGAACCTTTGGAATGTTATGCATGCAACACTTCTCTCTAGTGTTGTTTCTCCAGCAACTCCAAAAACAAAAAAAAAACATCCAACCTGAATCAGTATGATGCATCTATCATCAAAGTCTTTGATTGCTATTGCCTCTATCAACTGAAAACTTTGCACTTCTGCTGACTCTACCTTTCTACACTATTGCCAATCGTTCTTTGTGCTCTTTAATATATAACTACTATAGCCTCTGTCACTTTGATCTCTGACTGTATCAATCCCACTGATTACTCCCACTACTATGGACTTTGGGCTCCTATAGCAAGGTACAATCCATGAGATAAAACCTCTCAATGGACCCTACTCAATTTCAACCTTCTTGGGACTATCACTTCACATCGCCCTACCTCACACTTGGAGGTATGGCTGGATGTGATCCCTATGCCCACTTGGATTGAAATTCACCCCTAATGGAGGTATCTGCTTGAGTGGATCTCTTCACTCGGTCTCCTATCTGCTTCTCCAATTGTGGCTCCTCTACAATTGTCTAAGACTTCTTCTGGGACTGCATGTTGAGAGGTAGTTTACTCTCCCTCTCAACCACCAAGTCTCTAACATTTTTGTTGCTCCTCAAGGCTTTGCATGCATCTTGAACCTCAAGAGCATACAGCTTCTTAACTCGTGAACCGATCGGTTTCAACTGTCTTGTGGTGATGTGTCTATGGAAAACCTTTCCCTTACTAAAGACAACATCGCAACCTTTGTCCTCCAACATTGCAACTGATACCAAGTTCTTCTTCAGTCTAGGAACATACTTCACATCTATCAAGGCGATAGGAGCTCCATGCTCCCTCTGACAAGCAACCGTGCCCACTCTTGAAACACTATACTTTCCATCGTACCCCTTCTCTATGCGCATCTGGAGGTCTTTCTCCTCCAAGGTACTGAATAAACTTCTATCACCAGTGTTGTCACTCAGAAGTCTTCCCTAGAAGTTATCAAAAGAAAGAATAATCTGAGGTAACCAAAAACCTAATATTTTAGGCTCAGGTTCTAGCCAACATAAGTCTAGAGAGGGCTCTCTCTTTATAATTTAACTTGGTTTTGGGTGGGATTTTAGCCTAGTTCTTAGTGTTCATAAGGTGTTGAATTTGGTTGGGTGGTGCAATTCTGGGAATAGATGGATGGAGCAAGGTCTTCAAGCCATTGGGCTATGGAGTCAATCAAAAGATGGCTTAACTGGACCAGATCACTAAAGGGAGTGTTCACAGGATAGGCTAGCAAAGCAAAAGGAAAATCTTCAAGTTAAATGGATGAGATAGTCTTAACCAGGGTGAAAGGGCAATGAAGAATCCTTAGACTAGGATCAAGATGAAGAGCAGGAGGAGATCATGAGCAAAGGGCAACTAAGAATCCTTTATTATTGACTGAGGGGGAAACTACGGAAGTAAGGGAGCATTTAAGAATTCCCTAACTAAGATAGTTTAGCAAAAAACGTTAAGAATGTAAACAGTCAATACAGAGAGCATTAAAGCCAGTTTTGAAATATCATTCCTAGTTTACCATTCAAATTTCATAGAAACACATATGATTATTAATATACATAAAGAAAAACAATAATACACACGAGAGAAAATACTTATTTGATTTCCGATTTACACAAGAATCTTTTGAAATGTCTTTAATTTATTCCTTAATCCAGCAAGTTAATCCAGTCTTGATACAATAGCACTTTAACTTGAGAGGAAAATGTCTATAGAAATGCCTTTGAATCCACCCTAAATACTTTGAAAGGTAAATTATTTATACAAAAAATATTTACAAATATCTCATAACAGTTTGAGAATTAATCTAGGAAATCAAAATATCTTCAAGCATGAAGATAAAGACAAACGGAAAACTGCATCATGTTGTCCCTTTTGTTGTGATAGTGTTGGATGTTTGCAGTTCGAATTTGAGCTCTTTAAGTTGGCTAATATTTGTACGCTGGAATCACCTTTGTCTTTAATCTTTTACTTATACTCTTTAACCTGTTACTCTTTGACCCTGTTTACCTATCCTTTCACCTGCCTTCAGATTTACTGTGGTAACTTATAGTAAATCTGTCATTTTTTCCCACCATTCATCTTCAAGTAACCTTAGCTTTAGCATATTTCTATATATCTCGTCTCCTCTATGTATTTGGGAAATTTTGGCTTGGTGACAAATAGATGTTTCACCTCATGCTGTAGGAAGAATAGATTTTCTAAAGTATCATATAATACTTTCCTTGTTGGAAATGCTTTGACTCCTGAAGTGCTTGCTTGTGCCTTGGACAATTTCTTTAATCTGTCAACATAGTCCAATTGGGTCATAAGTTTGTCATTGATTACCATGGGAATTGGAAGGCCTTTATCCATCAAAATTTGAAACTTTGCCATGAATCTGGCAATCCCAACCTGCATGTCATGGCATTTTTCCTCTAGGTTAAGCATGAGGTTTCTTTTAGAAAGAACCCTTTTGATTTTAATGATGGCTTCAATTCTGTCCTCCACACCAGGCTCATTTAGTTCATGCCTGTTCTTTTTGTTCAAGAAATGGATGAGTTGATTAGCATCCTCAGGCTGTTCTCCTAAGTCTTCCTTTACCTTTTGTATTTCTTCGGTGGTCACTTTCACCAATTTTGTTTGCTCGAACATTACTTGAATTGATGGAAAAATATCATTGACATAGTCAATAATATTAGCTCAAAGCGTCTCCTTAGTCTGTTCCAATGGCTTTTGCAAAGTTAAATCTTTTTCGACGACCTTTATCTTCTCACTCATCCTTAGGGATTTTTGTGCTTCTTCATTCTGCTGTATTTGGGCAAGATTACAGTCAGTTTCTAAGCTTGCCACTTTCTCCTTAAGATTTTTTAGCTCTGTTGCCTGGATGGACATTTCCTCCATGGATTTCACTAACTCCGTTGTCTTTTCTGTTGAGGTACTTACTGTTGTAGACTCATTTGTGACTAGCAGTGTTGTAGCGGGTGGAGATGTTGGTGCTAAAGAGGTTGTCAATGTTGAAGGGACTTCAGTTGTTACTATGGGAATGGAAGCTATGGAGGTAGTGGCCAATTCACTTTGTTTGGACTGAATCAATGTGTCCAATTCTTTCTCTTTTTCTTTTAATTGGTCATTTAGCTTTAGGACCAAGTTCATAAGCTCTTCTTGTCATTTTTGTGTTTCCAGGACTTCTGCTGTTTATGGATGATGCAATGGTGGAATTTTGAGTTGCTTCTTCAAAATAGCTATGTCATCATTCTTCTTCTTTATGAACTTTTCAATGGCCTTTACATCTTTGGGATCATGTCCCAACTCAATGATTAAGTCCTCTAAGGACATGATTCTAGTGTCTTTCGCCTATGAAGAGGCCTTCTCCAATTGGAATTGAGCTGATATATTATTCAGGGAGTTCTGCAATTGGTGGGCTGTGATGGCTTTCCTTGTCAAGGTGGCGTAAATCATCTCCCTTGTCTGTTTGTGCAACCTAATTTAGTCAATAGGATGTATGTCCTTTGCCAACACTTCAAAATCTATCTTCTGGAAGTCAGCTGTTGATCTTGGTTGTTGTGTGGTAGGCTTCATGAATGTCATTTGCATTTTGCCTTCTTTCACATCATAGGCTGACATCAGCCTTGTCTGGTTGGTAGGTGCCATCTTGAGTTACTGTGCATAAGTTTGGGCCTTTAGCCTTTCATTCCTGGCTTTGATGTCCTTGTACCTTCCTCTAATGTCTTGATATTTGTCTACTGACATACTAAATGAGGACATTTCAACACTCTGTTGCATCTCCAACATCTAAGTATGAGATGTGGAAGGTTCTGGTTTGCCCCCAAAAGGAGTAGCAGACCTACTTCCTTCCCTTCTTGTGCTAGTGGCACCTACTATCTCTTCTGTGAATTCTTGCTCCAAAATAGGATTTAACCTCTACCTTTTGACTAGGTTGGTTTCTGCATAAGTTTGTATGGTTGCTCTGCCTAATGTAGTGGCCTCCTCCCTATTCCTTTTGAGGCTTATTTCCTCATTTAGAGGAGTTTGCAAGTTAGGGGGAGTACTCATATTGGGCTATTGTGTACTTGTTTGACCTAATTCCTCTGATAGTTTTGGCTACTATGATTCTTCTTGTACCTGGGATTCTTCTTTTGTGTGTTTTTCACTATGTGCCTGTGATTCTCCTTGTGCTTGAGATTCTCCTGGCACCTACAGGAAAGAACCTTCATTAAGACTTTTCTCTAGGTCATTTAGTGCATTTTCAATAGCAGCTTCAATGCTATCTCTATCCACTAGAGTATTCTCCACCCATTCCAACTAATTTGCATATTTTTGTCTATTTCAAGGATTCGGTGGTGAATGTAGGGAGTCATATTATTTTTCTGTCTTCTGTTGCAGATGAAGTCATAGGGGTCATATCTCCACATGAAGCTTTGTTTTTGTTTGAGTCTTTGAAGGATTTCTTCTGCTTCTCTTCTAGCTTCTCTGCTATTGCATACAAAGGGGCCTAGTTGATCCTTGATTCTGATTTGGGCCTTCTTTTTGGCTTTAACAAAATGCACCTCATCTAAGTTGATTATCTGCCTATAGTACTCCAGAGCAAATAACCTCATTGGAAGGTATCTGGGTAGTTTATATGGGGCCAACTCATAGCCATATATCCTAATTTTAGTGTGATTTTGGTACAAGTACCAATCTCCCACTTTATGTTGTTTTGAAAGCTGTAGGATCCACCTAATATCTGAACTGATTCTTGGAGGAGGACTTCCTAGTAGCATGGTCACTACTGGATGTACAAAAAGATCAATGAAATCTGTGTATGGACATGGGGAATCATGCTTATGTATCAAAGGAGTCCAAAAAATTACTGACTTAGGATGACCTTTAGTGTCAAGGTTTTGGAGAGTGAATGGGAACTTGTCAGCTTGATAGTATAAGAAAAAGTGGTACAAAACTGAAGAATACTTAAACACTCTTTCATTACTCATTCTCAGAAATTGCTCATGCATCCTATCAGCTATGTACTTAGCATAATCATACATGACAGTAGGGGGCTGTCTTGGAGTAAAAATGGACATGAAGGCTAAAATGATTTCATCTATGTATTCACTGGTAGTATAGCATAAAACACAAGAGATCATTGCTACTATATCTTGACCAAATGGGGAAAATATGGTAACCACATATGGAGGAGGTTCTGTTGGGACATGCTTTTCCTCCCTGATGAAGGTCTGAAGCATTTCAGCAATCATGGTAGAGGTAAGCTTGAGAAATTGGTTTAGTAGGTCTCCAATTGAAATAGGGGTTAAGTTCTGCCCTGGCTGTAGTTGCAACATTTCATTGATTGACTTGGTAGTGATGGTGAAAAGTATGGTGTAGACAAGGAACACCATTTCTCTTTGATTGGGAATATAGTTTGCATAGCAATAATGGAAAATCTCTGGAAAGATGTGCACCTCAAGGAATTGATACTTGGGCAGATTAGACTCCCAAAGACCTATTTTATCAACTTGGTTTAGGTATTGGTCCCTGTATCGACAATACAGTTTGATAGGGGATTCAAGGACAGAGGTGTCCTTGATTTGCAAATCTTTATTAGCAAGGGGACGGTGGTCTAGGTCCAAGTGAGGAGTAGTAATTGGCCTAGCATCCATAGGAATTTGGGCTGCTATTCTTAGCTCTTGTGGATTTAAGAATGGGAAAAAGGGTTTTTCAGTTAGTTAGGGCAACTGGGTTCCAATACAGAGTGGTCTTGGGTCGTTGTGTAGTTCTTTCACTCAACTTCTTATTAATTCCAAGCAATGCAAGTAACTGGTTCAGAAATGAGATAAGGTTTCCAGTGAATTTGGATAAAATACCTAGAATTTTGGGAATATTGACTCTGAATAGGTCGATAGGCGATTGTGCACGGTTGCAGAAAGTCTGTGTGAACTGGAGGGTGGACTGTGATTTCAATGGCTTCTTCAAGTTGGCAACTGGACATAGGTTGGCGGTTGGACGTCGTGTAGTTGCGTGCATGAAGGTCTGGAACTTTAGTTTTATGATAAAACAAAGATTATGAGGTTTTTGGCTTTATTAACAAACTCAACATTTGGCGGGTGTTTGGGGAATAGTGGTACTTTTAGTAGTTAGAGGGGTGATGTGATAGTTTGGTGTTTAGGGGGTAGTGGTAAGCGGGTTCTTTCGCACTGCATATGAGTGCTGGGTGGTTTTGGGGGGAGGCCACCTGATTCCACTCATTGGGCACCACGTCGCACCGGGGGTCCAAGGGAAAACAACCCATTTCAAGCAGGTAAAGTTCAAGTTTCGGGCCCGTACAAAATCAATGTGGATCGTTGGATTTGAAGGGGGAAAATCGGGTGGTGATCGGTCGATGAAAATGCACAGATGGTAGTGGGGGGCCCGACAAGCAATTAACTCGGTGGTTTTGGATTTAATATGGGATTAGGGTGAGATTAATGCATCGGGCGTGATTTTATTGGCAGAGGATTTGACTTTTAATTAATCGCTGATCGATTAATTAATTCATTTGTCGGGTTTGAGTATTTATAAAGTTTATATTTCAAACTTCAGGGATGGGGTATTAATATTAAAGGGATTTATTAAATACATAGGGGAAAAGGGTTATTTTTCAGGAATTAATATATAAATAAAATTAAAAGTTAATATGAACATCGTGAAAAATGGATTTAGCACTAAGTATAATGTATATTTATAATTCATTTTCTTTTCATAAACACATTATAACTTAGGCTAAGTGTTATTTTTGTGGGTTTTTAGGAAAAGGGGTTTACTTGGAGGTAATGGCTTTTCCTTACGAAAAATGGTGTTTTATCTTAAGAAAAGGGATTTGTTTGGGAAAATGAGGGAGAGTGAAGTGGGGTAATGTTTGTAGGGGGAATTTTAGTACCTAGGACCTATAATTCATGAGGTCAAGGGTTTTGTCCCTCCAAAAGTCAGAGAAATGCTCTGAGCCCCTTTGACTTAAGATTTTGGGTACCTAAGAGTTTTCATTGGAAATTAGTTAAGTGAAAGGTGTAATGAGTGAGGGAAATTAATCAATTGACTTTGTGGACTTGATGCATGTCCAATTGCTCATTAATACTTGGAATTTTCTTGATGAGGGTGATAAATATTCTTTTGTCTAACAATCATCACAATTCTGCAACCTTTCTACTACTTACCCATCTACTCATCCTACCATTTTTACTTCTCTTTATTAGGGTGCACTTAAGCTGGAAAACCCTTATCAAAACATTTTTATTTTATTTTACAATAGTAATCTAACTAAGTCTAACCTTATTACATCCAAGGGCTCAGATTAAATAGTTGAGCTCCTTTATTGACTCTACCTATCTACTTATCTGCCAAGATTACACTATTTGGTCAGATTTTATTCTCTATCTATAAGCATGAAATTGAAAGCATGAAATAGCCAAGTTTAAACATTTTGACTATCATGGATTGTGTCATAGGTTACAAATTGCACAAAATCATTTATTTTTTACAGAAAGTAAATAGTAGTGGCATTTTGACTTGCACACTTTCATGGTGTTTTCTTTCTTGGGGTTCATTTTTCATCTTTTTTGACCTTTTTATTCTTTTTGTCCTTTGATTTTTCTTTTAGGACATACCCTCTTTACATTTTTTAATTATTTGAATATGGAAAACATTTGCAGAAAGCAAAGGTATGTACATATTACAGTTTTAATCTCAGCCATTAAAAAATTATGACTCCTATTGGTATAGGAACCTAACAACTGGTCATGTGGAATGAGGCTCCACTGTCAATATACCAAACACAACCCATCATTGATGACACCATGCATGTGATGAGGGTAAATTCCATTTCGAACTAAGAGGCTAATAACTCACCTTCCGATCCTTCTGAGGATCCATTCTTTGACTTCTTTGATGGGAAATTAGTCGCATAATGTCCCATCTCAATTAAAGTATGATATGAATTTGATTTGCACCTGCAACCCTGAACTTCAAACTTTGAATTCTCCTCTCAGTATACTATTCATAGCTTCGATACCGTTAACTTGGCTCTGATACCATGTAGAAAATTCTCTACAAATCTAGCTACAACTCTTGCTCTGA
Source organism: Pinus tabuliformis (assembly GCA_031772625.1). Classification (NCBI taxonomy): domain Eukaryota; kingdom Viridiplantae; phylum Streptophyta; class Pinopsida; order Pinales; family Pinaceae; genus Pinus; species Pinus tabuliformis. Next base: position 238,832,188 of record CM062816.1, on the reverse strand, counting down.
TACCATGTAGAAAATTTGTTGTAGGTTAACCCGATAATGCAATATAAAGCAAATCAGAATACTATAACCTACTTCTACTATCAATTTACGGAAGCTTAAAGATCGAGCTGAAAAATATAACCAGAAGAAGAGGAATCAATTGCACAATACACATAAAAATACTTTAGGGAAAGCCTCAACTAAAAACCCCACTATCTGTTTTATCATACAAGGTGGAAATACATAAGAATTATACAAAGCCTTAGCTCTCACAACTAGCGAGCTCTTAGTACAATCCTCACAGATGCTCACAGGCAATCCTGGCTTCTCTCAAGCCTTCCTCTCTACCCTCCAAGCTCCTATTTCCTTGTGATGTTTCTCCTTGTGGATGATCTCCCATTACCAAGTGTAACACTGCTCTCACAGACTGAAAAACTGCACAATCCTCCAGGAATTATCCTTCTTCATGCATGAGTTTTTTTTCTAGGAAAACACATGCAACTGATAGTACACTATCCTTGACTTTAATCTTAACTAGGTATTTCTCATAATAGACATGCATGACTTTCTGATGAGGGAATATTTAGTTAACTATAGTACACTATTTGAGTGCATGGATGCATCAACTGATTGTTAACTCTCTATTAGTTCTTCAAAAATTTTGGAAATAATTTAACTAGACTTAACTCAGTAAACTGAGCTAACTAATTACAACTCAAATATAACTCAATCCTATCTGCTTAATTCAAGGGATAACTCTTGCATGACTTCAAAAAGACTTATGACTTGAATTTCTTCAACTAATTAATCCATAATTAATTAATTAATTATTTCCAAGTAGCTGGTGAGACTAAATTCGATTTTAATTAACAATTTTAATTTAAGGACAAATTAAAATTGGAATTTTTGGATTCTATTTTTATCATTTCTTGTTGCTATTTTCAACATTATCATGTAGGTTTGAAAACAATTTCCTTCCATATTGTAAACATGTTGTGAATTTTTATTATTATTTGGATTTGGAAGTGGTTGGGGAGGAAATTTGTCTGGTCTTTGAGGAAATGGTAATTAAATTTGTGGATTCATATTGTGAGGTTGAGTTTGTTGAACAAGCTGAGGATAGTATTATGGAGGAAAAGTAGGATATGATTGTTGAAATTGTAGATATTTAGGATATTGAGGGAATTTTCCATTCTTGTGACCAAGGTTGTGGCCAAGATTGCCAAGGCATTGGGGCAATCGAATTACTTTGTGAAGGTTGTGCAAATGGTTGAGGATTAAAACCTTGAGTTGTATTTGGCTGTGGATTCTGTCAAGGTCTTTTAGCAGTAAAACATAGAGGGTCTACTTGATTTGGTGCTCCTTCTTCTTGATAAACAACTTTAAGGCCTGGTATTGAGGGACATTCTTTTGTATGATGATTTTCTGCACAAATAACACAAGTTTCCGTACTTTTTAAATCAAAAGGACATTCTCTAAAGGCATGTTTCTTTCTGCATTTAGAACAGAAAATTGACAATGCAACATTTTCAGCTTTTTTCTTGTTTTTTATTTTAAGGGTGTTAATTTGTTCACTAAGACTCACTAAAATCTCTATTTTAAATTTATAAAGCAAGTTTCCTAATTCTGCTCTACTTACTATCACAACTACAGATTTATTAATCCTTGATAGAAGAGGATCTCTTGGATTTTTCTCGTTTCTTTCTTTGCCTCTTGAAATGTGTATGCACAACTCACAAATTTCTCCTAGTGATATCTAAGAAATTTATCCCTTACCCATTAGATTGAGAAGATCAATCCATTCATCTCTAATTGATTTTAATAAGAGAGATTTCAAAGTTTCCTCATCTCGATTATTCCTTTTTCCCCTTTTTACATCGTAAGAAAATCTTTGAACGAAATCATAAAAATTTTAATCTTATTTTTGTATCATTTTAAAGACTTCATCTTTAATGTTATGGGGCATACAATAATCCTTGTATTTCTCTAAGAATGAAGTTTTCATTTGTTCCCATGTTCTTATGGAGTTTATTCCTAAACCCATAAACCATTTTAATGCTGCATCCTTAAGGGTTGTAGGGAATAATTTAAACTTTTGAGCATCATGTAGATAATCATATGATCTATACAAGACTTAAAATTCAAAGATAAATTTCTGAGGGTCTTCTCTCGTTAATCCATGAATGTTTGGAAGGATAGAGGGTGAGATTTTGTTCATTGTTACAGTTGTATCTTCATCGAGGATTGGAAAACCAAAAGGTTTTGGATTTATATTCTCTCGTCTTCCTCTTCCTCCATCTCTTCACCTCCTCTTGCTTGTCTTCCACCTCCTCTTCCACATCTAATTCTAGTTTGTTCACCATTAAATTATGCACCTCTCCTTCCCCGTCTCTAGCCATTGTAGATTATTTAGAACTAATATAGGGTTCTGATTTTAGTTCTAAGATTGGGCTTTCAATCTCCTCTAGTTCCTCTGGTTCTTCTATCAATGGTGAAGTATGTTTCTTCTTCCTCTTCTTCAAAAGGAACTTTCAACTCTTGAGCTAGAAGTTTTTCTCTAGTTGAAGATAGGACTATTATTCCTATTGTTGGGGATATTTGATCTTCTTTGATTACAACTTCTGTTGATGAATTTAATGAATATTTAGGTTGAATTTTGGATCTTAATACCTAAGGAAGTCTATGTTGTCTTGATATGGATGGAATTTGAGTTTGTATGGGTGGTGTGGCACTACGAGGTCATGGTGGAGTAAGTGATATTGTTGGCATTAAGTTCTTTCCTCTACCTACAAATATACCCCTAGAGTCTCTTTCCCTATGCATATCACGTTTTTTTTTAAGAAATCAAGACTTTTATTTACACTTTTGCGGCAACGATGCCAAAATGTTTAGTCAATTCAATGTTCTTAAATTTCTTTCATAAATTATCAACCGAAGTTGGTAAACTTGTGAAGTATAAGTGCACTATATATGCTAGAAAAAAATTTGAGTTTATTAAGATAATGATTATGGATGGTTTTAAGGATTTGCTTTGTTCCTATGTTCCTAATGAAAACTAAAGATTTACAATACAATCAACTCTTGAAGAGGAAAATAAGACAAGCTATCATGATCCTCTTTAACTGACTATTTCTAGTTACTCTGTAAAATGATAAAAATAGACCTACCTAATCTAATGTTCTAGAATGATAATTACTTCCACACTAAAAATAATTACTTCTATTTAAGGATAAAATTTATAAAGCAATCTATATTAAGATCTACTCACTCTAATTAACAATCTTACTTGAAATAATAATAATAAAAAGTTGAAAGAATGTGATCTAAACAAACATAATTACTTATGAAAGGAAGGATACTTATGTACATTGTCCTATTTTAGAAAGCGTACAAATGATTTGAAATCGACAGATAGCTAATGAAAAACTGTAAACAAGTAATTACAAAGAAACGAAACTACGATAATGCAATTCTGGAAATAAAAAATGAAATGAGTTGAACTGAATAAAAAGAAAATTAACCTTGACTGTCTGCAGGGGCCCTACACAAAACAATAGGTTTGATAACTTTATCTCAACAACTAACTACGAATTATATTCATGATAATTCTTATTGAATTAAAACGGAATAGAGTCATGGAACTTCAAACTGTCAATTACAAATTACATATATGTCTGCATACTATTTTATGTTCACAAATATATATATATATATAGAGAGAGAGAGAGAGAGATATCTATATATATATAGATATCTCTCTCTCTCTCTCTCTCTATATATATATATATATATATTATCTAGATAGCATTTGTGCTCAAGAGTTTTGAGACTTTCATGGCTTAAAAGCTTAAAAACAATCCTAATATTGATAGTGGGAAGTACTCCAAGTGATAGTGTTTGAGGGTTCGACGTAAATGTGCCACAAGTAGGCTTTTGGGTTTAGAACACAAGCCTGGGGTTTTCCAACCATCAATGTTTGGGCCAAAATCTTAACGAGTCTTTGACATGGGATAGATGAGGATGATATCTCTTAGCGAGATGATTATGACGCCACAAGAATCATCTGATTCTGAGTTGTTTTTGAAGAGTTATGAATATTTTAAGTTATATGATGGAGTTTTCACACATGTGTTATGGTTGGCTTGGTGTTAAGTTGACTTGACTAGTTGTGGAAGCCCCTATATTGTGACGTTATGGAGATCCTCATTTGTGTATAAATAGAGGGTGAAGGCAAGGAATTTGAGCATCCAAAAGTGCAACATTAAGGAAATGTTAAGGAGGAGGGACAACAACTCGGTGAAGAGGGTGATACCTTTCTTTTTTTACAGGAGAAGAGGACAAGAAAATGTGAGGACTTAGGGCTAGTTTGGGAGCCTACTTGACTAAATGGAGGGTTGTCTCATGCCATAGCAAGTCCGAGTATGGTAAGGTGTGAATGTAGGTCTAATATGGAAGGCTTTAGGTGTGTTATCTATGTTTTATGTGGATCGTAGGTACATGAGGATAGATGTGGTAGGCCGCAGGTCATACCACCTTAGAAAGGTGACTACGTAGGGTTGTTTGAGGGTGATATAAACCCAGAGCAACAACATGAAATCAGGGCATGCTCCCTTGACTATTCCTGGTTGAATTGAGAGTTGTTTGGGTGGAGAAGTAAGCATTTTTGCAGCGTGCAAGTGCCTTAACCAGGGACAGCCATGAGATCATACTTGAAGCTCGAGGTTGTCTTATGTTGGGTCAATGTTTGACAACTGTTGGATCAATCTACATTGCAAGTTGTTGGGAGCCATTTGTTGTAGTACCCTTGGGGATGCAAGAACTCCAACAAGGAGTAGATCCCACTATGAAGCGATGTAGGTGTCCTAGTGTGGATAGAGATGTTAGAGCCCGTGGAAGCCAAGCAGGCATTATTGACGTGGCATGTTAGAAGCCCTAACCAATGGGTAATTTCATAATGAATATTGGAGCCTAGATTTGTACAATAGCGCCTCTATTAAAGAGAAAAGGGTAGATGTGGAGAATTCTATTGGAAGTCATGTGTAAGGGTCTACTAGGTGTCGGATGCCCTTACTAGGTGCACATGCTACAATGTGGACTTGGTTAATCGTGGACTGTTGGAGAGCAGTGTGAGAGTGAACCTAGTGTTGACATGATTGGGAACTTATGGTCTACTAGAGTACAATGTGATAATGTCCAAGTTGGAGCCTGGTATACAACACCTTGATGGATAAAGCTAATTGCTATAGAGAGGTAGTTGTTGAGCTCAAGGGTATGATCAATCCAAAGTAGTTTTTGGAGCTATAGACTTGTGTGTGGAGAAGGACTTCCAGAGTAGTATTCCTAGTCCATGTTCATTATGGGAGATGGAAATCTTACAATGATAAGAGGCAGCCCTCGATGCCCTATGTTGGTCTTCATTATTACAGCATAGGAAGACCATAGTCAAATGAAGTCCTTGAGTAGCTAAGGAACAATAGTGGGAAGATTGAGAGTTGTACACAAGTGGAGTTATGAACAACTCGACAAGAGTCTCGATGTGTTGTGCCCTTGATGGACTAAGGCACAACTACTGAGTAGATTTAATAGTTCAGGTTTTGTTGCCAGATGAACTTGGAGCATTGATAGAGGCAAAGCTGCAAATCGGGAGTCGAAGGACCGTGAAGGTACAGGGTACGACTGAGAGGAGCTAGGAGAGCATGCAACAATAATATGGTTAGAGTATCTTGTTGAGGGTATATTGGTTTTCGATGTACCCATTGCAAGCCCCAATTTTATCTTGTACTATTGGATGTATGAGGGCCATTATCTTTGGTATGGGAGCCCTAGACTATAGTATTATATGTTGTTTAATATAACGAAGTTGGGTTGAAAACTATAAATATTTTTCTATATTATGTGCATATGTGATTTATTGTTGCTTATATTCCATTGTAAAAATTATTATTGTTGATACTCTTTGTTTGGTAGCGTCAAAGATTGTAAGATTCTATTCCACGCCCAAAGTTGTGGAAATTAAACATGGTATTGAAGTGTATCTGAGCTACTTTGAGGGATAGTGAATCAGAGTGTGCACAAGGAAAAACTTAGAGGGAGTTTTGACTGTCTAGATCATGGAGTAGAGGGTTTAGATGAATACATGGCGATGTGGTCTTGAATGCCTTGACAATGAGAATAACTGGGAGTTCTGGTGGATTGTGGTGAGCCTGGTGAAAATTAGTTTGTTGTAGGAAGATTATTGATCGTAGAATTCTATTGTCTTGTCATGGATGGTTGGGAAAACTTGAGGGTTTCTCTGGCATGGAAGAGGTTAGGTTGATCGAGATGGATTCAAGTGATGGACTATAGCTTGGCCTGTTAGAGTCTTCATCGGATAGTGATGTTGCATATCTGATATTGATGGGATTTGCATGAGTGGTATTTGATCCAAGAGGATGAGTGCTTGCAAGACTGAGCTAGTGGAGGGAGTTTAGCCTCAAAGGGAGTCTAGCATTAGAGGGAGAAGCCATGTGGAGTTTTAGATCTTTAGGTTCAGATGTGATGAGAAAAGGCACTACCAAGATTTGTGGATTCATCTACAGGGTATGCTACAGTGATGGATGCCAGGTGGGCTAGTGTCATCATCAAATGATGGTTACATCCTAGTCTTGGATGTGCCTCCCTCACAAAGAGGAAGTGTTGATTTTTTTGTAGCTTGGGAGGTACTCCAAGCCCTAGTGTTCGAGGGTTGGAGTTAAAAGTGCCACAGGTAGGCTTGTGGTCTTAGAACCCAAGCCCGAGCTTTTGCAGCCATCGATGTTTGGGCCAAACCTGTGATGAGCCTTCGAATCACAATAGATGAGGATGATAGCTCTCAGCGAGATGATTCTAACGCAATGAAAATAATGTGATTCCGAGTTTTTTTTGAGGAGTTGTGAATTTTTGAAGTTATATGATGGATTTCTCACACATGAGTTAAGGTCGGACTCATGTTAAGCTGATTTGATTAGTTGTGGAAGAACCTATATTATGACGTTATGTAGCCCCTCATTTGTGTATAAACAGAGGGTGGAGGAAAGGAATTTGAGCATCCAAAAGTGCAACATTAAAGAAACATTAAGGAGGAGGGACAACAAATCGGTGAAGATGGTGATATTCATGTTTTAACGTAGGAGTAGAGGATAGAAAAATGCGAAGACTTAGGGATGGTTTGAGTGCCTCTTTGACTATGTGGAGGGATGGCTCATGCCTAGCAAGGCCGAGTAAGGTAAGGTGTGAATGCAAGTCTGATATGGTAGGTTTATGGTGTATTATATTTGTTTTGTGTGGGTTGTAGGTACATGAGGATATTTGTGGTAGGACGCAGGCTGTACCACCTCAGAAAGGTGCCTATACAGGGATTTTTGAGAGTGGTATAAGCCATAGAACAACAACATGAAATTAGTGCATACTCCTTTGGCTAGGCCACATTGAATGAAGGGTTGTTTGTGTGGAGAATTAAGGGTTGTTCTAGCATGAAAGTGCCCTAACCAGGGACAATAGTGAGATTAGACTTGAAGCTGGAGGTTGTCCTATCTCGGATCAAAGTTTGACTAGTGTTGGATCAATCTACATTGCAATTTATTGGGAGACATTTGTCGGTGTTTCTTGGGCATGAAGGAACTCCAACTAGGAGTAGATCCCATTATGGAGTGATCTATGTGTCCTAGCATGGAGAAAGTTGTTGCATCCTGTGGAAGGTAAGGAGGTAGGGCTGACGTGGTATGTTAGAAGCCCTAACCAATAGGTAGTTTCGCATTCAAGTTTGGATCCTAGATTTGTGTAATAGCTCCTCTATTACAGAGAAAATGGAAGATGTGGAGAGTTCTGTTGGTAGTCATGTGTAAGGGTCTCCTAGGTGTGGGGATACCCAAACTAGATGCAGATGCTATAGCATGGACTTGGTCATTCATGGACTACTGGAGGGTTGCGTGAGAGTGGAGTTGGTGTGGATGTGATTGGGCACTTATGGTCTATTGGAGGACAACATAATAACGTCAAAGATGGAGTCTAGTGTGCAACACCTTGATGGAAAAAGGTAGCTTCTAGAGAAAGGCAGTTGTTGAGCTCAAGGATTTGATCAACTAGGAGCAATTTGTGGACACCTAGACTTGTGTGTTGAGAAGGAGCCCTAGACTTGTGTGGAGTTTGTCGAGCCAGGGCATGTGAGGGAGTGGTAGTGTGTGCTAGGGAGTGCCAAATCATGCCAAGGAATGTAGGGATACTAACATGTTTGATATAGTTCCAAGGAATTCTAAAATGTGTAAGGTGATATGGCATGTCAAGATATAAACTATGTTACTTAGTTGTTTTACTACCATGGTTAGATGTGATCCTTGTCTTGGTAACTTGTTAAGCGGGGTGAGTTAAGATTGGACATGAGTAGCCTAAGATGAGTTATAGATAATTATTAGGTGAACAAGGCATATGTTGAATTTCCACAACACATGAGAATCTGGGTTTGGTCTTAGAATCCTTGATGCAAACACACTCAAGTTCCACAACACATATAATTTAATGCATATTGAAATCTATACACATCATGGAATCAACTAGTGCACATGACAATTTTTAATTTTTTAAAACCTTTATTAATTATATTACAAACTATAATACAATAGGCTAGATCTCCCGTACCAGTGATCATGGCCCTTTACAATTGCAATGATATAAGGAATAAAACTAGGTCATGGTGTTAGTCCTTTGACAAAGAATCTATCCTTAACAAGACAACGCTTGGCTTACTTACTAATGGTGGCCACACACAACCATTTTAGTCCACATGTATCGAAAACATCTGGAAGGTCCACTTGCCGCCCATTTTGCAAGCCCTCAATTTGCCTCTGTTGGGAAGTGGATCCCCCCACGGTAGATTTTTGGAGCTTGTAGCCCAAATTTTCATCAAAAGTAATGTAAGACTCCGCGAAATGCAGGCGCAAAGCGCGAGAGTCTAGGGTTGTCCACCCTAGAATATTGTAAGCTAATATGGAATGGGTCGGCCTACCCATGGTCGCAGACCATGGGAATGTATAAATAGAGTGAGGCTCTAAGTGTAGAAGGGAGGTTTTTGGTGTTGATCTTAAGGGATATGGGTTTTCGAATGTGATATTCACTCTGAGTCTGTAAGTCTGAGTCTTGGGTTGTAGGAGTAGGAAGAGGCTCTATAGCTCTATGCGTAGAGGCCTGGTAGAGTCTGTAGCTATGTGCGCGGACCCCTACAGCTGAGTGCATAGTGCAAAGTTGGGATTATAATGGAACAAAAGTTTAATAAAAGCTAAGTGAGTTCTGAAATATTGTGCAACTATTCGTAGATCTGTTTGTCTATGATTCTGTTATATGTTTATGCATCTCTTTAGAGTTTATGATTTCACGCACTGGTTATAATTTTTGAATGATTAATGAGAATACTAGGCCCACAAAATTAAGTCAGATCTATATTAATAACACAGTAAAAACAAGGGATTTAGACCACATCCCTTCGCGCTCTTTACAGAGCTACGCGAAGGTCAGACAGCTGCATAGAGCCGCACAACAGGATCGGTTCGCGAACTTCCCAACCTTCATCAACACATCCCTAGGGTGTGTGTTAGTGCCTAAATCTACCTCAGGCTAAGAAAGGTATGATCTAGGGTAGCATCAAACCATGCTTAACCTGGTAGCTAGCCTTACCAAGTTAGCAGAGGGCTCTCTCCTTGTCACTCTCAGCAAAATATGATCAATGAGGCTTGAGATGATTGATGTGAATATTGATCTTAGGCTAGGTATGTGTTCAGAAGAGTTTGATTGAATTTGATGATGTTTTTTTGGCTCAAATATGAAAGGAAAATTTGGGTCCAGGGAATGAGGGTCAGTTTTGCAGAGATCCCTATGGGGTGAGGTAGGAAAATGGTTTGGTACTTAAAATTGAGAGAGATGGAGAGCGTTTAGACTGGTGAGGAGTTGAAGAGGGCAATAAAGTCTCAGGGATCATCTTTAAACAATTGAAATCATAAATAACTAAACAAAGCCTAGGTAGAGCACTGCAAATCAATGAATTCTTCCTTTATCCTTGTTTGATTTAGTTAAGTTGAAGCAAAGAGAGAGGATGGCATACATAAAACACATGTAAACTTATAATTATAGAAGGAAACAAAATACCAAATCAAGATGCCACAAGAATCCCATAAAGTGCTGCAAACCCTGGTCTATTCCTTAGCCAAACTCTTTAAATGAGTATACAATGAAGCTCCAAGCTTTCCCAAAAGTCCAACCCTTGCCAATGACTGAAAATTACAAGATATAGGCAACCAAAAACTCTTCCTAGCCTCTAGGGGTCGAGCTCATAAGTTTGGGAGCTTTTCCAACAAATTCTAAACTAAGAACTAAAAAGTAGGCAGTGGAACAGCTTGTCTCTAAAAACTAGGGAACTTATTTATTCAGTTGCAAACTACCTTTTCATCGATGAATCTACCTCTATCAATGAAAATTTAGCATATTACATCAAAATCCATCAAGTCACATTAAATTACATCATGATTTTGACTATTATAAAGAGAAAAGTTAAACTGTGAGGAAACTAGGTGAAAAACAGAGTTTTTTGGCCAAAATGAGCAAATTTCCTCCTATGTGTCACGTTGATTTCCCTATGCATAGTGCCTTTTCTCAATTGATTTTGGAGGCCTTCCCGTGCACCAAATTTGCTCCAAGTGGGCTTGTTGGAAAGGTATGCTTGTCTATATTCCTAAACAAGTGGAATTTCTAAATTTTGCCTCCACTTTCCCCTCCAAAACGGAGTTCTCCCAACACTAGTTCCTGTGTGTCCAAAAAGGGGCAGAAAGGTCATTTTTGAGTTGTTTTTGACCTTTTTGGAAGCTCAAAACCTGTCAAAATTTCTTGGCCATTTATGGGAATTCATATTTTTCCATGAAAAATCCAAAAATGTTGATTTTTCCTGAAAATGGGGTCCCTAGCAAAAGTGTGCGCCAGGTGGCGCGACGCATCAGGCAAAAAAACCTGTTTTTTAGGCCAAAAATTTCAAAATTGCAAAAAGTGTCCCAAATTTCTTGAAATTTGGGCTAAGTTTCCTTCATTAAGTGGTTCATTGGTCCAAGGAATCCTCAGCCAAGATCTGGAGTTGATCTTGCTCTTTTGGCTTCCTTGATACTTTCTTCAACTTGGACTTCAAAATCCTGATTCTTGCTTTGCAGACCTTGTTTCTCGCCAAGTAGTGGTAGGCCATGTGCCTCAACATCTTTTTCTCTCTGTTGGCCTTCTCAAGCATCTTTTACAAATTCATATTTCCCCTCTCAAGCCAAGATTCACAATCAGCATCAATTTCATATTCAAGTGGTGTCAACTTGACTTTCCTCCTCTTGGAAGCTTGTCAGTTTTATCATATGTTTTGTAGCTCCATAATGGTTTGCTGATCCTCTTGTTATTTGTTTCTTTCCTCCAGATATTTGATTATCCATTTGGCTCTTTCTAGGTTGAGAGACAAATCATGAATGTCCTCTTGTTGCTCCTGAATTATCTCTTTAAGCTTTGAGCTTTGTGAGCCCAAATCGGTGTCATCATCCTGAATAAGAATCAAATCTATATCTTGTCCTCCTAAAGGCCCCTCATCATGTAATGGCCACTTTCCCTTGTCCTATACCTACTCTACTGATGGAGGAAACGAGACGCCTTCCACCCCGGGTGGAGATAGTACTCGTTTTGCCACTACAAACAACCTTCTAGTGCCCTTTTGGTAGGTTACAAACACTGGCACACTAGTGGTTTGTGTCTCATGAATCTCCTGCTGATATGAAGGCTCTCCTATCTCATGAAAAATATTGGGGGTACTTAAGGACTTTTAAAGACCTCATGTGAAATGAAATCCTCCCATGAGATGTTGTGTAAACCAAGTTGATGCAAGACCACAATTTTGATTAGTGCAAAATGATATATGCTATTATATTGCTGCTAAGGAGGCTTCCTATGCACTAAGGTGGTCATATTATCAATGTTCTAGCAAATAAAACATGGGAGATTCATCATTCTCACCCTAGTGAAGTGCATCAACAATCTGATGTGATAGGCATACAGGCAAGAAAACCGGCCTCACAGCTGAAATATTTAATTATGAGTTTCATCAAGGGAGCATATGTGTCCTTCAGATACCTGAAGGGAAAAACTCTACTGACATGTCTTTGATAACCAGCCTTGATGTAAGGCTCATAATGCTCTCTGTCAATCAGCTGCCTTTTATTCCATTGCTCACTGACATTTGGGATGCCAGTTGCTTGAGAAATAGTCTCAGGTGTCATGGTGAATGTCACACCTGCCAAAGTGACTTGGTCATTATGAAGATGGAGTACAAACAACCTGGCCAGCTCATGGTGGTACTTGATTCTCTCTACCATCTCACAAAACTGATAACAAGATTCGTGTTGAAAGCATGTGACAGCAAGAGGATAGGCTAGCAGCTCGGCAAGTGAAGTAGGCTCCTCTCGTATATGTTTACCACCCTTGTGAGGTCTCCTTGGTACATGAATTTTCTAGAAGAATCACTAACTGTCTTCTCATCTCTGTCATAGGAAGAATCTGACTCCATGTCTGCTAATGTTTGAGTTTTCTTAGATGAGTATGAAGAGATTCTATGGTGTCTTTATTTTTTTCTGCCAATGATAAGAATGTATGAAATATTATGGAGGGAATATGTATGAGGGGTTTAGGGAATATTTCTATTAGGTTTTTGAGGAATAAAAGTGTTCAGGGGATAATATTTAGGATTTTTGACAACAATTAGGGTTTGGGAATATTTAACTAGGGTTTGGGATAGTGGGATTTAGGGATTTAGGATTAATAATTTAGGGATATGGGGTTTAGGGAGTGGGTAGATTAGAATGTAAAGAGAGGGAGAAAATGAATGAGGGAATGAAGGAGTGAGGGAGTGAGAAATGGCTAGGAGTGGAATTAGCAGCAAGAAATATAATTTACAAACCCTATGCAATTGTTTTTGAAAAGAAATGCAAGGAGGTAGGGTTTTAATTCCTTCCCATTAAATCACCATAAGCACCAAGATAAACTCACTCATTGGTCAAGGAGGAATGTTAACTTACTTGGACAAATGAGGATTGAGCAAATTTGAAGTTTTGGAGGAGGCTGTGGGTAAAATCGGGCTTGTAACCCTATGCGTCGTGCCACAAACCCAGTGCATCGTGCCCTCTCAATGCGTCGCACCTGTGTAAAATTTGCACTGCAGAGTGCTACCTAATGCACCATGCTCTTTCAATGCGTCGTGCTCCAATCCCAATGCACTGTGCCACTGAAACTTGCTATAGTTTTTTCTCTTTTGCTTCAACATGACCTTCTATTACTCACTCTTTCTCGTTTGGATACAAATGAACTCTTCAAACATGAAAAATGGCTTATATACATATAGTTTTTATTTTTTTTACACAACCCATTCTTCTAATGTTTGCCTTTGACTTGCTTTAAAACTCTGTTTCTGGGCAGTTTGCTTTATTTTTGCCTTTGATGAACTGAATGCTTTGAATTTTTGTTTGCTTTGCAGGTGATAGAGTTGCAGAGGGTTGGAAAGGTGACCAAGGTTGCCACTGAAGTTATTACATATGGAAAAATTGAAATTACATCAAATTTGTACAAGAAAACATAATAAAACTCTATTTTTCCTTAGAACAGGGTTTTAAGGAAAAATCAATCACTGAGCATGTGATTATGGAAATTATTGTTCCTGAAATTTTATTTGACCTCCTCATGCCCCTGCTGACTATTATTAAGAATTTGAAAACCTTATTGACGAAACCCTAGACCTAATGAGACCTAAAACCCCAAAAATGACTTTTGTAGATTTACAAGACAAAAATTGACTGTAGATGATCTAGATGAATGAAAATAGGCCAGCAAGTAAACAACATGAGGGGAAATTTATAATAAGCCACTACCGTTAGATGATCCATGACCCTAATGGAATGCAACTGATCGAGTGAGACACCTAACATGCAATGCAACAAGAGAATTTGATCACTGATGGAGGGATGAAGATACCGACATTAACATTGGCTCCAATGGGGATGGTAGCTCCTTGGAGGTGCCAAGAACTATAGATCTCTGGGCAAGTAGGCAGTGCCTTCATCCATTGGGCTATGGAGTCAATAACTTCGACAAACCAAAACCAATCTCTTGACTCAATTTCAAGACTGAAATATGACTTAAAACTAACTCAATTTCAAGACTGAAACTGACTGAAAGACCTGACTCAAACATTCCAAACCAAAATTGAAATCAAACCTCAGTTTTATAGCCTTCACCTCAGGCCCCAAACTGAATGAATGATGATAGTACACACTTGCAATGAAATAAAACAAAGAGTTATGTAAAATGATACATATGACAGCAGAAAACATTTCAAAAATAGTACTGTTTGAGCAGCCAACCGTTGACCAGCCCACCTGGACAATCTTATCCATTCATTTCTTTCAAAAGGAAAGCATTTTGGCCCCAATATGCAGCAATCTTGAAAGGTCCTTTCCAAAGATTCTCAAACTTTCCATGCTTACCTTTATCTTCGTTTCTCGTGTCCCATTTTAGCACTACGTATTCTATTTGAAACTTGTCCACCTTTGCCTTTTGATCATATATCTTCTTGATTCTTTCTCGCAGCTTGAAAGTGTTATGAAAAACCTCCTCTCTAGTTTGCTGCAAATGAATCATTTGATTGATTCTCCACTACAAATGATCATCCTCATTGCGAGCTTCTTGTAGGACTTTAACCATCGGGACTACGAGAGAGGTTGGGAATACCATGTCAACACCATACACGAGCTTGAAAGGGGACATGCCTATAGATTTCTTTTGACTTACTCTGTCTGCCCAAAGTGCATTAACAAGCTTTATGTGCCAACTCTTCTTGTTCATTTCTAGCAGCTTTTTAGTAATATTGATCGGGGATTTATTTTAGGATTCCACCAATCCATTACCTTGTGGGTAATATGCAGTTGAGAGCCCCAAGGTAATTTGATATTTATTACAAAAGTCAATCATTCTTTTAGATTTAAAAGTTGTTGCATTATTAGTGATCAGCTTATTTGGACAGCTAAAATGAGACAAAATATTGTTTTCAAGAAATGAAATGATTACCGAATCAGTGGCCTGCCTAGTGGGAATCACCTCAATCCATTTAGTAAAATAGTCCGTCGCTATGAGGATCCATTTGTGCTACGCTAAAGAAGTAGGATGGATCTCGCCAATGAAGTCCAAACCCCACTGCTACAATGGAGCACTTACTTCAATCGGATTGAGCAGTAAACACTGCAATTTTATCGTACCTTGAAAAATATAACATTCGTGGCAGCTTGTAACAATTTTGTATACATCAACAAAGAGAGTTGGCCAATAATATCCTGCTCTCAAAATTTTATTGGCTGTTGTCTTCCAGAAAAGATGACCTCCACAATCTCCCTTGTGAAAATCTTCCATAACCTGTTTTGCCTCTTCTTCAACCAAACAATTGAGCAAGACACCACCGGGATCTTTCCAATAGATGCATTATTCATGATGCAAGACTTGGCAGCCTTTAATTTCAGAGTCCTACTTTTGTTCTTAGCCATTCCAAGTGGTGGTGACAAATTTTGGAGCACATAAACAATGTTCGAATACCAAGGAGAAAGAAGAAAAATTTCTGATACCTGAGCAAGTGAACTTTCTTCATCTTCATCGAATATAGCAATAATGAGATTAATGTCCAAGGCATGCAAATTTGACTCAGCCATTAGATTGGCTAGCCCCTATCCTTTGATGAGCTTTGTTGGTTTGATCTCCACATCATATTCCAACAAAGCAGCAATCCATTTGCCTCGTCTCCCTTCTCTCCCTTCTGGATCTGTTTGCACGAAGACATCTTTAACATCAGTGTTAGGGACATAAGCAAGACTGTGAGAATGCAAAATATAGACTCGAAAATATTTCAATTCCCTTACAAAAGCAAGAGCTTGCTCTTCAATAATATTGTACTTTAAAGCTACATCCCTTATGGTTCTGCTGAAAAATGAAATTGGTTTCTTGAGCTGGTCTCTTTTCTTCATCAAGACCACTGCCATAGTATGATAAGAGGCAAATGAAAAAAAAATGAAATCTTGAGTATAATCCGAGCTTATCAAAACCGGAGCTGAAGAAATGGCCAATTTCACCAAATTGAAAGACTTAATTGCTTCCTCAGTCCACTTCACTACACTATCTTTCTTGAGCATGTTAGCGATGTAATAAATTCATCTTACCATTGAATGATTGGATCTCCTTTTTACTTCATGGAAAATCAATCTTCTGAATGGCTTCCACTCAAGCTGGATCAATGCAGATGCCCTCCTTTGACATAATATGACTAAGAAGCTTGCCTTCATCCATGGCAAACTGACTCTTCTTTGGATTGAGAGATATACCATACTTTCTACACCGCTGAAATACAATCTTCAAATGATAAAGGTGCTCTTCATCTGAATTAGAAAAAATTGTCAAATCATCAAGATAAACAACTAAAAAGACATCTTTTTCATTAGCAAATGCAATATCCATTTCCTGCTGAAAATTCGCACCAACATTCTTCAATCCGAAAGGCATCTTTGCATAATGAAAATTTCCCCACGGAGTGGTGAACGTTGTTTTATCCCTATCATCCTCATGGACCAGAATTTGGTTATAACCCGAGTACCCATCAAGTAGCGACATGTGGGATGCTCCAACTACTCTTTGAAATATGTGATCCATCTTGGGCAATGGATACTTATCTTTCAAAGATTCTTTATTCAGATTTCTGAAATCAATACATAATCGAATATCACCTATTTTCTTTCACACGGACATCAAATTAGAAATCCAATTTGAAAATCTTATGGGGATGATTATGCTAGCTTTGTACAACCGATTCACTTCCTTCTCTATTGAGGGCAACAGCTTTGGATTTATTCTTCTTAGCTTCTGAAGAAAATGCTATTGGTTTGGCTTCATCGAAATGATATACTGAATTATGCTTGTGTCATATGCCTTCAAATCTGAATAATCCCACGCAAAATACGTTAGTAAATTAAGATAATAAACTGGTATACTTTGCTTTTACCTGTGGAGGCAATGCCTTTGATAACTTCACCATTCTAGGATTTTCTGCTAATCCAATGTTCACATCCTCAACTCCTTTCTCGGTTGGAAGTAAGCTCTTTCAGGCTACATCATCTTGATCAAACAACTCCTCTAATGGTATTAGACCTTTAGGAATGACATTGTCCTTCTACTGCAAAACTTCCATCTGATTGACTTCCATATCTGCCTCACCATCATCATGCTCCCCATCAATATAAGTGTCTTTGAATTTACCTTCATTATACAAAAATTCTTTGATCTCTTTATCATCTTGAAACACCTGCCAATACCTTTGATTATGATGGATAATTGGGCGATGTTTCACATGAATTTCAAACTTATTGTTTGAATTCATCGGAATTTTCAAATTACTTGCTGCTATTGCAAGTGAATCTTCAATGACATTCTGAACACGAGGAACACATGTCAAAGTCTAATATGGAAACAATCTCAAGATAACTAATACCGCATTGTGGTAGGCTCGCATTTGAGGATGCTTAGCTTGGTATTCCCCTTTAACTTGCTTGATAACTAACTCATAGTCACCATAAACTGAAGTTCTTTTAGCATTTAACTTTCTAAGAATTTTCAAACCAGCAATTAAAGTCTCATATTCAGCCTCATTATTTGAACAGTCAAAATCCAATTTATACGAAGAGACCCTTACATTACTTGGCACTTTGTTTGGGGAGAAAATAGGGCTTCGTATCTAAATGCCAATTCCATCGCCTTCCCTTCCTACGAGGCCATCAAAATCCATGCTCCACAAACCGGCTTCATCCTCTTCCAAATGCTGAAATTATATTTTCTCTTTTACTTTTCCTTACTGTCCATCAATATTTTGCTGCTGTCAAAAGGTTGATTTTTCTCAGCGGTACTATCAAGTCTTTGTCTTTCTTGCTTTAATACCTCTCTGAAATTTTCAATGATCTCTGCAATGTCTTCTACTTCAACTAATTGGCTATTTACATCATTAAAACTATCAGAATATAAAACAAATGATTCTAAATCAGTATGTACATAGTTGATTGGATGATTTACTGGTTTCTCCTTGCTAGTGATCATGTACTTCATCTTTTGCTCCCGGTATAATTTCCTCATCTGACCGAACATGGGAATCGTAGCATAGGAGAAATCAAGCTGCAATGTCCCTTTAAGTTTTACTCCCCAAGATCTGGAAAGAAGCATGCCAAATCTAAGAGGAATATCCGCCACAACCACGTCCATCAAAACATTTTTCACTGGAATCTGATCCAAACTGACCACCAAATCTTTAATAAGACCAATGCATCTTACTCTACCAGAATCGAAGGAGTAAAGGTCATGATACTTTCTAGTGATATCCAAACCCAATTTCTCCATGATTTCCTTAGGCATGAGATTATGAGAGGCTCTGGAATCAAACATAGCATTGTGTAATACAAAGTCATGCACCCTAAGGTTGATGTAAAAGGGAGCTACATCATTATCTTGAGACTGACCTTCCAATGCTAGACCAAAGATCAACTCAGGTTAGTCATCATCCACGTTTACCATATCAAATAATGGATCTAAATTCAAAATCTTAGACACCTGACCTTTATAACTGTTGTTCTTCATCAATTTAGTCAAAGGAATAGATACTTTTAACTTAGAAATTTCATTTTCTAAGCTAAAAACTAAAGTTTTCTCTACCTATTTAGCTAAAATATCCCTTTTTCAGTTTTCTTCTTTGATATACTTGGCTGATTGGAACTTTCATTTGCTGATGGTGTTTTGCTGGTGGTAGGATCAGCTGTCTCTTTTCCCTTTTTCTGCACAATGGGAGGATCATATTTTGGTTGTGTCGCCTCCTTCCTTTTCTGAATTGGATTTATGGGTACATATATACTCCTGAGTGAATATTGTCATTGTTGGGATATCAAAGCATTCACGTACCCTCTCTGATATTCATCAGACTCTTCTTCAAGAACTGTTTCATTTGCCAAGATGAAATTTTCATCCCTTTGTACAGCTGGGCTCTCAAAATACTCCTCATCTTTAGTGATAAAAATATGCATATCATCAGGTATAAAGAAATGATTCTCCTCTCCAATTACATTCTCCTCATCATCTGATTCCAGACCATGTACAAAATTCTGCTGTAAGGGTGTCTTCACCTGCTGCTGTGCTGCTTGGTCTTGTGCTCATTGCTCTCGTTGCTTGATTTTGAATTGTGGTTGCTGCTGACCACGAAAGTTTGGATTTCTAACTTGTGCTTCAGGCTTATCAATTGTTAATCTGTCAAACATCTTCTCAATCTTATGGAGCACTTGATCTGAAGTGGAAACCTCTTCCTTTATCGTTACCTTCTTTTCAGCCTTTGTTCTAGCTCTCTTGGCAAGTAGATTTGCTTCAACGCTAACTGCAATTTTCTGCATGTCTTCCAAACTGGCCAGATCTCTTTCTCTTAATTGATAGGCCATATCAGGATCAAAACCATCAGGAAACTTAATCAAAGCCAACCCCATAGGTGGCTTTATATTAGCAGGAATTGCATTATAAACATAATTGAATCTAATACAATAATCTTGAATAGTCTCACCAACATTCCTCTTGATGTTCCCATATTCGGCAAGGATCTGAAGAGGTTTTTTCTTTACTTCCCAGTGATCCAAGAATTATCTTTAAAGAATAGCCAAGGTAGTGATACTTGCGGCCGGCAAAGCTCTGAACCACTTCCTCACATCACCTCCAAAAGTTTGCACAAACAGTCTCATTGTCACATTTTTAGTATCAATCTCATGAAGGTCAAAGAAATCTGCCATGCTATCCACATGTTGCTGAGCTGTGATACCTTGAGGGGTACCATCAAACAATGGAATTCTTCTTTGATAATCAGCGGGCCTAGCATCCAAATTTTGAGGCAACACACGGGGTGCATATCAGGCAGCCATTGTTCTTGGTGGATTTATGACTCGCCTTGGGGATGTAAGAGGAGTCAAAGCAACTGATGTGTGAGGTGTATGAGGTGTTGAAGGAGGTGAAGAAATCTTTGATGTTTCAGGTGTAGAAGGAGTGGATGGAGGTGACAACACTGCAGATTTCTGATCAGAGATGGAAGGCTGCACGGGAATGGTGGGAATGAAAGGAGTTTCCGTAGGAATTTCTGAACTGGATGCAATAGCAAATGACCCAAGAGATGCAGATGCAGACTCTAAGAATTCAAAAATGTTTGTAGCCACAATGGAAGTTTGAAGTTTCAAGATATAATCATCAATTGATTTATTGGCCTTTTCAGTTTCAATATCTTTGACAAACTCTGGATTTAGGACAGTAGAACCAACAGCACATTCAGATTTAGTCTCAAACAACAATAGATCAATTTTTTTTTCAAATTCAAGGTCTTCAAGATATTAAAAAACAATAGGACATGAACGAGATTTGAACATAGGAATCACAAAAATTTCTTGACGAAGGATTCTCATAATAATATTGGGATTTTCATACAAAGGAGGTGGATCGGGATTAGGATTTTCTCTGGTGTGTCATCTGGAAGCCAGTGTGTTGAATTATTCCCAAAAATCAAACAGACAAAATCAACTTATTCAGCCTATCAAATTCTAAACTCATCATCCAAGAGTCTAGAATTATCAGATGTTCTATTTATAAGACTAGACCGGAGATTGACTGAAACAACTTTTATCTACTTATGCACTCGCAAAGCAATGTGCAGTTCGAAGGCTACCTGGTGTAACTTCAGGCTTCATCTGTAGTTTATAAAACGAGGAACACTAACAAACAAACAATCTCCTCCCCAATATGGTTGCCACTATGTTAGTGCCTAAATCTACCTCAGGCTGAGAAAGGTATGATCTAGGGTAACATCAAACCATGCTTAACCTGGTAGCTAGCCCTACCAGGTTGGGAGAGGGCTCTCTCCTTGTCACTCTCAGCAAAATATGATCAATGAGGCTTGAGATGACTGATGTGAATATTGATATTAGGCTAGGTATGTTTTTAGAAGAGTTTGATTGAATTTGATGATGTTTTGTTGGCTCAAATGTGAAAGGAAAATTTGGGTCCGGGGAATGAGGCTCAGTTTTGTAGAGATCCCTATGGGGCGAGGTAGTAAAATCGTTTGGTACTTCAAATTGAGTGAGATGGAGAGATTTTAGACTGGTGAGGAGCTGAAGAGGGCAAGAAATTCTCAGGGATCCTCTTCAAATAGCTAAAAACATAAATAACTAAACAAATCCTCGGTAGAGGACTGCAAATCAATGAATTCTACCTTTATCCTTGTTTGATATAGTTAAGTTGAAGCAAAGAGAGATGATGGAATAAATAAAACACATGTAAACTTAGAATTATAAAAGGAAACACAATACCAAATCAAGATGCCACAAGAATCCCATAAAGTGTTACAAACCCTGGTCTATTCCTTAGCCAAACTGCTGAAATGAGTATACAATGAAGCTCCAAGCTTTCCCAAAAGACCAACCCTTGCCAATGACTGAAAAATTACAAGATATAGGCAACCGAAAACTCATCCTAACCTCTAGCGGTTGAGTTCATATGTTCAGGAGCTACTCCAACAAATTCTAAACTAAGAACTAAAAAATAGGCAGTGGAACAACTTACCTCTAAAAACTAGGGAACTGATTCATTCAGTTGCAAACTATCTTTTCATGGATGAATCTACCTCTATGAGTTAAAATTTAGCATAATTACATCAAAATCCATCAAGTCAGATTAAATTACATCATGATTTTGACTATTAGAAAGATAAAAGTCAAACTGTGAGGAAACTAGGCGAAAAACAAAGTTTTTTGGCCAAAATGAGAAAATTTCCTCCTATGCGCCGCACTGATTTCCCTATGCATAACGCCTTTTTACAGCTGATTTTGGAGGACTTCCTATGCACTAAATTTGCTCTAAGTGGGCTTGTTGGAAATTTCTATCTGTCTGCTTTCCAGAGCAAGTGGAATTTCTGAATTTGGCCTCCATTTGCCCCTCCAAATGTGAGTTCTCCCAACACTGCTTCCTGTGTGTCCAAAAAGGGGCAGAAAGGTCATTTTTGAGGTGTTTTTAACCTTTTTGGAAGCTCAAAACCTATCAAAATTTCTTGGAAATTTGTGGGCATTCATATTTTTCCATGGAAAATCCAAAAATGCTATTTTTTTCTCAAAAGGAGGTCCCTAGCAAAAGCATTCATATTTTTCCATGAAAAATCCAAAAATGCTAATTTTTTCTCAAAAGGAGGTCCCTAGCAAAAGTGCGCACGAGGTGGCATGGTGCTTCAATCAGAAAAACCTATTTTTAGGCCAAAATTTTCAAAATTGCAAAACTTGTCCCAAATTTCTTGAAATTTGGGCTAAGTGTCCTTCATTAAGTGTTGTGTTCAGCCAAGGAAGCCTCAGCCAAGATCTTTTGTCTATCTTGCTCTTTTCGCTTCCTTGATGCTTTCTTCAACTTGGCCTTCAAAATCCTGCTTCTTGCTTTGCACACCTTATTTCTCGCCAAGTAGTGGTAGGCCATGTTCCTCAGCATCTTTTTCTCTCCATTGTCCTTCTCAAGCATCTTTTCCAAATGCATATTTTCCCTCTCAAGCTAAGATTCACGATCAACATCAATTTCTTGTTCAAGTGGTGTCAGCTTGACTTTCCTCCTCTTGACAGCTTGCCGGTTTTCGCATATGTTTTGTAGCTCCATAATGGTTTTCTGATCCTCTAGCTGTTTGTTTCTTTTCTCCAGATATTTGATTATCCATTTGGATCTTTCTAGGTTGAGAGACAAATCGTGAATGTCCTCTTGCTGCTCCCGAATGATCTCTTTAAGCTTTGAGCTTTGTGAGCCCAAATTGGTGTCATCATCCTGAATAAGAATGAAATTTGTATCTTTTCCTCTTGAAGTCTCCTCATCACGTAATGGCTACTTGCCCTTGTCCTGTACCTACTCTACTGATGGAGGAAACGAGACCCCTTCCATGCCGGGTGGAGATAGCACTCACTTTGCCACTACAAACAACCTTCTAGTGCCATTTTGGTAGGTGACAAACACTGGCACACTAGTTGTTTGTGTCTCATGAATCTCCTGCTGATGTGAAGGCCCTCCTGTCTCATGAAAAACTGCTGGGGGTGCTTGAGGACCTGTAAAGACCTCATGTGAAATGAAATCCTCCCATGAGATGTTCTGTAAACCAAGCTGATGCAAGACCACAATTTTGATTAGTGAAAAATGATATATGTTGTTATACTGCTGCTGAAGAGGCTTCCTGTGCACTAAGGTGGTCATCTTCTCAATGTTCTGGCAAATAAAATAGGGGAGATTCATCATTCTCACCCTAGTGAAGTGCATCAACAATCTGATGTGATAGGCATACAGGCGAGAAAACCGGCCCTCACAGCTGAAATATTTAATTATGAGTTTCATCAAGGGAGCATATGTGTCCTTTAGATACCTTAAGGGAAAAACTCTACCGACATGCCTCTGATAACCAGCCTTGATGTAAGGCTCATAATGCTTTCTATCAATCAGCTGCCTTTTATTCCACTGCTCATCAACATTTGGGATGCCAGTTGCTTGAGAAATAGTCTCAGGTGTCAAGGTGAATGTCACACCTACCAAAGTGACTTGGCCATTATGAAGATGGAGCACAAACAACCTGGCCAGCTCATGGTGGTACTTGATTCTCTCTACCATCTCACAGAATTGATAACAAGATTGGTGTTGAAATCGTATGATAGCAAGAGGACAGGCCAACAACTCGGCAAGTGAAGTAGGCTCCTCTCGTATATGTTTACCACCCTTGTGAGGTCTCCTTGGTGCATGCATTTCTCTAGAAGAATCACTAACTTTCTCCTCATCTCTGTCATAGGAAGAATCTAACTCCATGTTTTCCAATGTTTGAGTTTTCTTAGATGAGTATGAAGATATTTTATGGTGTCTTTAGGTTTTTGCTGCCAAGATAAGAATGTATGAGGGACTATGGAGGAAATATGTATGAGGATTTTAGGGAATACTGCTATCAGTTTATTGGGGAATAGAAGGGTTTAGGGAATAGTATTTAGGCTTTTGGACAACAGTTAGGGTTTGGGAATATCTAACTAGGGTTTGGGATAGTGGGCTTTAGGGATTTAGGATTAATAATTTAGGGATATGGGGTTTAAGGAGTGGGTAGATGAGAATGTAAAGAGAGGGAGAAAATGAATGAGGGAATGGAGTGAGGGAGTGAGAAATGTCTAGGAGTGGAATTAGTAGCAAGAAATACAATTTACAGACCCTATGCAATTATTTTTGACAAGAAATGCAAGGAGGTAGGATTTTAATTATTTTCCATTAAATCACCATAAGCACCAAGATAAACTCACTCATTGGTCATGGAGGAATGTTAACTTACTTGGACAAATGAGGATTGAGAAAATTTGAAGTTTTGGATGAGGTTGTGGGTAAAATTGGGCTTGTAACCCTGTGGGGTGCACCACAAACCCAGTGCGATGTGCCCTCTCAATGCATCATGCCCGTGTAAAATTTGCACTGCAGAGTGCTATCTAATGCACCACGCTCCAAACCCAATGTGCCATGCCACTGAAACTCGCTACAGTTTTTGCTCTTTTGCTTCAACACGACCTTCTATTACTCACTCTTTCTCCTTTGGATACAAATGAACTCTTCAAACATGAAAAATGGTTTATATACATATAGTTTTTATTTTTTATTTACACAACCCATTCTTCTAATGTTTCCCTTTGACTTGCTTTAAAACTTTCTTTTTGGGCAGTTTGCTTTATTTTTGCCTTTGATGAACTGAATGCTTTGACTTTTTGTTTACTTTGCAGGTGATGGAGTTGCAGAGGCTTGGCAAGGTGACCAAGGTTGCCACTGAAGTTATTACATATGGAAAAACTGAAATTATATCAAATTTGTACAAGAAAACATAAAAAAAAAATTGTTTTTCCTCAAAACAAGGTTTTGAGGAAAAATCAATCACTGAGCATGTGATTATGGAAATTATTGTTGCTGAAACTTTATTTGACCTCCTCATATGCCTGCTTACTGTTATTGAGCATTTTGAAAACCTTATTGACGAAACCCTAGACCTAATGAGACCTAAAACTCTAAAAATGACTTTTGCAGATTTTAAAGACAAAAACTGACTACAAATGATCCAGATGAATGAAAATGGACCAGTAGGTAAAGAACATGAGGGAAAATGTATAATAAGCCACTACCGTCAGATGATCCATGACCCTAATGGAATGCAGTTGATCGAGTGAGACACCTAACATGAAATGCAACAAGAGAATTTGATCACTAACGGAGGGATGAAGATACCGACATTAACTGTGCGAAAACTCGGTTCCAGCACCCTCCCATACTACCTCGGGTGAGACCCTAGTCTGTGCACCGCAGACTGTTACCAAAAGGGCCAGTAGTTTCAGGATTTTTTTGGCTAAATCACTTATGAACCTAGGTTAGGCCGCAACAAGCCAACAACCTCTATAAATGACCTCAACTCCTTTAGGTTACTGAACTGGGCTCAAAAAGCTTTTCTTTCTAGTTGCCTCCTTTGTCCTTCAAGGTCTGCAACACTTAGGGTTTTCGATCAACTATTCACAAATCCATTTGTGAGCATCTCTTTAGTGTGCCCACGTTCTCCATACCACTGGTCTAAGATGACAAGTCTAGGGCTATGGAGGATTCCCTTCTTCTCACTGAATCAATCTTGTCAACTATAATGAACTAGGGCTAGTTGGATGGCCCACTTGACTACCAATTTAGTCCTTTAAAGTCTACACATCCTTAGGCCCAATACACCTACCATTCTACCACTCTTATTGTCCTTCACAAGTATACGACCTAGGGATCTTCTTTGACATACACCTAACAACCCTCTAGCTATAGTTAGACTACTATCAATCTGAACAACCATAGTCAATTCTTTTGCTGACCTATGCCCCACAACATTGCCCTCATCTATCACTCTTCAAATATTCCACCTAACAATGGTTTGAGTGCTCTAAAAATCATTATTCTTATGTACTAATTTATTTGTTGTTCAATCTATGAATAGATCTCAACTACTCCTCTTATGATCCTTCTAACAACTTTTAGATGACTGAAGTAGAGTCACAAGTCAGCCACTAACATTCCATTGATTAATTGTTTATAGGATGCTTAATATCTTTGTCGAAAACTATATAGACAGTCAACCAAAATCATTGTTCTTCATGTCAATCCATTCTTTATATGGCACCTTTCTTTTGCTCAATCTTCTACTCAGGATCCATCCTCTATTGGATTTTTTATCTCCATACATATTTTTGCAAACCATCTTCTAGATCTGCGGTCTATATTTCTGAGATAAGCCTCACTCTAAGGGTCCCAACCCCTTTTCTTCTATGTAGATTTTTCATAGTCTTAAGGGAATATTGTATGCACTAAACATGATAGGAAACCACCCTAACTAGGGAATTATACTTTTTTTGTAATTTCTTTAGAACAAACCTTATCCACCCATATAAAAAATGACTCTTTCCTCCATAAGAGACTTGGCCTAGCTCATATGGATCCATATATTCTAGGAATTTATTTGAGTGAAACTTGACATGAAATTTAGATCTCTACGGACCTAAAACTAGGGTTACCTCAGTCAATATTACGCATGAAACTACTTTCGTTCTGGCCCTAAATTTTAGTGTAGGTCCTCCATTTTTGTTGGTCTTTATCATAGACATTGCAACCTATTAACCACAACAAGTCAGGATATTAACCCTATCTATTATTTTAGAATTTTATGCCTCCTTCACACAGAGACACCACTAAACTGACATCACCAAATTCTCAGACCTTCCTAGCTCAAACCCATTAAGGTATGCAACATTCTTGTGAACCCTCAGATGATCGTCTTACTCTTGGTGGATGATCATGGCCTCCCTCTAGAAGCCCTCACTCGACCCTCTAACTCGGCCTACTTTAGGACTACGTCTCTCTTGGTATCCATGATCAAATGATCTACTTCTCTGTCGATGTTCTTCCCTTCACTCGAAGTACTCCTTAAATAGATTTTCCTAGGCCTCTTAGGAAACTTCTATAACTTACGGGTTTTATCCACTTATACCTTAGGAAATATTATTTTTCCTTTTTAATTTTCTTTTAGATTTAAACCCCGTCTTGGGTCCAAAACCCCTTCACTTGGGATCTTTTACCACATAGACTTTGGTGACCAAACACACACAAATCCCTCTAACTAGGCTTGTGGAGTGCCTCCCAATCTACACAATTCAACATATAGTCAGTTGTAGTAACTATAACTTGGTCAAGCTCTTGTAGTCAAGCAAGTACATGGTTGGGTTCCCAAGTTCCAAATTAGGTAAGGGTAGTTGTGAGGGCATGATAGCTAGGGAGGGTTCGGGAATTCCAAGGAATGAAAAGGTGTGCTAACACATGTCGTACAATGTCAATGCATGTTGAGGAGTGTTAGGGAGTGCCGGGGAATCACAAGGGGGAACTAGGTCAAAACTCATGGAAAGGTACGAATAAGAGTGTGTATCAAGGAGTGTCAGCAAATTCAAGTGTACCAAGGACAAAGTGTGTTAGGGAACTTCAAAATAGGATTCGTAGGAGGAAAACCTATGGTTGTGATAAGGAGCTTGACATAGCAGTTTTAGACAAAGGGAGACTTTGTGCTGGGCACAACACTGTTGTGCCTTTAGCTATATTTTTATATGAGATGTGGCACACTCTGGCCGCATGCTCATGTTTTAAACTATTCTAGATAATTATATATTGTACATTGTTGTGTATAAGTTTCGGGGCACTCAGCTCATGTCATATTATATCTTATGTGTCTTGTGCATCTTGTGGGTCTTGCAAATTTTCAGTTAATTCTCTACTATTTAGGTGAATTGGACATACATGTGAAATATTGCCTTGTGTAAGATATGATGCTTAGTTGTTTTATGGCCATGGCTAGATGTGATCCTTGTCTTTGTAACTAGTTAAGTGGGATATCTTAACCTTGGACATGTGTGGCCTAAGATTTTTTATAGGTAGTTCTTAGGTGAACAAGGAAGAATCTACTTGTAGTAGGTGAAATTGGTCAAGTTGATGCGGCTAAAGCAGGCTAATGTCACATGACCTGCAATAGCTAAGGACTTGATTGGGTTCCCAAGTTGTGAAAAAATGTAAGGCTAGATAGATGTGAGGGCATGAGTGTTGAGGCATGCTAAAGAATGCTAGGGCATGCTAACATGTGCCAGATAGTGCAAAGGCATGTCAAACATGCTAAGATGTGCCAAGTGCTAAGGCATGCCAAGATGTGCAAGGGTATGACAATGTGTGCTAGGCAGTGTCAGGGAAAAAAATGCGATAAATAAGGTAACCAACATAGAAATGAACACATATGAGGGTTAATAAGTCATAAATTTACCTCTTCCAAGAGGGGTACACTAGGAACACCAATACTACATGCAAATAGGTGCCAATTTCCAAGTCTTAGGGAATTCTAAGTGCCAAATCTTCCTCTGTTGCTTCTCATCTACTTTACATTAATTGATCTCAAATAACTTTAATATTAAACCATGCCAAAGCATACCAAGGCATCTCAATGCATCGAATACATGCTAATACTTTCCAAGCGCCAACACGTGCCAAGTGGAAATGTGTGTCAGGTAGTGTTATTTATGTTATGAAGTGGTAGGGAATGTCGAAGAGTCTTAAGGTGTGTTGGAAAGTGCTAATGCATGCTGAGGATTATTAGTGAGTACTTGGACAACAAAAGGGAGCACTTGGTCAAAATGCATGGAAGTTAATGAGTGCTAGTTGTCATGCCAAGGAGGGAGTGACAAGGTATGCTAAGCAATGGTAAGGCATGCTAGGGAATATCAGAGCACGTCAAGAAGTGCCAAAGTTTGCTAGGGGGTTCCAAGGTGTGATAACATGTGCCAAATAGTGCGACGGAATGCCAAGACATGCCAGGTGCTAAGGCATGTTGAGATGTGCAGGGTGCCAAGGTATGCCAATGTGTGTCAAGGAGTGTCAAGGTAACAAAGTGAGAACCAAGCTAAAATGCAAGGAAATGAGCACATAAGATGGTTAATAAGTTAGGACTTTACTGTTTTTAAAAGGGGCATGCTAGGCACACTAATAATAGGTTCCAATAAAAGTGAAGTGTCAGTGTGCCAAGTGCTAATGTATGGAAATGCATGTCAAGGTGTTCCAGGGCATGCCACCACATACTAGGAGAGTGTTATGTTGTGTTAGGGCATGCCAACATGTGCTTCATCATCCTAGTCATGGAAATATGTTACAGGTACAAAGATGTTCCAAGACATGTGAGCTTCCAAGGAATGTCAGTGTGTT
The DNA here is from genome assembly GCA_031772625.1 of Pinus tabuliformis. Taxonomy (NCBI): domain Eukaryota; kingdom Viridiplantae; phylum Streptophyta; class Pinopsida; order Pinales; family Pinaceae; genus Pinus; species Pinus tabuliformis. The sequence goes on along the minus strand of CM062816.1, from coordinate 238,802,761 downwards.
CCAAATCATGTTAAGGTGTGGCAAGAATGTTGAGGACTGCTAGGTCTCTCTCATTAATAGAATTGATAGATCTTCATTATGTATTAGATAATATAGTTCCTACACATACTAGTGTAACTTTATATAAATGGAATTTTCTAAATAATAAACTTAATAGAGATGAATCGTGTGTTGACTCATAGGAAAACTATATTCTCATTACTTGAGGGAAATGATACACACTTATCACTTCCTAACAAACTGACTCACTCTAAACACTATGGCCTTGGACACATAATGAAAAAGATTCCACAACAATCGTCTTAAATTGTTAGCTTTTGAAACAAATAGAGGAACGAGCACATAACATGATCAATGATCAATGATGATGAACATTTTTTTATCGTAACCAAAATTAACCAGAAAGAGAATTGGTGAGGGTCAATAAAAGATCGTCACTAGAATTGTCACCAAATAGAGAATTAGTGATGGGCCTTCAACGACCCTCATGAAAAGTATCACGGAAAATGGATTTGGTGAAAAACGTTAAAGAACCATCATTATATACACTTACAATAATGTTTTTTAAGGACCGTATCCATATGTGACATTGGTGATGGACCTTAGAGGTTCGTCATAGGCATGACCCTCACCAATGTCCTTTTTTCTTATAGTGAAACCCACTTTCGAGGACTTCACTGAAGTAGATGAAGTCTATAGAAACCTAGTAAATATTTCTATACTGGATGATGAGATGTGGGATGATTTATGTGATACCATTGAGTGAAAAGGTTTTCCCTCCAAAAGACAGAAAACAAGGCAACATTTTGGGGCCTAGTCATCCATGATTTCCTTGAAGATACTGCTAGCAACTCAACAGTTTAAACACATCACAAATTACTTCACTAAATGGGTATAGGAAATTCTAGTTAGAAATTCAATTGGCACTGTAGTTATCAAATTTATGGAAGAGAATATACTATCTAGGTTTGGATTCCCCGAACAGATATTTACAGATAATGCAACAACATTCAACAATGTAAAAATGACTGAATTTTGTCAGAAATAAAAAAATTGTTGTATCATTCCACCCCATACTATCCACAAGGAAATGGATTGGTAGAGTCTTCAAACAAGAGCCTAGTTAAATTAATTACAAGAAACTGGAAGACCATAAAAGGAGTTGGGAGAACCATATCATATATGCAGATTGGGAAAACATAATATCCCCAAAGAGGTCAATAGGTAAATGTTCATTTCATCTTGTTTATGGTAAAGAAGCCATATTTCCCACACATCTAGATTTTCCTGTCATGAGGTTTTTACAAGAAGAAAATGAAGAACCTGATGATTTTTCTAGGAGAATCAATCATATTATAGAACTTAATGAAAACATTGATAAGTTCATTATAAACTTCGGAAATATCAAAACACAATGAAGAGTCTATTTTACAGAAAGACTAGAGAAAGAGATTTTAAAGAAGGAGATTTAGTATTAAGATGGGATGAAATAAGGGAAGATAAAGGAAAGCTTGGAAAGTTTGAAAATCTTTGGTTTGGAACTTTTAGTATTGCAGAGGTTAAAGGCAACAACAATTTTATCTTCTAGAATTTAGAAAGATAATGTTACTCATCACCTATCAATTGGAATATTTGAAGAATTATATCCAAAATTGAAATTCCTTCATTCATTCATCATTTGTACATCAGTAGATTTTTTTTATTTTTATAAGTAGTTTTTGATTATTTTCAACAGAGACCCCATTAGCCCGAAGAGAAGGCATGTGGATCTGCGACTTCTCTGCATCTTGCAGGAGGAAGCAGTCCCCAGTTGGAGATGATGTTGTAACATAAATAGTTTTGATAAGTTAGATATTTAGAAAAGAGGGTATAAAAAGTAGAAAAACAAAAAATAGAATAAAAGAATGAAAATATGAAAATTGTTGAAAAAATATGAAAATCAACCCCATCAAAAGAAAAAGAAGTGCACAAGTGAGGAACCTCAAATACCACTTAAAATAAATCTTGTTTGAATGATATGATATAATCATTATCAAACATGTTTAAATTTATGTTATAGGATTAGAAAATAATTCAACCAAACTGTTTAATCTTGGTTGAAATTATAAGATAGGATATATTAGAGGAAAAAGTGACGAAGAATTTAATCTTGGTCAATTGCATTTTATGCACTAGAATAGGGTTCAGAGTTACTTTAGGAAATAAAAAGGGCATGCCTGATCAAATGTGCCTATAGAATTATTAATCATGCTTTGATTGTTTTATTTTAGTTAAAAAATAAACTAATCATGTCATTTAAGCATGATTATCACCACGTAATAAGCAATAAACTTGATTTTTATTTTTACGCTGGGACGTGATTTGATGTTTTTTCGTTTTGTAATATCTAAAGGGCACTTTTCGACAGCCATGATTTTCCTTGGCCAGATCAACAACTGGGAAACCAATTTGTACCCCCTCGTTCCATTTCACATTAACGCAAGGTGGGGTCCGAAAAGTGGTATTTCTTTGCTCGGGTCCCACGTGATTTGGCACTCTCTCATGAATTCACACACCCCTTGTCCTAAAAAGCTTACCATTGCCACCCCTCGAAAATCCACTTATCATTCCTCTGCTGCCACCAAAAATCACTACGTCACCTCCTATGCATTTTACTCCACTAATCACACCTCGCCACATGTCCATCTACCATTCACTCACATCTATTCCCTTTATCATTTTCCTGTTACACGCTTATCCATTACCATATTCCCATTACCCATTAATACACCTAAATCCCATTTGGTAATGGCTCCATCACAATGGTAATCAATCAATGCCTATAAAATGACCTTCACTCATTTCACGTGATTCCCCTACACACTTTGATTACCATTTCAAATTGCAGGAATTGTTTTAAATTTCCGCAATCCTACTGTTCAAAAAATATCAATTTCAGAAATTCGGAACCCAAATACCCTTGACAGAAATTTATCAAGAAAATTTCCTAATTCTTCTCTACTTACTATCACAGCTAGATATTTATTAATCCTTGATAGAAGAGGATCCATTGGATTTTTCTCATTTTTTTCTTTGCCTCTTCAAATGTGTATGCACAAATCACAAAATTCTCCTAGGGATAATTGAGAAATGTCTCCCTTATGCATTAGATTGAGAAGATCAATCCATTCATCTCTAATTGATTTTAATAAGAGAGCTTTCAAAGTTTTGTTATCTAGATTATTCATTTTTTCCCTTTTTACATTGTAAGAAAATATTTCAACTAAATCTTCAAGATTTTAATCTTCTTTTTGTATCATTTTAAAGACTTCATCTTTAATGTTATGGGGCATATAGTGATCCTTATATTTCTCTAAGAATGATGTTTTCATTTGTTCCCATGTTCTTATGGATTTTATTCCTAAACCGATAAACCATTTTAAAAGTGCATTCTTAAGGGTTGTAGAGAATAATTTCAACTTTTGAGCATCATGTAGATAATCATATGATCTACACAAGACTTAAAATTCAAAGAGAGAAGTCTCAGGGTCTTTGCTCATTAATCCATGAAAGTTTGGAAGGATAGAGGGTGAGATTTTGTTCATTGTTACAGTTGTATCTTCATTGAGGATGGGAAATAGAAAAGGTTCTGGATTTATATTCTCTTGTCTTCCTCTTTCTCCATATCTTCCACCTCCTCTTCTGCATCCAATTCTAGGTTGTTCACCATTCAAATTATGCACCTCTCCTTCCTAATCTCTAGCCATTATGGATTATTCAAAACTAATATAGGGTTTTGATTCTAGTTCTAAGATTGGGCTTTCAATCTCCTCTAGTTCCTCTGGTTCATCTATCAATGGTTTGAAGTGTGTTTCTTATTCCTTTTCTTTAGTAGGAACTTCCAACTCTTGAGGTAGAATTTGTTCTCTAGTTGAAGATGGGAAATTTATTCCTATTGTTGGGGATGTTGGATCTTCTTCCATTACAAATTTTGTTGATGAATTTGGTGAATCTTTAGGTTCGATTTTGGATCTTAATACCTCAAGAAGTCTATGTTGGCCTACTATGGATGGAATTCGAGTTTGTAAGAGTGGTGTGGCAATACGAGTTCATGTTGTAGCAAGTGATGTTGTTGGCATTAATGTCCTTCCTCTACCTACCAATCTACCCCTAGAGTCTCTTTCCCTATGCATATCATGTTTTTTTTTTTTTTTTTTAAAGAAATTAGGACTTCTATTTACACTTCCTTGGCAACAATGCCAAAATGTTTAGTTAATTCAATGTTCTTAAATTTCTTCCATAAATTATCAACCGAAGTTCGTAATCTTGTGAAGTGCAAGTGCACTATATGTTCTAGAATAAGTTTTGAGTTTATTAAGATAATGATTGTGGAGGGTTTTAAGGATTTTATTTGTTCCTATGTTTCTAACGAAATCTAAAGATTTACAATACAATCAACTCTTGAAAAGGAAAATAAGACAAGCTATCATTATCCTCTTTAATTGACTATTGCTAGTTACTCTGTAAATGATAAAAATAGATCTACCTAATATAATGTTCTAGAAAGATAATTACTTCTACTCTAAAAAGAATTACTTCTATTCAAGTATAAAATTTATAAAGAAATCTATATTAAGATATACTTACTAAAATTAACAATATTACTTGAAATAATAATAATAAAAAGTCGAAATAATGTGATCTAAGCAAACATAATTACTTATGAAAGGAAGGAGACTTATGTACATAGTCCTATTTTAGAAAGCATACAAATTATTTGAAATCGACAGACAACAAATGAAAAACTATAAACAAGTAATTACAAAGAAATGAAACTACGATAATGCAGTTTTGGAAATAAAAAATGAAATGATCTAAACTGAATAATAAGAAAATGAACCTCGACTCTCTGCAGGGTCCCTCCACAAAACAACAGGTTTTATAACTTTATCTCAACATCTAACTATGCATGATATTCATGAGAATGCTTCTTCAATTAAAAAGGAATAAAGTAATGGAACTTCAAACTGTCAATTACAAATTACATATATGTCTAAATACTATTTTATGTTTATATATATATATATATATAGAGAGAGAGAGAGAGAGAGAGAGAGAGAGAGAGAGAAACACACACACACACACACACACACACACACACACACAAATATATATATATATATATATATATATATATATATATATATATATATATATATATATATATATATATATATATATATATATATATATATATATATATATATATATATATATATATATATATATATATACATATATATATATATATATATATATATATATATATATATATAGATGTAGATATATATATAGATATATATAGATATATAGCATTCGTGCTCAACAATTTTGACACTTTCATGACTTAAAAACTTAAAAACAATTATAATCTAAATGCTAATCTGATAATGGAGATTTTAGTGTTTCTCGACAATTTTCTATTTGGAAATAAAATTGGAGAGTCATGATTGATTTGAACTCTCGCAACTCTATTCATCCATATGTTGACCTGCTTCCTTGATTGTGCAACTCGGTGATTTCCTTGATGATTTGGCTCGGGTGAATAAGAGAGATCCATGAGGAGATCAATCCCTAACTACCCATGTGCTTTTTTTCTTGGTTTGCATACTGGAATCCGACAAACCATGGAGATAACTTCGGAATCATAAAAGAACGATGGATTCTTGTCAATTTCGTAGCTATTACAATCTTTAACTTAATAATAACACACAGTAATAAATATGAAAAATAAGACATTTGAGTACCTTACCATGTCAAAATATATAATTTTATTGTTTATTTGAGTTGATAATAGTGATGAAAAGAGGAAAAATGGATGGAAATGGTGTCAAAAACAAAACAGTCATGAGACTCTACATCATGCTAGAATGTTAGGGAAGCATGGAAATATGTAACAAGTGCCACAATGTGACACGTTGATTTTTGTGTAGATTTGGAGGTACTCCAAGCCATAGTGTTTGAGGGTTCGAGGTAAATGTGCCACAAGTAGGCTTGCGGGCTTAGAACGCTACCCTAGGGTTTTCTACCCATCGATGTTTGGGCCAAAACCGTAATGAGTCTTCGACATGTGATAGATGAGGATGTTATGTCTCAGTGAGATGATTCTAACGCCACAAGAATCATCTGATTCTGCGTTGTTTTTGAAGAGTTATGAATATTTTAAGTTATATGATGGAGTTTTCACACATTCGTTATGGTTAGCTTGGTGTTAAGTTGACTTGACTAGTTGTGGAAGACCCTAGATTGTGATGTTATGGAGATCCTCATTTGTGTATAAATAGAGGGTGAAGGCAAGGCATTTGAGCATCTAAAAGTGCAACATTAAGGCAATGTTAAGGATGAGGGACAACAACTCAATGAAGAGTGTGATACCTTTCATTTTTTGTAGGAGAAGAGGACATAAGAATGTGAGGACTTAGTCTGGTTTGGGAGCCTCTTTAACTACATGGAGGGATGTCTCATGCCATAGCAAGTCCGAGTATGGTAAGGTGTGAATGTAGGTCTGATATGGAATATTTAAGGTGTGTTATCTATGTTTTGTGTGGGTCGTAGGTACAGGAGGATAGATGTGGTAGGCCGCAGGTCATACCACCTCAAAAATGTGACTGCGTAGGGTTGTTTGAGGGTGGTATAAGCTGAGAACAACAACACAAAATCAAGGAATGCTCCCTTGACTATTCAGGCTTGAATTAAGGGTTGTTTGGGTGGAGAAGTAAGGGTTTTTGTAGCGTGAAAGTGCCTTAACCAGGGACAACAGTGAGATCATACTTGAATCTAGAGGTTGTCTTATGTTGGGTCAAAGTTTGACCAGTGTTGGATCAGTCTACATTGCAAGTTGTTGGGAGCCATTTGTTGGAGTAGCCTTGGGCATGAAGGAACTCCAATGAGGATAAGATCATGCTATGTAGTGATGTAGGTGTCCTAGTGTGGATAGAGTTGTTAGAGCCCATGGAAGCCAAGGAGGTATGGTTGACGTGGCATGCTAGAAGCCCTAACCAAGGGGTAGTTTCACAGTGAAGATTGGATCCTATATTTGTAAAATAGCTCCTCTATTGAAGAGAAAAGGGTAGGTGTGGAGAATTCTATTGGAAGTCATATGTAAGGGTCTCCTAGGTGTCATATTCCCTTACTAGGTGTAGATGCTACAACATGGACTTAGTCACTCGTGGACTATTGGAGAGAAGTGTGAGAGTGAACCTAGTGTGGACATGATTGGGCACTTATGGGCTGCTGGAGGACAATGTGATAATGTCCAAGTTGGAGCCTAGTGTGCAACACCTTTATGGAAAAATGTAATTTCTATAGAGAGGCAGTTGTTGAGTGCAAGGGTTTGATTAACCTGGAGTAGTTTGTGGAGCCTTAGACTTGTGTGTGGAGAAGGACTCCTACAACAAATAATGAGAAGTCTTCCTAGTCAATGTTCATTGTGGGAGATGGACATCTTACAGTGATAAGTGGAAGCCCTCTATGCCCTATGTTGGTCTTAATTATTGCAACATAGTAAGACCATAGTCGAATGAAGTCCCTGAGTAGCTAAGGGACAGTAGTGGGAAAATTGAGAGTTGTTCACAAGTGGAGTTGTGAACAACTCGACAAGAGTCTCAATGTGTTGTACCCTTGATGGACTAAGGCAAAAATACTGAGTAGATTTGATAGTTGAGGTTCAGTGGCCAGATGAATTTTGAGCATTAATAGAGGTAGAGCTACAGATCGGGAGTCGAAGGGCGTGCAGGTATAGGGTACGACTGAGATGAGATGAGAGAGAATGCGATAATGATATGGTCAGAGTATCTTGTTGATGGTATACTAGTTTTCAATGGACTCACAACAAGCCCCAGTTTTCTATCTTGTACTTGCGGATGTACGAAGCCTATTACCTTTGGTACGGGAGCCCTAAACTATAGTATTATATGTTGTTTAATATAATGAAGTTTGGTTGAAAACTGTAAAAAGTTGTCTATATTATCTAGATATGTGATTTATTGTTTTTTATATTCCAGTGCAAAAATTATTATTGTTTAGATTCTTGGTTTGGTGGCGTCAAAGATTTTAAGATTCTATCCTAGGCCCAAAGTCGTGGAAATTCAACATGGTATTGGAGTGTAACTGAGATAATTTCAGGGATAATGAACTAGAGTGTGCACATCGAAGCAACTCAGATGGAGTTGTGAGTGTCTAGATTATGGAGTAGAAGGTTTAGATGAAGACATGGTGATGTGGCCTTGACTAGGTTGGCAATGAGAATAGCTGGGAGTTCTGGTGGAATGGTGGTGGGCTTGGTGAAAATTAGTTTGTTGTAGGGAACATTGTTGATTGTGGACTTCCGTTGACTTGACATGGATGGATGGGAAAACTTGAGGGTTTCTCTTGAATGGATGATGTCAGGTTAATCGAGACAGATTCAAGTGATGGACTACAACTTGGCAGGCTAGAGTCTTCATCGGATCGTGATGTTGCATATTCGATATTGATGGGATTTTCATGAGTGGTATTTGATCCAAGAGGATGAGTGCTTGTAAGACTAAGCCAGTGGAGAGAGTCTAGCCTCAAAGGGAGTCTAGCCTTAGAGAGAGAATCCCTATGGATGTTTTGGATCTTCAGGTTTAGAAGTGATGAGAAAAGGCACTACCGAGATTTCAGGATTCATCTACAGGGTATGTTGCAGTGATGGGTTCCATATGGGCTAGTGTCATTGTCAAATGATGGTTACTTCCTAGTCTTGGATGTACCTTCCTCACTAAGAGCAAGTGTTGATTTTTGTGTAGTTTGGGAGGTACTCCAAGCCCTAGTGTTTGAGGGTTGGAGTTAAAAGTGCCACAGGTAGGCTTGTGGGCTTAGAACCCAAGCCTCGGGTTTCACACCCATGGATGTTTGGTCCAAAACTTTGATGATTCTTTGAAACATAATAGATTATGATGATAGCTCTCAGTGAGATGATTCTAACGCAATGAAAATAATATGATTCCGAGTTTTTGTTGAGGAGTTATGAATTTTTAAAGTTATATGATGGATTTTTCACACGAGTTAAGGTCAGACTCGTGTTAAGGTGACTTGACTAGTTGTGGAAGCCCTTATATTATGACATTATGGAGCCCATCATTTTTTTATAAATAGAGGGTGAAGGAAAGGCATTTGTGCATCCAAAAGTGCAACATTAAAGAAACATTAAGGAGGAGGGACAACAACTCGGTGAAGAGGGTGATACCCCTGTTTTTCCGTAGTAGTAGAGGATAGAACAATGTGAAGACTTAGGGCTGGTTTGGGTGCCCCTTTGACTACGTGGAGGGATGTCTCATGCCTAGCAAGGCCAAGTAAGATAAGGTGTGAATGTAGGTATGATGTGGTAGGTTTAAGGTGTGTTATCTCTGTTTTGTGTGAGTTGTAGGTATATGAGGATAGTTGTGGTAGGATGAAAACTGTACCACCTTAGAAAGGTGCCTATGTAGGGCTTTTTGAGGGTGGTATAAGCCCTGGAACAACAACATGAAATCAACACATACTCCCTTGGCTAGGCCACATTGAATGAAGGGTTGTTTGGGTGGAGAAGTAAGGGTTGTTGCGGCATGCAAGTGCCCTAACCAGGGACAGCAATGAGATCGGACTTGAAGCGGGAGGTTTTCTTATGTCGGATCAAAGTTTGACTAGTGTTGGATTAGTCTACATTGCAGGTTATTGGGAGCCATTTGTTAGCATTTCCTTGGGCATGAAGGAACTCCAACTAGGATTAGATCTCATTATGGAGTAATGCATGTGTCCTATTATGGACAAAGTTGTTGCATCTTGTGGAATGCATGGAGGTAGGGCTCACGTGGCATGTTAGAAGCCCTAACAAATAGGTAGTTTCACATTCAAGTTTGGAGACTAGATTTGTGTAATAGCTCCTCTATTGCAGAGAAAATGGTAGATATGGAGAAGTTTGTTAAAAGTCGTGTGTAAGGGTCTCCTAGGTGTGGGGATACCCTAACTAGATCCAGATGCTACAGCATGGACTTGGTCACTCATGGACTATTGGAGGGTAGTGTGAGAGTGGACTTGTTGTGGATGTGATTGGGCACTTATGGTCCCTTGGAGGACAACGTGATAATGTCCAAGTTGGTGTCCAGTGTGCAACACCTTGATGGACAAAGGTAGTTTCTAGAGAGAGGCAATTATTGAGCTCAAGGGTTTGATCAACCATGACCAGTTGTGGAGACCTAGACTTGTGTATGGAGAAGGAGCCCTAGACTTGTGTGGAGTTTTTGGAGCTAGGGCATGTGAGAGAGTGGTAGTGTGTGCTAGGGAGTGCCAAATCATGCCAAGTAGTGTAGGCATTCTAACATATTTGATATATTTCCAAGGCATTCTAAAACGTGTAAGGTGATATGGCATGTCAAGATATAAACTATTTTTCTTAGTTGTTTTACTCCCATGGTTAAATTTGATCCTTGTCTTGGTAACTTGTTAAGTGGGGTGAGTTGAGATTTGACATGAGTAGCCTAAGATGAGTTATAGAAAATTATTAGGTGAACAAGGCACATGTTGAATTTCCACAACACATATAATTTAAATCACAGTGAAATCTATACACATCATAGAACCAACTAGGGCACATGACAATTTTTAACTTTTTAAAACCCTTCTTAATGATATTACAAACTACAATAGGTTAGATCTCCCGTACTAGTGATCACAATGATACAAGGAATAAAACTAGGTTTTGATGTTAATCCTTTGACAGCCAATCTATCCTTAACAAGACAACACTTGACTTACTTACTAATGGTGGCCCTATTAGACTCAGCCTTGTCAGTCCTCTGTTAGAATCAAATTCACTAAGGTTCGTTTCTCGTCATTTGCAGTCATCAAATGCCATTTTGGTCAAAAAGAGTCATTTTAAGTTTCTAGGTCTAGGATTTGTCTTTAGAATGTTGCAATAATGCCAGCAGGCCAGAGGGAGGATCAATAAGTTTTCAATTCAATATTTCCATCATCAATAATGCTCAAGGTTGATTCCTCTTCAAAACTCTGTTTGGAAGAGGGAATCGTCAAATCAATGGTTAGTAATAAGTGTATTTTTAAGGTTTTCCGTCATGAATAATTTCAAATATAGGCCTTGGTCACCTTATTATCTTCAGCAGCTTCAGCAACCCTGCAACAGATAGACAAGACTCCTCATTCACTCCAAAAAGTCAAAGACAGGTAAAACAAAGCCATTTCAAAATGAGAAAGTGCTAAAGGTTCTGCAGCATTGGCAGAAAGCAAGGATCTCCTAGAGGGTCCTTCTCAGGACCACTAACTGATTCAAAGGAAGGAAACTCCAAAGAAATCAAGACAGTGTTGTTTGCTGAGCTTGGCTGTTTGAAGCACTTTACAAATGTAAAGGCTTTGAGAGAACATATGCAATAGAATTACGACCGTGTTTGTTGTGAAGTTTGTGGGAGTCAACAATTGAGGAAACAGATCGAAAGGTACATGCGCATTCATGTAAACCAAACCTGTGGTGAGAGAACAAAGTGCCACTCGAACAACTGTTTGCAAAATTTTACTGAAAAATCAAATCTCAGTCAGCACATTAGAGCAGTTGCCTCCAGAAATCAATTCTCAATCAGCACAATCAGCACATTAGAGCAGTGCACCTTGGATTAAGACCATTTTAAGTATATATTTCATGATTGTGAAATGAAATTTGCACAATCATGAGAAGACATTGCTATGTAGAAAATTATAAGGGCTCCATGAATTCCATTCATCCATTTTGACAGAAAGAATGCTCCAAGCTTCTAGGCGTTGCTTTCGGTGTCATATTTTTCATGTTGTCAAACAATTGCATGAAAAAAAAAATATAGATGGCTACGGAAAAAACACAAGCACTACCAAATAGAGTAGGATGCTAGCGCTACTTGGGTAGACCCCAGCCACAAACTCAAACCCCTGTTGCTTTTTGGAATTACTGATTCATTCACTGAATTCGGAACTTATGTACAATAAAATGCTAAGAACTCGGAGCTTGGCTGTTTCTACTCTGGTAACCGTGTGCTGCCCCTTTCTTTACCTATGGAATACCTTTACACAGATCGAGGAGATCGCAAAGCTAATCAATTCCGAGGAACCACAATTGAAGGTGTGGAGGGATTAATAGAGCCAAGTGGGCTACAAGTGAAATTGTATCCCTTTAACAGGGAGATTTCTTGAAGGAGAAAAATAATTACAATCAACAGTGTGTTGAAAAAGAGTGTAGCATGTACAGATCGAAGTAGCACTGTTCTTGACACTGTATCATCCTTTCTAAATCGCTTATCGTCAAGCGGCAAGGAATGGGACCAAGTCACACAGGTAGTGATTATAATCTACCATATGGGAATGGCATTTCAACCACCAAATAGCATCAATTCCATGAACTTCCAGCCTTTCATCCAAAAGATGGGATTCGAACTATGACAGAAGATGCATGCTGATTATCGCTTTCAACAAAAATACTAATAGCCGAAGGTCAGTTGAGCATTCCACTGCAAATCCAGAGCATGTCATGATGAGGATATTGGAGTATTTTTAGCAGTGGTATCGTGGCTCCTTGTTCTCTGGAGTTGGCTCTTGGGCGACATTGCAGAACAGTGCTTCGATGATAAGGTCGTTAGAGATGCCTTTACAAGTATTGATCCTTCTCTGCCAATATTCTGAACTGCCTGTTGGCTATGTCCAGATTCATGACTGTTTTGAGGTTCTACAGTGCTTGGTTACTGCTTAGTTATGATCTCTTTGGCAGTACTCTTAAGCCTCTGATCTCCGTGGGAAAGCATCTAGATGTTGGACAAACCATTGCTTATTACAACAATCAGAAATCCTCCACGTTTTTGTTTGTTGAAGGGCTGTGCGGCACACTAGTTAATTGGCGTGGCGCACTAAGCCAGCACGGCGCACTGGACACCTCCATGCAGTGTGTTTTTACATGGGCGTGACGCACTGGTGTGGCACGGCGCACTGGGTGTGTTGCGCAGTGCGCATAGCCAGGAAGCCCGAAAATTGCCAAGATTCACTCCAATTGCCCAAAAACGCATGAATTCTCCTTGTGACAAATGTTTGAGGATCGCATTGAGCTTATAAATCGACCAGGGACCTCAACTCTAACAATTGCCTCTATCTTGCGTCAAATTGTTGAAGGCCTTGTAGTTGTTTGGGAAGAAAATTCATGTTCTGGGGTCTCTCACTACAAATGTAACGCCTCTATCTTACATGCAGCACAACAATACTTGCAATATGCTGATGCTTGCAACATTTTTCTCAATATGTCATTCTTTCCACAAAGGCAAGCAAATGGTGTAGAATTCGTTTCCACTCGTTTTCCACAACAGAGGATTCAAATGAGGAAAGCCACATGACTATTTCCGTTCAGAAATTCTGAAAGCATGGCAAGAGCTCTTTGGTCGTCGATTCCTCCTTCCCTTGCATTTTCAAACGATCAGGGTGCCTCCTTAAACAATAACATATCAGTTTCAGCTTTATAGATTTTCGAAGCTCCAGAACTTTGTATGGCACCAAATCCGAACCTTGGCCGTGGAAAATCCACAGGACTCTGGCAGAAAACAGAGGAGGCGGCCTTGAAACGCTTATAAACAGGCTTGGATTACCATACTGACCAGTGTACAGGCAAGGAGGAATTCCAGATCCTGCATTTCTTAGAAGGTTTTCGTCTTTTGTTGCAATTTAATTTTTACCAGAAGGATTAATCACCTGCGAGGTGCATTTTACCCTCTGTTGGTTGGAAACATTTATGGGATAAATTGTGGTGTGGGAACGTTCATGGGATCCATTGAGGATGAAGAACCACCCCTGAAACGTTTAAAGGTGTCCTCACCTGGCTTGAGAAAAGGTTTGGAGCAGGAGGCCCCTTCATTGTTTGTATCAGTGACTAATCAGGTGATTAAAAAAGAAAAAGAAAAAAATGCGCTGGTAATCAAACAAGGGTGATACAAGTAATTTCTACAAACTGAAGACATGTGGTAAGCTTAGAAAATGGCAGCTGGGTGCGTTCAATTAAAGGCAAAATTTTAGCGGAAACCATTTTTATTGAAAAATTAGTTTTTGTTCAAAAGGCCAGCGTAAGGTGAAAAGTCACTGCAACAGAAAGATAGGAGCGCGATGGTATTCAGACTGCAAGAGTAATAGGATCACATTCGTATAATGCTCTCATGCAAAAGCTTGTAGCACTGGATGCGAGCGAAATACATGAGTTCCCTCCTAGAGTTGCTGATGAAGATTCAATCGATTTTGCTGCTGCCACCACTGCAACATTGGGGGTTCCTTCTCCATCCCTTTCAAGGGGGAAATCATTTGAAGACTCTCTCATTTCAAAGGGAAGTTGAACAGCGTATAAAAAGCATTGGATTTTATCGTAAGTTGATTTGGTAGATGGTGCGCCACTTGATATTGACAGCAGTTTGTCTGCTATCTCATATCAAAATCTGAATCCTGGGAGACTACCATGTCAAAGTTTGTCTGAATTATTAGAGAATAACATTGAAGATACAGATCATGCAAGCCATATGGATGAAGCCAGTAAATTGGATGTTGATATAGTAGCGACTATCAGTATGAGCAGGATTACATCTTTCCATTGTCTGAATTAATTAAATATCTCACCTGATAATGTGCCTGGTGAAACTCCTATTGAAGAATTATCGATTGGGAGAAAAGAAGGGAAACAAGAGGGTTAGCAGCACCGTTCTGGTACACAATGTCAAGTTAAGAGTATTATTGCTGATACTATAGAAGCTGAAGATTCTAAACATATTGGAATCAAAACTAGTGAGAATGATAAAGGTTCCAGCAAAGGAGCCTCATTAAAGGCGAAATATTATTTAAAAGCCATTTTTATGGAACACTGGTTTTTATTTAAACTAGAAGGTGAAAAAGTCGAAAACCAAGCAGTGAAAAGGCAAAGGGAAGGCAAAAAGTTAGAAATCGAAAAGCCAAAATTTAAAACAAAGACATCTACCAGGGCAGAGAAATAGGATTCGATTTCCTATTTTTTACTTCAGTTATGATCTGCAGCTACAGTTGTCGCCTTTTTATTGATCATCAAAAAGTTTCAAGTGGAATAATGTAACGTTGTTCTGTCTATAGAACAAATGGACAGTTCATTTCCTATCCTCAAGATTTAGTTGTAATAGCTCCCTATTTTCATCGATCTGTTTTCCCATCCCTAATTCTTTTTATGGTATGAAAATTTAATTGTAAAAGGAGAGTTTTGAAAAATAGTGGGAGAGGTGTGAAGGAAAACTTCACTGTACAATTTTTTACAGGGATTTAATGAAAATATACAGCTCTGACTCCTGAGATTCTTGTGGTGTGAATTTAGCATTTGTCTTTTCTTTTGTGTCATATGTAGCTTGTTATGTTTCACATTTCATTTCATAATCATTCCTAAATGAATACTTTTAAGTGAGAAGGGCAGAATCCAATTTACTGCTATGCGTTGGGAAGGTATTCATGTTATGTGTTTTCTTTTGTTTGATAAGGATTCATCTATTGCCTTTGTCAACCTCTCAGCAGTCTTTTCATTCCATATAATTTCAAATTGAATGCTAAATTTATTGCCTGTATTGCCTCCTGAGATAATCTGTGTCTCGAATTTAATCTCTCTGCTCATGCTCTTCTTGATCCCACGCTGCCCAGAAAACCCAGTCATTTATCAAAATACCCTCTCTTATCTATTTACTAGCCTAAAATCAGTTCCCAATTTAAGTCATCTCGGACCCTATTGCTCATTTTATCGAGATTGACTGGAGAGAGCCCTCTCCTGTCCTCGTAGAGCTAGCTACGAGGCTAAGCTTGGTTTGATGTTGCCTCGAGTTTTGCCTTCTTCAGCCTGAGGCAGATTCGAGCACTAATAGGCCCCACACAGCCTTTTCAATCCACATGTATTGAACACATCTGGTAGATCCTCTTGCCTCCCATTCTGCAACTCCTCAATCTGCCTCTATCAATGACCTCAAGCCCTTTATATTACTGAACTCAGCTCAACAAACTTTTCCCTCTAGCTACCTCCTTTGTCCTTCAAGGTCTGCAACACGTAGGGTTTTTGATCAACTGTTCATAAATCCATTTCTGAACATATCTTTAGTCTACCCACTTTTTCCATACTACTGCTCCAAGATGACAAGTCTAGGGCTATGGAGGATTCCCTTCTTCTCATTGAATCAATCCTCTGAAATACAATGAACTAGGGCTAGTTGGATGGCCCACTTGACTGCCACTTTAGTCCTTCAAAGTCTACACATCCTTAGGCCCAATACACCTACCCTTCTACCACTCTTATTTTCCTTCACAAGTATAGGAACTAGATATCTTCTTTGACATACACCTAACAACCTTTGAATTGTATTTATAATACTATCAATCTAAACAACCACAATTAATTCTTTTACTCATCTATGGCCCACAACATTGCCCTCATTTAGGGCTCTTCAAATATGCCACCTAACAGTGATTTGAGTGCTCTAAAAATCATTGTTCTTGTGTACAAATTTATTTGTTGTTCAATCTATGAATAGATATCAACTACTCCTCTTATCATTCTTCTAACAGTTTTTAGATGACTGAACTAGGGTCACAAATCAGCCACTAACAGTCCATTGATTAATTGTTTAGAGGATGCTTAAGATATCTGTCGAAAAATTTATAGACAGTCAACCGAAATCAACTACTCTTCATGTCAATCCATTCTTTATATGGCATATTCTTCTACTCAATCTTCTACTCAGGATCCATCCTCCTTTGGATCTGTTATCTCCATACATACTTTTTCAAACCATCTTCTAGATCTGAGGTCTATATTGCCGAGATAAACCTTACTCTAAGGGTCCCAACCCCTTTTCTTCTATGTAGATTTGTCACAGTCTTAAGGGCATATCTCATGGACTAAACATGCTAGGAAACCACCCTAGCTAGGGAATTATACTTTTTTTGTAATTGCTTTAGAACAAACCTTATCAACCCATATAAAAAACAACAACTCTTTCCTCCATAAGATACTCAGCCTAGCTCATATAGATCCATATATTCTAGTAATTTCTTTGAGTGAAACTTGACATGAAATTTAGATCTCTATGGGCCTAAAACTAGGGTTACCTCAGTCAATATTACGTATGAAACTACTTTTGTTCTAGCCCTAAATTTCAGTGCAGGTCCTCCATTTCTGTTGGTCTTTATCATAGACCTTGCGACCTATTAACCACAACAAGTCAGCGTCTCAACCCTATCTATTATTTTAGAATTTTATGTGTCCTTCACACAGAGACACCGCTAAAATCACATCACCAAATTCTCATAAGAAGCCTCTCTTAAGCTTGATCTGCTAGAAGAGAACCAAGAAAATGCCATCCTACTTCCTAGCTCAAACCCATTAAGGTATGCCACATTCTTGTGAACACTCACATGATCATCTTACTCTTGGTGGATTATCATGGCCTCCCTCTAGTAGCCCTTACTCGACCCTCTAACTCGGCCTACTTTAGGACTACATCACTCTTGGTATCCTTGATCAAATGGTCTACTTCTCTCTTGATGTTCTTCCCTTCATCCTAAGTCCTCCTTAAATAGATTTTCCTGGGCCTCTTAGGAAACGTCTATAACTTATGGGTTTTATCGACTTATACCTTAGGAAATATTATTTTTTCTTTTTAATTTTCTTTTAGATTTAAATCTCGTCTTTTGTCCAAAATCCCTTCACTTGGGTTCTTTTCCAACATAGCCTTTAGTGACCAAACTCACACAAATCCCTCTCACTAGGCTTGTGGAGTGCCTCCCAAGCTACACAATTCAACACATAGTCCATTTGTAGTAACTATAACTTGGTCAAGCTCTTGTGATTAAGCAAGGACTTGTTTGGGTTCCCAAGTTGAAAATTAGGTAAGGTTATTTGTGAGGGCATGATAGCTAGGGAGAGTTAGGGCATGCCAAGTAACAAAAATGTGTGCTAACACATGTCGAAAAATGTCAATGCATGTTCAGGAGTGTTAGGGAGTGTTGGGGCATCATAAGGGAGAACTAGGTCAAAATTGATGGAAAGGTATGAATAAGACTGTGTGTCAAGCAGTGTTAGTGAATCCAAGTGTACCAAGGACGAAGTGTGTTAGGGGAAGTTCAGAATAGGATTCACAGGAGGAAAAACTATGGTTGGGATCAAGGGCTTGACATAGCAGTTTTAGACAAAGGGAGACTTTGTGCTGGGCACAACACTGTTTTGCCTTTAGCTATATTTTTAATGAGATGCGGCACACTTTGGCCACATGCTCATGTTTTAAACTATTCTACATAATTACATATTGTACATTGTTGTGTGTAAGTCTTGGAGCACTCGACTCGTGTCAGATTATATCTTATGTGTCTTGTGCGTCTTGTGGTTCTTGCAAACTCTCAATTAATTCTCTACTATTTATATGAATTGGACATACATGTGAAATATTTCCTATGTAAGATATGATGCTTAGTCGTTTTATGGCCATGGCTAGATGTGATCCTTGCCTTTGTAACTAGTTAAGTGGGATAAGTTGACCTTGGACATGTGTCACCTAAGATGATTTATAGGCAATTGTTAGGTGAAAAAGGCAGAAACTACTTGTACTTGGTGAAATTGGTCAAGTTGTTGCGGCTGAAGCAGGCTAATGTCACATGAACTGCAGTAGCAAAGGACTTGATTGGGTTCCCAAGTTATGCAAAAATGTAATGCTAGATAGATGTGAGGGCATGAGTTCTGAGGCATGCTAAAATGTGGTAGATAGTGCAAAGGCATGTCAAACATGCTAATATGTGCCAAGTGCTAAGGCATGCCAAGATGTGCAAGGGCATGACAATGCATGCTAGGGACTATCAGGGAAACAAAAGTGATAAATAAGGTAACCTACACAAAAATTAACACATATGAGGGCTAATAAGTCATAACCTTTTCCAAGAGGGGCACACTAGGAACACCAACACTACGTGCCAATAGGTGACAAGTTCCAACTCTTAGGGAATTCTAAGTGCCAAATCTTCCTTTGCTTCTCATCTACTTTCCAATAATTGATATCAAATAAATTTAATATTAAGCCATGCCAAATCATTCCAAGGAATCTCAACGCATGGAATACATGCTAATACTTTCCAAGCGCCAACATATGCCAAGTGGAAGTGTGTGTCAAGGAGTGTTATTTATGTTATGAAGTGGCAGGGAATTTCAAAGATTCTTAAGGTTTGCTAGAAAGTGCCAATGCATGATGAGGAGTATTAGGGAGTAGTTGGATAACATAAGGGAGCACATGGTCAAAATTCATGGAAGTGAATGAATATGAGAATGTGCCAGGAGTGTCAACGAGTGCTACCTGTCATGCCAAGGAGGGAGCGAAAAGGTATGCTAAGCATTGGTAAGGCATGTTAGGGAATATCAAGGCATGTCAAGAAGTGCCAAATGTTTCTAGGGGGTTCGAGGGTGTGCTAACATGTGCCAAATAGTGCCAAGGAATGCCAGGTGCTAAGGCATGTTAAGATGTGTAGGGTGCCAAGGTATGCCAATGTGTGTGAAGGAGTTTCAAGGTAACAAAACTAAGAACGAAGCTAAAATGCAAGGAAATGAACACATAAGATGGTTAATAAGTCGGGACTTTACCTTTTTCAAAAGGGGCATGCTAGGCACACTAATAATAGCTTCCAATAAATGTGAAGTGTCAATGTGCCAAGTGCTAATGTATGGAAATGCATGCCAAGGAGTTCCAGGGCATGCCACCACATACTAGGAGAGTGCTACATTGTGTTAGGGCATGCCAACATGTGCTTTATCATACTAGTCATGTAAATATGTTATAGGTACAAAGATGTCCCAAAACATGTGAGGTTCCAAGGAATGCTAGTGTGCTCCAAATCATATTAAGGTGTGTCAAGAATGTTGAGGAGTTCTAGGTCTCTCTCATTAATAGAATTGACAGATCTCAATTATGTATTAGATAATATAGTTCCTACACATATTAGTGTAACTTTATCTAAATGGAATTTTCTAAATAATAAACTTAATAGAGATGAATCATGTGTTGACTCATAGGAAAAATATATTCTCATTACTTGAGGGAAATAATACACACTAATTAATTCTTAACAAATTGACTCACTCTAACCACTATGGCCTTGGACACATAATGAAAAAGATTCCACAACAATGGTCTTAAATTGTTATCTTTTGAAACAAATATAGTAAAAAGAACATAACATAATCAATGATCAATGATGATGAATTTTTTTTACTGTAACCAAAAGTAACTAAAAAGCGAATTGGTGAGGGTCAATAAAATATCATCACTAGAAGTGTCACCAAATAGAGAATTAATGATGGGCCTTTAACGACCCTCACGAAAAGTGTCCCGAGAAATGGCTTTGGTGACAAAAGTTAAAGGACCATCATTATATACACTTACAACAATGTTTTTTAAGGACTGTCTCCATATGTGACATCATTGGTGATGGACCTTAAAGGTTCGTCACAAGGATGACCCTCATCAATGTCCTTCTTTCTTGTAGTTAAACCCACTTTCGAGGACTTCAATGAAGTAGATGAAGTCTACAGAAACCTAATAAATATTTTTATATTGAATGATGAGATGTGGGATGAGTTATGTGATACCATTGAGTAAAAAGGTTTTACCTCCAACAAATAGACAACAAGACAACATTTTGGGGCCCAGTCCTCAATGATTTCCTTGAATATATTGCGAGTAAACTCAACAGTTTAAGCACCCCACATATTAATTTACTAAACGGGTACAGGAAATTCCAGTTAGAAATGCAACTCGAACTATAGTTATCAAATTTATGGAAGATAATATACTATTTAGGCTTGGATACCGCGAACATATAGTTAAAGATAATGCAACAACACTCAACAACGTCAAAATGATTGAATTTTGTCAGAAATACAAAATTTTGTTGTATTGTTCTACCCCATACTATCCACAAGGAAATGGACTGGTAGAGTCTTCAAACAAGAACCTAGTTAAATTCAATAACAAAAAACTAGAAGACCATAAAGGGAGTTGGGAGAACCATCTCATATATGTAGTTTCGGGAAACATAATATCTCCAAAGAGGTCAACAGGTAAATCTCCATTTCAACTTGTTTATGGTAAGGAAGCCATATTTCCCACACATCTAGCTTTTCTTGTCATGGGGTTTTTACAAGAAGAAAATGAAGAACCTAATGATTTTTCTAGGAGAATCAATCAGATTATAGAACTTAATGAAAACATTGATTAAGTTCATTATAAGCTTCGTAAATATCATAATAAAATGAAGAGTCTATTTGACAGAAAGGCTAGAGAGAGATTTTAAAGAAGGAGATTTATTATTAAGATGGGATGAAAGAAGGGAAGATCAAGGAAAATATGGAAAGTTTGAAAATCTCTAGTTTGGACCTTTTAGTATTGCAAAGGTTAAAGGTAACAAAAATTTTATCTTCTAGAATTTAGAAGGACAATATTCCTCATTTCCTGTCAATGGGAAATATTTGAAGCATTATATCCAATAATCAAATTCCTTCATTCATTCATCATTTGTACATCACCAGATGGTTTTTATTTTTATAAGCAGCGTGTGATTTTTTTCATCAGAGACCCCATTAGCCCAAGGAGAAGGCACATATATCTGCAAGTTCTCTGCATCTTGCAGGAGGAAGCAGTCCCCAATTGGAGCCGATGTTGTAACATAAATAGTTTTGATAAGTTAGATATTTATAAAAGAGGGTATACAAAAGAGAAAAAAAAAAATAGAATAAAAGAATGAAAATATGAAAATTGTTGAATATGAAAATAAACCCCATCAAAAGAAAAAGAAATGCACAAGTGAGGAAGCTCAAATACCACTTGAAATAAATCATGTTTGAATCATATGGTATAATCATGATCAAACATGTTTAAATTTATGTTATAGGATTAGAAAATAATTCAACCAAACTGTTTAAACTTGGTTGATATTATAAGATATGATATATTTGAGGAAAAAGTGACCAAAGAATTTAATCTTGGTCAAATGCATTTTATGCACTAGAATAGGGTTCAAAGTTACTTTAGGAAATAAAAAGTGCATGCTTGATCAAATGTGCCTTTAGAACTATTAATCATGCTTTGATTGATTTATTTTAGTTAAAAAATAAACTAATCATATCACTCAAACATGATTAGCACCATGTAATTAGAATTAAACTTGAGTTTTATTTTTACGTCGAGACGTGATTTGATGTTTTTTTGTTTTGTAATATCAAAAGGGCACTTTTCGACGGCCATGATTTTCCCTGCCCAAATCAATGGTGGGGAAACCAATTCATACCCCCTCATTCCATTTCATGTTAATGCAAGGGGGGTCCGAAAAGTCATATTTCTTTTCTTGAGCCACACGTGATCTGGAACTCTCTCATGAATTCCACACCTCTCGTCCTAAATAGCTTACCATCGACCCCCCTCCGAAATCTACTTATTGCTCCTCTGCTCTCACCAACAATCACTACGTCACCTCCTGTGCATTTCACTCTGCTAATCACACCTCGCCACATGTCCATCTATCATTCACTCACATCTATTCCCGTTATCATTTGCCCGTTACACGCTTATCCATTACCATATTCCCGTTACCCATTAATACACCTAAATCCCATTTGGTAACAGTTCCATCACAATGGTAATCGATCAAGGCCTATAAAATGACCTTCACTCATTTTAAGAAATTACCCTATACACTTTGATTACCGTTTTCAAATTGCAAGAACTGTTTTAAATTTCCGCACTCCTACTCTTCAGCGCCTATCAATTTCGGAAATTTGGAGCCCAGATACCCTTGACAGAAATTTATTTTCTTATCCAGGTACCTTTTCAAGCCAAATTTTTTCCTTTGATATCATTCTTTCTCAAAATACTCAGTCATGGCACCAAAGAGAAAAACCCAATCTTCTAGAAGAAAAACAAGAGGTAATAATAACCCTAAGACCTTTGTTACCCTAGACCTAGATCACATGCCATTACCTGAAGAATACTTCAAGGTTGTAGACACTGAGTTTGAATTTGACCTGTTCGAATTACATCACTGTTTAAAGAAAAATTACCTAGACTAGCAAGATGACATTAATCTTTGGGAATCCCTATTACCTACGTTTATATTTCCATCGACACATTATTTTCCTAATCTGGTCATGTGGTGTCAAGCCAAAAATAATCCATTGCAAAGGACCATTGTGGCTCAGAATGGAGACAGTTTGATCTCCATTACACTAGAAACCATAAACCAGATGATGTTGATTCCTCAGAATGACTCCCTTAGCAATTTTTCTGCAGCAGTCCTTATGGACATGTATCATAAGCTCACATTTCCCCAAAGAGCCAAAATTTTCAAGATTTTCCTTCTTGAAGACTCTTAGCTTCCTAAGAAAAATCCCCCTTATCCATCTTCTATGTTCCCTAAGAAAGACAAGAAGATAATTTCCTTAGCTTCTTGCCCTTTAGGGTATCCATCAGACGAGTGGGTAGATGTTCCTATCTTATGTTTTCTATCAATTTTCTCCAATGAGCATAAACGAGAATTCATGTTCAATTTTAGCCAATTTATGGCTGATAATAGGCATGCATAGATGATGAATATTACTACAGAAGGCATGTTTAGTTATGAATTTGTACTAGTTTATATGTTTCTTTTTTAGAAGGGAGATAAGTTTCCAATAATTCTACATAGCCAAGATGATCATGACATCAATCAAGAAGTGACACATTGGACTTCGTCTGTCGGGAAAAACTCAACAGAGTTTAAGTTTGCAGAATTCATTGGCAATTTTGTTCATACAGTTGTAAGTTTTCTTAACAGTTAGCATGAGCCAAAGATTAGTGTAGAAATTAAAAGGGTTTTACACTTGAGTGAGAAGAAAAAGACTGGAGACTGGTGTTTATACCAGAATTATACAGAAATAAGAGTATATGGATGTGAGCTAGCTCTCTATAGACTGCCTAAGTATGTTCCAATGAGGATTTTCTCTCTGGAATACATAAGGCAGATGATCAACATGGATGAAATCCATTTTGTTTCAAGGAATAGGAAATCACAATTCAAGATCGAAACTCAAGTAGAACCATTCATATGCAATACTAGAACATTAAGAGATAAGGCAAACTCAATCCACGGGCAATTCAACTTTCAACCTAGTTTCACCTTGTCATATGATCCATTGAGCACTATTTCTAATTTAAGGGTGGAACTCAAAACCACACCTTATAATCATACCCCCACACTAGAGATCGAAAAATATATGAATTAGAACCAGTGGAAGGAGAATACATTAGAGGAAGTAGAAGATCAAATTCTATCTACAACTACCCTCCACACTCCACTACCACAATATAAATAGGGAAAAAGTCCAAGAGAAGAAACTTCATCTCTAGCATGTACCGAAATAAGTGGTCAAGAATTCATTATTCAGTACAAGAAGCAGAATACACAACTCAAATATGTCACCATTCAAAATGAGGAACAGTAAAAAAACTATTGTTATGAGTGGTTTACAGGTTTCCACAAGGTCATAAGAACTCCTCCCTGACACCCTATCCTTTTCGGCCTCACAGAGTCCTTCAGACAAATCAAAATCAACAGAATTGGGTGAACTTGGTGATCCCAATATCTTCAGCTATTTTTTGCAGATTAAGTAGAAAAATGAAACACTAAAGGCCAACACCTATGCTCAGTTTTGGAAGCAGACTTCTACCTTCCAACACAGGTTGTTAACAACATTTGATAGTGAAAATGGAAGAATGCAAATGGCATTCTTATAGGCTCAAGTACCATATCCAAAAACATCTGCAGATTATAAGAAGCCTATTTTCTCATTTGATGCAAAGTTAATACATCCCATTGATTAAATGGATATGCATAGAGAGTCTAGAGAAATTATTTTCTCCACCATGATAAATGCTTCCATAGAGATTTCAAAGTTAAGTACATCTCTCAAAAATTTGGTGACAAGATGGGTTATGCTCCTAGTGATGTCAAAGCAATGGAGGAGATCATCAAGAAGAATAATGCAGACATTGCAACACTTAGGAAATAGTTGAACTTACCTTCTACCAAAAATCCATTGACAAAAGAGATTGAAGAAAGTGAAAAGAATAGAGAAGACATGCTCAAACAGATCATTGAGAAAAATATACATATGAAGGAGATGGAGGAATATATTGAGAAACTCCTTAAGGAAAAAGAACATGCAGCACAACTATTTATAGCTCTAGTGACAACCATACCAGTCATAGTTGTTAACATAGCAGTAGCTTCAATATCAACACTTGATGATTTAAATAAAGTTGTGCAAGATGCGTCTCTTCAGATATAAGAAAATGACAGGCTCCAACAAAATCTCAATCGTATAGAAGCACAAAAGACAATAAAATTACTCTCTTTTCCTCAAAGAGATGCAGAAATCTCGCCAACTAGCCAAGAAGATTGAACAATTGGAAAATCAATCACTAATGCCTCACACCTTGGCCCAAGCTAAGGAAAGGATTTGGCTGGATATAAATCATGCCATAATGGAGGTTTCTCCATTTATCCAGATTATATTTGAGAAAGAAGAGTTAATTGACAGATGCAGAACAACTATTGAACATGTTAGAACAACACTGGTACAAAAATAGTAGAGGTTATGTCCATGATAAGAGTATTGAATTCAAAGACTAGGTGAGAGTTGGAACAGTTTCAAATTGCAGATAGAACAAAGACCATCCTCGAGATCAAAAAGGTATTACATAAAAGTAATTTAATGGCCCAATTGGAGACTATGTCTCAAGCTCTGGAAAATGTTGTCCACTGATTTCATAGTAAATTCAATTTGTTGAATCAAAGAGGACTGTTAGGGCTAGTAGCACCAAATGATAGTCTAATTAGCTTGGAAGATTACTGTGAGAATTTTTACAACATTGCCACAAATACATCCAAATTTGCAGGTATGAAAGGACATATCATAGGAATAGCTTCCATAGAAGCTTTGGAATTTGAATTAAATATCAAACATGAAATAAAGCATATTTTCATCAACAAACCCACTTTCAAGAAGTACACTGAACTAGATGAAGTCTATAGAAAGCTAATTAATATTTCTATATACCATTGAGTAAAAAGGTTTTGCCTCCAACAGACAGACAACAAGACAACATTTTGGGGCCAAGTCATCGACGATTTCCCTGAAGATAGTGCCAACAAACTCAACGTTTAAGATCCCCTACATTTTCTTACTACTTTTGTAAGTAGTTAGAAGTTTTTAGAAACTTATATTTTTGTATAAATGAGCATTCATTCAATGTATTAAGGGTTGAACCCTTGCATCAGTTTCTCTAAAGCAGAATTGTATCCGACTAAAATCACTTCAAATTAATGAAAGGATTATGGATTTGCTTCAAATAACTTGTTACTTTGTGAGTTTTTCTTCATGTTTCACTTCATTTTTTTTATTCTACATGTATTTAGTTTTATGAAGATAATTGGGTATGAAAAAACTAAGTATCAGCCTATCTTAAAGCCCCATGAAGTTATAATCTATTTTAGGGAATAGTTTATTGGACTGTTTGTCTTTATAAGCTCCTCTACATTTATAAATTTTCAACCATCTTCATAAGCTTAAATATATTTTGTTGGGTTGTAAACATTGTTTACTTTCATGCTTCCTTATGATTAACGCAAAATTCAGTTTGAATATTTAGGAAATCATAGCCTCTTACAATTATGTATTTACATACACTTTAAATCAAATTATTATTCAGAGGTAAAGAATTGGCCCTTTCATAGTATGCAATACTAATAAGGTTTAAAGACCTGCCTTAACCTACTCCCCACATTTTTCATCCAAATTTTTTTAAAACAACAAAACATTTTATATGCTTTGGCACAATTAATTAACCTATAATTATCACAGAGGACAACACTCCGCATCGTGCGAAGGATTTCATTGTGCGAAGATGTGGAATAAGAACCTTCATAATGAAATCCTCCATACCTCTACATACTGAAAGACTCAACATAATTGTTATATGTGTGGAGGTACAAATTAAACTCATACTGACATAAACACTATCAATATAATTTTTTGGTATAGAAAATAAACTTAATGAATATAATAAGTAGAAAACCTTTTTTTTGGATAACATGAAGATGTACTATGAGGAGTGTTTTGACTCTTGTAAGGAAAGATACAAGGTTTCTATTGTGGTGAGGGCCTTTGAGAGCTCTCCTACTCAATTGCTAGGTCATGCTTTAACTTCGACAAATCAAAGGAAACGTGGAGACTTCACAATAAGGGGTCCCTACATGTGGTATCTTGTAGCATCTCTAAATTATAAACTAGCCATTTTTGTGAGAAACACCTAACACCTATCTAATAACATGAGAATGGAACCCAAAAAACTATAAACAAAGTAAATATATTCATCAAATATTTTTCAATATAGGAAAATGTACGGATCACCTACACACCCAAGTACAATCACCTTCATATTTTCAATGCGTAATTCATAAGTAAAATTTGATTAAACAAATTCTTCAAATTTAATCTTCTTATGTTGAAACATAAAATCATTACAAACGTATTTCCAAATGTTAGTCTAAGGAACCAAACTTTATTAGAATAATGATGATGTGGAGGTAGAATTTTTGATCTGTCTATATTTGGTTGTGCTTTAATGTGCACCGCATCGAATTCAAATTGAATTTGAATAGCTTTATTATTTTGACCACACTACCATTGTTAAGGATATAAAAGATATAAAATTTAGAATTCATACGTTGCATGATTGTACTTTTTCTTTTCCAAATGTGTCTACCTTAGATGAACAATTGTTTCTAGAGGCGTCCAAAGCACGATCCACACATTTTCCATTAAATTAAAATGCAACAAAACTGTGTATCAACTCATGATTGAGGCATGGAGGTGCGAAACTTTGTTGGTTATGAAGAGCTCTGCACCTCTGCGTACCAAATTTTCTTTGTTGTGGGACCATTATAATGGGAGGATTCATCTTATTTATAAATTCACGCATTGACTCCCTCGACCTCTACCCTCACGTACACAACATTGTTAAGATCTACGTCTGTGATTTCTCTATACATCCTCTTCCTCCTTAAAAAAAAAAAAATGTAAGGAAAGCTCATTCAAAATAAAAAGAATATAACATAAATTCCTCCTACTAGTTTAGTTTATAATGTTCATTCAAAATAAAAAGATAAGAAATAATGGTGATTTATTGGTGCTAATTTGTAATTCATTTCTACGAGATTACTTAGAAAATCCACATCTCTAGATACAGTCATTTTGGTTTCTTGACTTCACTCACTACAATGTTGGATCTCGCGGCGGTTCATGCTGAGATATACTTACATAATTCCACTTTCAGTGTGTAAATGTGTTGGAAAACCTACACAGATGAATCGAGCTAGTAATGATTGAACACAGCTTTGCAGAGAAAAAACACTAAAAGAATCGAAAGAACAAAAAGAATGATTGATTTAGAAAATAGGTTACAATGTACATGATATAGAATTATTGGGTGAAGATCCCAAGGTAATGTGCCATTGTGGTGATCAATGAGAGGACTCAAAACCTATAGCAAGTTCCAAAGAGAACTAGCCAGTTGCGGAGTGAAAGGAGGAGCAAATCAGGGAGTAAATCATGCAGAAAGGATCTTGCATGTAGTCCCATGCTCTAACTAAGTGTCCGCATGTGCCAGTAATGAAGGTCCTAGGTGTGTAGTACCTCCAACACCCCCCCTGAACACCACTATTGAGAAAAATAGAAAATGGGCCCTGGAAACTAAGGCCAAAGGTCACCCAAAATACAGTGCAACTTGTACTAAAATTGAGGAAAGAGGGAAAACCTCATGGGAAAAGCCCCCCTCAAAATACAATGTAATCAAAAGAAAATAGGAAGAAAAGACAGTTGCTAAGAAACTGTGTCCTTCACTCAAAGACGATCACGTAGAGAGTGAAACTTCTGCTCAGTGAATGTCTTGGTGAAGATGTTTGCAATCTGTTCTGCTGAAGGACAGAACTGCAAATCAATGACTAGATCATGTACTAAGTCTCTGATGTAGTGCATATGGATGTCTATGTACTTCGTCCACTGCCGTTGTACTAGATCCCTGCAAAATTTGAGAGTGCTCTGGTTGTCACACCAGATGACAGTGGGCTGGTGGAACTAGACACCCAACTTAGTGAGGAAGTGTTGTAGTCACAGAGACTGAATTGTGATGTTGAGTACACCTTTGTACTTGGCCTCAGCTAAAGAGAAAGCAATAGTAGCTTACTTCTTACTCGACCAATAGATAGGGCCATTCCCTAGACTGAGTGAATATCCGGAGGTGGACTTGTGATCAATGTTGTCGCCTGCCTAATCAAAATCTGTGAAGCCAAGGAGATTCAATGCAGTGTCTGTTGCATAGTGAATCCCGAAGGTGATGGTGCCCTGCACATATCAGAGGATGCACTTGGTAGCATTCCCATGTAGCTCATGTGGCTCCTGCATGTATCTGGAAACTGACCCTACTACATATGAGAGATCTGGTCTAGAGTGGGTGAGGTACAGTAAGCTCCCCACTAGTTGTCGGTAGAGAGTACTATCAACTAATGGAGTGTCACCTCCATCCTCAAGGCAGACCCTAGACAGAAAAGGAGTCAGTGTTGGCTTACAGTCAGTCATGTGAAATCTCTCGAGGAGATCCCGTGCATACTTAGCCTGAGAGAGTTTGATGCATGTGGCATCCTCACTGATCTCAAGACCAAGAAAGAAGTGTAATGGACCCATGCCCGTCATCAAGAATCTATCATGAAACGCCCTCTTGACTACAGCAATGGCTGAAGCGGAGCTGCTCGTGATCAAGAGATCATCCACATACAAAACTAAGATAAGAAGAGAATCATGTGTCCTGAGCATGTAAACATTTGGATCACACTTACATCTTTCGAAGTTTTGTGATAAAAGAAAAGAATCCATCTTTGCATATCAAGCTCTTGGGGCCTGCTTAAGGCCATAGAGAGACTTCTTTAGTCTGCAGACCAAAGATGAATCCTCAATGAAACCATGTGGCTGCTCCATGTAGATCTCATCAGATAGGTATCCGTGAAGAAAGGCATTCTTCACATCCATTTGATGTACTTCCCACCCCTGGGTAGCCGCAATGGCAAGTGCAAGGTGTATGGAATCCATCTTTGCTACTAGAGCAAAGGTCTCATCATAATGAATGCCATACACTTGCTGGAAGCCTTTGGCTATAGCCTGGCTTTCTGTTTGGTGGTTTGTCCATCTGCAGCACTCTTGGTCTTGTAGGCCCATTTGCATCAGAAAAGTTTCCTTCTTGAAGGAAGGGGGACCAGATCCCATGTCTAGTTCTCGAGGAGGGAGTTATACTCCTCCTCCATGGTGGACTCCCAAGAGAGATGCCCAACAACCTCAATATAAGACTGCAGATTAGAAGACTGAACCAAATGACAATGCCATGATGGTGTTGGTTCAGTGGAAATGAGGGAAAGAGGAGGCTCAATAAACTCTGAGCTAGTCCTCCATGATTAAGAATTATCCCCCATAAGACCATTTCTAGCAGTTGGGTGGTCTTGTGCATATATCTCACTTAAGCTCCTTGTTCTCTGATTTATGACAGGGGAAGTTGATTCATTTCTGGAAACCCAATTTGGGCTTGGATGTGGATCATCATATGCATGCACTAGATTTGTATCTGAAGACTCTATCTCTACATCTTCATGCTCTACCTTAGCATCTGCATGCTCTGTATCTGCATCTGAGTGTACTGAGTCATCATCTCTGACATGAGGTAGATAAAAGGTGTCTGCATGTGGCAATTAAGGTGCATGCGAGAGACTTTCCTCAAATTTGACACTTCGCTCAATGATGAGCTTTTCTGTAGAGGAAATCAGGAGTCGGTATCCCTTCACACCATCAGGGTATCCAACATGTTGGAAATACTGAGAGGGGGGGTGAATCAGTATTTCTTTTTCCCACTATTGTTTTACCAGTTAGAACATATATATTCAGAACACAAGGTGAACAGCAAGAATAAATGCTTTTATTAATATAAACTATGCAGTAAAATAGATACAATATATAGATGGTCACAAACAGTTGCCAAGCTCCAACTTGGACTTTGGTGAGGCTCCAACCTCCAGAGCACCAACTCTATTTTGCCAAGACACCAATCTTGGACTTAGGAGCACCAACTACCAAGGACTTCAATCCTTCCTACTTCTGAGGCATCAACCCCAAGGACTCCAATCCTACTTACTTTTGAGGCACCAGCGCCAAGGACTCCTATCCTCCTTACTTCTCAGGCACCAACCCCAAGGACTCCTATCCTTCTTGCTTTTGAGGCACCAGCCCCAAGGACTACAATCATGTTCAGTTCTACTCTCAGAACTCTTCTCTGCTGATTTCTGTCTATTTACAGCTTCACTATAGTCTCCAAACTATAGTACCAATGACAACCAGTCTTCTCTTGAAGTAGTCTTCCCAATTCTTCATACTGCCCACATGGAGTGTCCAGTACCCTTCATGACTTCTGATAATGTCTTCACGCAGCTTTAGTCAGTCTACTATTAGCTGAACTAAGCTCTGCATAAAGAACAACTTCTTGTTCAAGCTTATGATCTCAGCTGGCTGCTTCTCCCCTTCAACTATCTGCTGTCTTATTCGCCCTGCTGCCCTCTTTCTGTTCTGCTGCATCCTCTCGCTGCCTCTATCTCCTCTAGCTTATTTTCCACAGCATTCATCGCTGCTGCTTCTGCTATCTCACACTCTGGTTCTTCACAATGGCAACAACAATGCAGTTCTCTGTTTTTGCTGCTTTTATGCATTCCATGCCTCTGTCCATTCATTTCCTCTTTCTCGCTGGCTCTTTGGCTTCCTTTCTCCGCAGGCTCTTCGGCTTCCTCAACGCTCGCTTACCCTGTCAGTTACCTCCTCTCTTGCTTGCTTCTTCAGCTTCCCGAACTTCAGTTTCCTCTGTCTATCCAAGCGTTCCAATATTCACAGGACACATACAAGAGGAAGAGAGGCCACATACACAGAGAATACTTATTACAAGTTAAACCTGTAACAACGCTCCTTTTATCCATAATTATTTGACATACATAGGGCTTTACAATGTTTACGGAGGCTTTCATTCGGAGAGACTATACCATCAGGGCGAGCCCACATGTCACATTACCACCGGCATCGTTCTGACTATCGGAATCGTTATCATATGCATTTTGGCCCTTCAAACCACGCGCAAGGCAAATATGTAAATACACAGGAAATATGAGTGAAACAGTCGAAACTTATTAAAGAGCCGGACTTCAATTTTAATTCACCCGCATCTAAACTGTATCGGGTTTGCAGCATTCATCGCTATCGGCGATCACAACATATCGGCAGTCGCCAATGGCCGATGGCCGATGGACGTGATAAGACATTAAGCCAAATTGCAATATAGCATCGGGTCCGCTCTTACAATCGCAATCAGGAGATGTGCATATAACATAGCCAATTCCCCGATACCCGAATGCGATATTATTTTAAATTGTTTTAATAACTCTGTTGGTTCCATACCTCTATCGCAATCAGCGCTTCTAGTCGGACAGGCGATGGGCAGATGCGATATGGTATTACACCATAACATAATTCCGCAGTGGGTCCGCACCCATATCGCAATTTGCGTTTTGTGGTTGACAGCCCTTTTATACATCGCGATTACCACTGATGCGATATAACATTCAACTGTTTATAATAAGTCTGTGGGGTCCACTACTCGCCGATATACACATATATGCCAATATATGTAAACTTCTCCGCCGATAGTGTGTTTGCCATATATATATGTTTTGGCCTCCGTTTCCCTCCGATAGTGTTAAACGCCATATAACTATGTTTTTGCCGCTGATGGGTAAACGCATATATGTATAAGCCTTCCACCTCTGTTTGCGGTAAATGCATATTTATATGGTTTTTAACCACCAATATAATCCACTGCTCCACCTCTTATAATATATATTGCTCCACTATAATACTCCTCCGTTAACTGCTCTTCCGCTGTGTCCTCTGCTCTTCCTCAATGCTCCTCTGATCAGTGTTCCTCTAGATTCCAAACCTTTGGCATATATTACTTCTCCTGTAGCTCTGATAGGCTCTGTTTATGCTCCTCCGATATGGCTCCTTAGGCTTGTTTGCATGCATATAACCCTATTGTGGCATACATTGCTCTCGATAGCTCTGTCTACTTCCTCTATGGCTCTGACAGCTGTGTTTGCAGCATCCCATGGCTCTGTTTTCTCCTCTGTTTGCTTCTGCTCCTCTGGTGGCTCTATCTACTCCTCTCGTTTCCATCTGCTCCTCTCATCTCCATCTGCTCCTCTAGCAGCTCCTCCAACTCTGTTGGCATATATATATATATATATATATATATATATATATATATATATATATATATATATATATATATATATATATATCTGTGTGTGTGTGTGTGTGTGTGTGTGTGTGTGGCTCCTCTTGTAGCTCTGTCTGCTCCTCTTATCTCCATCTGCTCCTCTGGCTTGGTAGTGTCTTCCAAAGACCTCCTTGCATATATGAATGCCTCTCTTGCTCCAATATCCTGTAATGTGCTTTCATATGCCTCCTTAGGTAGCTCCTCTTTGCTTATGGCTTGGCTATCCTGATGGCCTTGCTCCTGTCTCTTCATGAATTTGCTCTGCATCCCCTTGGCTTCATGTCATCCTTTAGTATCCAGAATATTGCCATTTGACATCAATGACAACCTAGGTCAACAATCTCCCCCTTTGTTATTGATGGCAATATTCTTCTTCTCTCCCCCTTTGACATCAATGGCAAAGGAGTGCTCTGGGACTCCCCTTATCAAACTGCTTCTGTTCTTCATGAATGGTAGATCTTCATGGGTCTGTGACTCCCCCTGTCATAGTGCTCTTCTTATTTTACTCAAGATAGAAGGATTGATGTTTTATCATCAATTTGCACATTATTCCCTCTTCATGTCTCTGAACTGCTTTATCAAGGCTTCAACAATGCTTAAGGATGCTCTACTATAATGCTTTAAAGATGCCCTTGAGATTGTCTTTCTTCAGATCTGAGTTAATTTGTGTCTCTGTGCTTCCCCTTAAGTTACTGCCATCTAGTATTCAATCATCATTGCATTTGGACAAAAATGTCAGGGGTTGTGCCTTACTGTTGCTATATTTCCTAAGTGATCTGTATCAACTTAAGTTATGCTTGACTGCACAACATTCTCCTTCCTATGAGCCATCTTTTTCCTTGTGTTCTTGTACATATCTCTGCAGATTCAGATATCCAATTTGTGACTGTCCTTTAAATTTATTTTGCTGATTTGCATCTTCATGCAATGCTTCAGTTTTGTTATATGCTGCCAGCTGCTCTTACTTCAAACTCCATTCCAGATGTATCTGTTTGTTTGAAGACTGCCTCTATTAGTGTCCAGAATTTATCTGTTCTCACATTAAATTCCTGAGTTTAGACATAAACTTCTGTGATAATAACACCATGGTTGTTTGCCCTATTTCTTTAACAACAGTCCAAAGCATGGTTACAGGATCATATGCTTCAATGGAGTGCTCTTGAGAACATGATAGGCTCCCCCTAACTGTATGCATCATCTCCTCTTGGCAGAGTCTTCTTATAAAATGCTTAGATTGTCAAAATTTAGGCCAATGACATATGTTGTTGGCTGAAGAACTCAAGGGACTTTCAGATTGTATTTCCTTCCTTCTCCATACTTGTGTAACTTTCTTCTTTTGCATGGTTCTAGCTTGTGTAAGAGCCCATGTTAAGTTACAATCGCGTGCCATATGACCGATGTTATGACACTTGAAGCATTCTACATTGTTCATGAATAAGAATTCATGATTTCTTCCTGCAAAGTTGTTTCTTGGAGGTTGTCGGAGACTATAACATCTATCTCTATGGAATGGTTGGGCACCATAACATTTATCTTTATGATATGCCTTACAGTCTTTTTCCATGTGACCAAAGTTTGAACAAGAATAACAATAACCAAAAAATGAACTTTGGTACCTCGGAGGTGGAGGTTTCCTTGATGTACTTCTGAAGCCTTTCTGCCTTGAGATCCTTTGCTGATAACCATTGCCTCTCACCTCTTTGACATCATGTACCTTTCTTTTTGGAGCTGGGTTTCTTCTTGGAGCAGGATTTCTTCTATTGTAGCCTTGATTTTTCTCCTTTCCTTTGCTGGGACTGGGAGCATCACCATTTCTTTCTGCCTTCTTCACATCTCTTTTGTTTAAAGCATTTTCATTCTTGTTTGAGGGTTCACCTGCATACCCGAGACTTGATTTATCAAATGGACATCTGTGATAGCTGAGCATGTCATCCAAGGCTTGAGAGCTCTTCAAGATTTTGTTCATCCCTTCAACCTTTTTTCTGAGGAGGACAATCTCTTCTTCCAATCTTTCACACTCATTATTCTTCTTTGCAAGTTGTTCCTCAGTTTCTTCCTTTCTACGAGTAGCTTCAGCTGCTACTATTTTAAGGGAGATGATATCTGACTTTATTTTGAAGATTTCTTCCTTCTTTGCTTGACTGCTCTCCATTTCCTTCTCAGCTCCTTGTGCCTGTTTCTTGGCTTCTTGTAATTGAGACTTAAGGGAGGAGACCTCTACCTTGTACTGACCAATCTCTTCTTCAAGTTTGTTCAAGCTCTTGTGCCTTTGTTCAAGTTGGCTTGACAAGATATCTTCCTGCTTCTTTGCTTTATTCAATTGATTTCTCATGGATATGACTTCTTCATGATGCTTCCTTTTGCTTTGATGAAATTCCTTCTTAAGCTTGGCAAACTCTTCATCCCTTTCTTGTACTTGAAGCTTGATGAGGTCGACTTTCTTTCTTGTTTGATCTTGGTCACCAACTAGAGCTATCTTCTTAAGTGCCTCATTTTCCTTTTTCAAATTGTTAATCTCTTCCATGGCAGTCATAAGTTGAGCGAGGAGTTCTTCTACAAAGTCTTTTTCATTCTCTTCATCTTCTAGGTCTGCTTTAGCCTTGATGTCATCATTCCCATTTTCAGCTTCTATGATGGGTTCTGGATTTCTTTCTATATTTGCATCATCTTCTTGACTGATGGTCAATGCTCCTTTTGAGTGAAGATCATGAAGTTTGTCCCATATGCCCTTTGCTGATGAACCTTTTCCTAGATTGTTCTTTACAGAATTAGGGAGCCCATTCAAGATTGCCTTTACTGCTTTTGCATTGTACTCCTTGGATTCTATATCCATCCTGCTATCTTCAATCACTGATTTCCAAATTTCAATGCCTTGAGTCTATAAGAAATTCCTCATTCTTGCTACCCATATATTAAAGTTCCCATTGAGCCTTGGAGCCTCCTCAAAGTGATTGTCTTCTATTTTAGTAGTAGAGGGAGACACATCCTTAGGAGGATTGGAGACTTTCTTCCTTGACCTTGCCATTTCTGTTCTAAGGGTCAACCTTCAAGCTGTTAAGCTTTGAATGAAGGTACCTGCTCTGATACCAATTGTTGGAAATACTGAGAGGGGGGGTGAATCAGTATTTCTTTTTCCCACTATTGTTTTACGAGTTAAAACATATATATTCAGAACACAAGGTGAACAAGAAGAATAAATACTTTTATTAATATAAAGTATGCAGTAAAATAGATACAATATATAGATGGTCACAAACAGTTGCCAAGCTCCAACTTGGACTTTGGTGAGGCTCCAACCTCCAGAGCACCAACTCTATTTTGCCAAGACACCAATCTTGGACTTAGGAG
The DNA here is from genome assembly GCA_031772625.1 of Pinus tabuliformis. Taxonomy (NCBI): domain Eukaryota; kingdom Viridiplantae; phylum Streptophyta; class Pinopsida; order Pinales; family Pinaceae; genus Pinus; species Pinus tabuliformis. Next base: position 238,765,886 of record CM062816.1, on the reverse strand, counting down.
CACCAACTCCCAAGCACTTCAATCCTTCCTGCTTCTGAGGCATCAACCCCAAGGACTCCAATCCTACTTACTTCTGAGGCACCAGCCCCAAGGACTCCTATCCTGCTTACTTTTGAGGCACCAACCCCAAGGACTCCTATCCTTCTTGCTTTTGAGGCACCAACCCCAAGGACTCCAATCCTGTTCAGTTTTGCTCTCAGAACTCTTCTCTGCTGAGTTCTATCTATTTACAGCTTCACTGTAGTCTCCAAACTATAGTATCAATGACAACCAGTCTTCTCTTGAAGTAGTCTTCCCAATTCTTCATACTGCCCACACAGAGTGTCCAGTACCCTTCATGATTTCTGATAATGTCTTCACGCAGCTTTAGCCAGTCTACTATTAGCTGAACTAAGCTCTGCATAAAGAACAACTTCTTGTTCTAGCTTATGATCTCAGCTGGATTCTTCTCCCCTTCGACTATCTGCTGTCTTGTTAGCCCTGCTGCCCTCTTTCTGTTCTGTTGCATCCTCTCACTGCCTCTGTCTCCTCTAGCTTATTTTCCATAGCATTCAACAGCCTTCAACAGCATTCATCGTTGCTGCTTCTACTATCTCACACTCTGGTTCTTCACAATGGCAACAACAACGCAGTTCTTTGTTTTTGCTGCTTTTATGCATTCCATGCCTCTGTCCATTCATTTCCTCTTTCTCGGTGGCTCTTTGGCTTCCTTTCTCCGCAGGCTCTTCGGCTTCCTCAACGTTCGCTTACCCTGTCAGTTACCTCCTCTCTTGCTTGCTTCTTCGGCTTCCCGAACATCAGTTTCCTCTATCTATCCAAGCGTTCCAATATTCACAGGACACATACAAGAGGAAGAGAGGCCACATACACAGAGAATACTTATTACAAGTTAAACCTGTAACAACGCTCCTTTTATCCATAATTATTTGACATACACAGGGCTTTACAATGTTTACAGATGCTTTCATTCGGAGAGACTATACCATCAGGGCGAGCCCACACGTCACATTACCACTGGCATCGTTATGACTATCGAAATCATTATCATATGCATCTTGGCCCTTCAAACCACGCGTAAGGCAAATATGTAAATACACAGGAAATATGAGTGAAACAGTCGAAACTTATTAAAGAGCCGGACTTCAATTTTAATTCACCCGCATCTAAACTGTATCGGGTCCGCATCATTCATCGCTATAGGCGACCACAACATATCGGCAGTCGCCAATGGCCGATGGACGCGATAAGACATTAAGCCAAATCACAATATAGCATCGGGTCCGCTCTTACAATCGCAATCGGCAGATGTGCATATAACATAGCCAATTCCCCGATACCCGGACGCGATATTATTTTAAATTGTTTTAATAACTCCGTCGGGTCCATACCTCTATCGCAATCGGTGCTTCTAGTCGGACAGGCGATGGGCGGATGCGATATGGTATTACACCATAACATAATTCCGGTGTGGGTCCGCACCCATATCGCAATTGGCGTTTTGTGGTTGACAGCCCTTTTATACATCGCGATTACCACGGATGCGATATAGCATTCAACTATTTATAATAAGTCTGTGGGGTCCATTGCTCGCCGATATACACATATATGCCAATATATGTAAACTTCTCCGCCGATAGTGTGTTTGCCATATATATATGTTTTGGTCTCCGTTTGCCCTCTGATAGTGTTAAATGCCATATAACTATGTTTTTGCCACCGATGGGTAAACGCATATATGTATAAGCCTTCCACCTCTTTTTGTGGTAAATGCATATTTATATGGTTTTTAACCACCGATATAATCTACTGCTCCACCTCTTATAATATATATTGCTCCACTGTAATACTCCTCCGTTAATTGCTCTTCCACTGTGTCCTCTACTCTTCCTCAATGCTCCTCTAATCAGTCTTCCTCTAGATTCCAAACCTTTGGCATATATTACTTCTCCTGTAGCTCCGATAGGCTCTAGTTATGCTCCTCCGATATGGCTCCTCAGGCTTGTTTGCATGCATATAACCCTATTGTGGCATACATTGCTCTCGATAGCTCTGTCTACTTCCTATGTGGCTCCGACAACTGTGTTTGCAGCATCCCATGGCTCTGTTTGCTCCTCTATTTGCTTCTGCTCCTCTGGTGGCTTTGTCTGCTCCTCTAGTTTCCATCTGCTCCTCTAGCAGCTCTTCCAACTCTGTTGGCATATATATATATATATATTATATATATATATATATATATATATGTGTGTGTGTGTGTGTGTGTGTGGCTCCTCTTGTAGCTCTGTCTGCTCCTCTTATCTCCATCTGTTCCTTTGGCTTGGTAGTGTCTTCCAAATACCTCCTTGCATATATGAATGCCTCTCTTACTCCAATATCCTATAATGTGCTTTCATATGCCTCCTTAGGTAGCTCCTCTTTGCTTATGGCTTGGCTATCCTAATGGCCTTGCTGCTGTCTCTTCATGAATCTGCTCTACATCCCCTTGGCTTCATGTCATCCTTTAGTATCCAGAATATTGCCATTTGACATCAATGACAACCTAGGTCAACAGAACAAAGATGCACTCAATTCTCTGTGGATCAAGAGCTTTCCTCTTTTCAAAGGGGATCCTGGCCCATGCTTGGGAGCCAAAAACACAAAAGTGGGTGACCTCCGATTTTTTAATGCTCCAACCCTCAAAGGGGATTTGATCCTTAACAGACCTATGAGGAGATCTATTCTGGATGTAGTTAGAACAATTAAGTGCTTTAGCCCATAGCTTATGAGGTAGTGACTTAGCATGAAGCATGCAGGAAGCCATCTCTTTGAGAGATCAGTTCTTTCTCTCAGCAACTCCATTCTATTGCAGAGTGTGTGGAACTATGTGCTACAACTGTATGCCAGACTCAAGGCAAAGGTTCTAATGTTGTGTTCACATATTGCCCCCCCATTGTCTGTACGGAGGGCTTTGATCTTTCTCTCTAACTGTGTCTCAACTAGTGCTTCGAAATCTTCAAAGTGCGCAAAAACTTCAAATTTGGCCCTCAGAAGATACCCCCAAGTATACCATGAGAAATCATCAATAAATGTAAGCACATACCTTTCTTTGCTGATGGAAGGATGAGGAAAAGGCCCCATGAGATCACTATGGATCAGATCTAGAGGAGAGGATGCTCTGTGAGTCTTGCCGGTGTCAAACTTTTCTCTAGGATGTTTGCCAAGGACACACCCTTCGCAAAATCCTTTGGAGAAACTGATATTTGGAAAGCCTTCCACTATCTCATGCTTGCTTAGCTACTACATATACCTGTAATTTAAGTGACAAAACCTCTCGTGCCAAAGCCTATTACTATCATTAGCATGTGTAAGTAATAAGGACGATTCAGGTTCAATATATTCAGAAAATGTATACACTAGCTCTATTGTTTACCTCACCGGTTGCAATTTTGGAGCTGCTATGTAGGTCATATATGTTCACTGCATTTGGAGTGAATTCCACTCTCTTTCTAGTGCTAGAATGAGTGATCTGATAAACTAAAAGAAGGTTTACCGAAATTTTGGAACATGAAGCACATCTTCAAAGCTTCCGTGTAAAAGCTCCACTCTACCTTTTCTGGTGACCTCAATAGGTGAGTCATCTCCCATGAGGATGGGAGGTCCTTTGCATGCATCCAAAGAGAAATAGACTTCCTTTTCAGCAACCATATGATGTGATGCACTAGAATCTATAATCCATGCATTAGGGGAAGAGTTAATTGCAACTAAAGAAAGTTGTTGCCTTTCCTATGTGGTGGATCCTCAATTATCTTCTTGATGCGCTGAGGGATGTGGTCCCCAAGGTTGTGCTTCTGAAGGATTTCTGCCATTTGGTCAATTTGTTTCTTCATGCACGAGGATTCCGAATGGAATCCTCGGTGACAGTAGGTGGATTTGTCTCCTTTATTCCCTTTCTCATTTCTGGAGCCAGAGGAGTCATTGAAGGGCTTGGTGTACCCTTCCTTCTTTGGATGGAAATGCATTTTTCCCTTGTCTTTTTGCTGCTGATTTTTCTTATTTGAATCAGATATGTGCTTTTTATTGTGGTTTCCATCATGCACAGCAAGTGCATGCGCTTTTGGAGGTTTGATTTCCCCATGCAAATGAGTTTATCTTGCTCAAAAGCGAAAGACTCCATAAACTCTTTGAGAGAAGGAATAGTGTAGGATTTACCTATTGCGAGCCTTACTGAATGAAATCTAGACACAAATATGGAGTATTTTGGTCCGATCTTTGACATAATAGAGAGAACTTGGCAACTCTCCTCCTTGGATTTGTCAATTCCACAACCCTTGAGTTGCAACAATAGATCATTATATTTGGTGAAGAAGTCTTGAATTCTATCATAGTTCTATGGATCCAATGACAGCAGTTCCACTTCGATCAGATGTCCTTTCATCTCATCCTATTTCCCATAGAGTTCTTCAACCATTTTCCAGATCTAATTGGGAGTATTGCAGGCAAATATATGAAACTGCAACTCTAGGGAGATGCACATGCATATGGATCCGTGGGCCTCATCCATGTGGTTGAGGTACTTGGATTTCTCTATGGCTGAAGTGGGTTCCACTTCTACAGCCATGGTAATCCTGTACAGCCCTTTCTGATGAAGGTATCGAGCCATTTGGTCCTTCCATTCGTGATAGTTGTACAGTGTTAGGATCGATGCTTTGGGAAACTCCATTTTTCTGTCGATCTCCAATCTCCAAGCTGTAATACCTACAAAATAAAGTACTGCTGCACCTTTTATCTAGCAACCTGTGGGCTTTGATACCATGTAAATGTGTTAGAAAACCTACATAGATGAATCTAACTAGTAAAGGTTGAACACACAGCTTTGCAAAGCAAAAACACTAAAAGAATCGAAAGAACAAAAAGAATGATTGATTCAGAAGATAGGTTACAATGCTCATGATATAGCATCACTGGGTTAATATCGCAAGGTAATGCACCATAGTGGTGATAAATGAGAGGACTCAATACCTACAACAAGTTCCAGAGAGAACTAGCGAGTTGCGGAGTGAAAGGCAGAGCAAATCAAGGAGTAAATCATGCAGAAGAACTAGCGAGTTGTGGAGTGAAAGGAGGAACACATCAGGGAGTAAATCATGCAGAAGAACTAGCCAGTTGCAGAGTGAAAGGAGGAGAAAATCAGGGAGTAAATCATGCAGAAAGGATCTTGCATGTAGTCCCATGCTCTAACTAAGTGTCTGCATGTGCCAATAATGAAGGTCCTAGGTGTGTAGTACCACCACTGCTAATTTCAAACTTTATGGCGGTATTCAAAATTTAACGGTGTATTCACAATGGCGTTTCTTTTTTGTATTAAAATAATTAAATGAGTTGAAGATAGATAATACTTGAACAGAGTGTATTTGGATTGGAGGAAAATCGTGATGTGAGTCTGATGGATTAATAATGTGAATGGAGACTCTCCTCTGATTTCTCAAATCGGTACATCGAAACTTATCACATTTCTATGTAGGCACGTGTCTATTCAATAATACTAAATTAGATTTAGTAGTTTCACCACCTTTTCATTTTGTAAAATTGTGATGGCGACTAAAAATGGAACGAGGGAGAGTCAGAGAAAATAAATCACTTAGCCAGAATTAGGATTTGCATATGAAGCTAGAATATATACAAATATTATTTTATTCTATGTTATATAATTTAAAATATTTAACAATATACTGGATTTTCATCCTCCACAACCACTGGCAGCCACCTGAGAAAACCTGCCAAGCCTTCTAAATTTTAGGGCAATACTAATTGAGACCACAATAGGAATTTAAGGGTTGACAATAAACACCAATGTGAGGGATTCAATTTCACACCATTTCCTGGTTGTATAGATATGTTATAAATACGACCTGCTCCTCGCCTTCATATTCACCATTGTCCACCATTGTTCAATGTTAGAAGAGGAGAAGTTTACACAGAAAGGCTTCTCTTCAAGTTGTCTGTTGGTTGATAAATTTGCCCACTTTTTACCTACCTTTCTATACCTTTCCTCTGCTCATTTCATGTCCTTGTTTGCGATTTGTATTCTAAACAACAAAGGTATACCTATTGTCATGTCTTTCTAAACTGTTAATCAATGTATCTTAGTCATAAGGGATTATTGCCTAAAATGGTTGGCTAACTTAAATTTTCCTTGTGGATTTTAAGCAATGATGATCAAGAGCATGCTTCAGCATAGGATGACAATGGAGCTGGCAACACTATCTTTGGATATCATCTGCAACAATCAACCTATCCACCAGCGCAAGTGTTATCTTTATATTATGTTATATCTCAAGAATCACTATATATTTGTAGGCAGACAGCTACAATAATCTTAGGCACTATTAGTTGTTAAATGAAATGTATAAGTAATGATTATGGGGCTGGGAAAGCCATCACTAGGAGATATACATGAATTCAGAGTTGTAACAATAGACCTCCATTATGTTATTTTGATTAATATAATTTATGATCTTCTAAGCATTTTATCGTTATTGATCTTGCCACAACTCACTCTCTTGACGAGGAATTGTTGGATTAGTTGTGTCCATAGTTTTATTTATGTTGTGTTATTTCCTTGTTGTGCAATGATTTTATTGTGTTGTTGTGAGACTTAACTTGATGTTACTATGATTGTAGTTACAATATTTACTTGTTGTTACACATTATTATGTTATGATTGAATGTTCAATGTTGGGTAGGAAATTTTGATCTGCATATACCTTGCATTATAGCTTTGAAATAAACAATCTCAGGTTAACAATTAATGTGGAATTTGGTGAATTTTATGATTCATATCTGAACACCAACATCGTCCCAGAGAGATACCACCATGGACATTGAAAGGGAAAGAATAAACACGAACATGTTGGAGTTCATTCTCTATGATTTGCTAGAAGTGGAGGACAATACTGATATCATAAATGCATGTATATCCTTCTCCCCCACCACCACTTGCAGTTGGGACACCACCACTGGGGGCTTGGATTATTTTTCCTCCTCTGTCGCTTCTGCTAGTTGCTCTTGCCAAAATAGTACCAAAAATCAATGACAAAAGGAAATGACAATGACTTTACAAACGACAACACCAGTTCTCCTCCTCTTCCTCATTCGTGATGCCACAAACACATGATGAGGTAAGTGGGGAGATGAATCAGAATAAGGTGAATCGCTACAGAGGAGTGAGGAATCAACGATGAGGAAAATTCATAGCAGAAATAAGAGATTATGCTAATAAGGGGGGCTAGGGTTTGGCTAGGCACTTTCAACACCACTGAAGAGGCTAACCTCGCATACGACTGTGCTACTTTTAGAATCCATGGAACCGAGGTTGTGGTTAATTTTCCCTTTTCCCTCGGCTCAAATTCTAAGAATGTGATGGCGAAGGGACATTGGATGAATAATTGAGGGTTTGTAGAGGACTCTCCATCCAAATCTTGAAGAAAAGGAGCGAAAGTGAGAAGAATGAATGAGTGATCTCTTATTCGTTGACACTACAATCATTTTAAAATCAAAATCACAGTCAGGGATGTTTTCTCCATTTAGCTACTACTTGCTTTTTTTGTTTGAAAAATTAGGGTTTTTACATGTTTGTTCCCACTGCCTATCTGGACCTCCTGATTTCTGATTGGATCTATGTACTGAACTATGTAAACTGTATTTTGGAAAGATGTTCAGTTTTTTACTGTTGTAAAAAACAAAAAAATGTTTGTTCCCATTGGCATTGGTATCACATGATGCTTACTCATGGAGCAGTGTGTCTCTTTCACTCTATGATTATCATCATTATTAATTAAAGACTATGTAAACTTAGTGTAATTACTAATTTGACAAGTAAGGATTTTTCATACAAAATCCACATGAAAGTTAAACTTCATTGTCATGGAAATGCATGGTAAGGAACTCATCAGGTATAGAACAATATCATTGCACTCGAAGATTGAATCATGTAATATCATTTTTCCAACCAATTTAATTATTATGAAAATTAGGTGTATTTTTCTTTAATTTATTTTTTTCCTTAATTTAAAGGTTTTTCTTAATTATAAATATTATAAACCATAACATTACTATTTAAAACATTAAGATTATAAACCTTAGGATTAATATTGTGAACCTTAAGATTAATATATCAAATCATCAGTTTAATATATATTAATATTAGGGTTTGTAATATTAACACTAAAGTTTATAACATTAAACTTATTAATATTAATTTTATGTTTTATAATTCTATAAACTAATATTAAATCCTAAGGCTAATATTATCAACCCTAGGGTTAATATTACAACGCCTAGGATTAATATTATAAAAACTAAGTCTTAGGGGCAACTCAATTGGTAATCTGATATATGTGAAATCATTGAAAATCGAGATACCCATGTTCAAATTCCCTTGTTGCAACCTGGGCTACAGGGAGGAGGATAGATTGTAGCCTCCCAGAGGTTTACTGGTAGTTATGTGTCAGACGGGATGCTACGTTCCTCAAGGTGACCAAAAAAAATAAAAATAATAATAACCCCTAAATTAATATATCAAACAATAAGTTTAATATATTAAATCCTATAATTACAATCACTACTCCTAATATTATAAACCCTATGATTAATATTTAACCTTAAGATAAATATTATAAACCCTGAGATTAATCTTACAAACCCTAAGATTAATATTATAAATCCTAAGTTCAATATTATAAACGATAGGATTAATATTAAACCCTAGTATTAACCTCAATATTATATACCCTAATATTAAATTCTATTTTTGAAATGTTGTAATGTGACATTGAATAAATTGCCATGTAACATTGTCATAATGATTGTCACACTAATTGTTGTATTGTGACACTGCTTGTGACACTACAATGCTATATAAATTTATATACCATTCCAACATCTCAATATTAAACGAAATATTATAAAACATAACATTATAAAACCTAATATTATAAATCCTTAGATTAGTATTATAAACCACAAGATAATAAACCCTCGGGCTAATATCGTACACCCAAAGATTAATATTGTAATCCTATAACATAGTATCCAAGGTACATAAGGGGAAAAACAAGTATCCAATGTACATAAGGGGAAATAGAAGTAAGGTTTATATACAACACTATAGTTTTTTTCATATATAAACAACGTAGATGTTAATTTGATGTGAACCATGTGATGGAAATCATCTCGTACAAAAATAATCCTACAACATATTATATAACCTAGAAGTTGTTTTAATGTGAACCGTTTGCAAAAAATATAATGTTGAATATATAAAGACACAAAAGTCTCAAAGGAATTGTGATGTGTGATTTTAAAATGGAGATACATGAGTGATCTTGGAATTTGAAAATATGATGGGTTAAAACATTTAATTAAACATATTAATTATTTTTTATCTTTTGCAACTAATTTTAATTAAATATATTAATTATTTTTTTATTTTTGCAATTAATTTGATAAAAATTAAGTAAATATTAAATAATGACTATTTTGATCGGTATAATGTGTAAATCACCATAAATAAATATGGTCATATTCATACACAAAAACTGAAATGAATAATTTTTACTATATTTAAGTGTCAAAAAATCCATAACAATATCTTCCAGCGTATCCATTATATTAGAATGTAAAGATGCAAAGAAGCTGAAAATATAAATAAAAATTATTAATATTAATAATAATAATTATTGGTGAAAAAAAATAATAAATGATATAGCTAAAATATATATTGCTAAAATACATCTAGACATTAGTTTATTGATAGTATTATAACATAATATTTACAAATATTTTAAGAAAAAAAAGAAAGAGAAAAAAAAAAACACATTAAAATTTATAACTTTTAATAGATCTAGTTTATAGTTTTAAAAGGATAGTATACTGATATATTTACATTGACAATGTTCTTATGATGGGTTTGGTTGGGTATATTTGGGCAATAAGAGTGGACACATGTCATTGCAATGACATCATGAAATTTGTTGATGAGTGTGTCATTGTTTGTTCATCCTAGGAGTGTCTCACTTGCACTATTGTTTCATCGTTGTGGACATTTTTCTAAAGCAAATCCGCTGCAAATTTTTCTGAAGTGAATCCACTGTGATTCAATGTGAACCAACATAGGATTATTTTCTTGGATTGTAAATCACAATACAAATTAGGTTTACTTGGATATTGTAGGCATCTCACTCTTGTCCACTCTTCCTTGTCATTGATGGTGTTTGTTTGCCATATTTTGATTTCATCAAGTAATGTCGGATTGTGTCATCAACATCATTGGTTATTCTAATTTTGAGTGTCGTTGCACACCCCCCCTCACACTTCTGAGCCAATTCTGAGCATGGACGTTGTGAGTAGCAAACCACTCAATTCTCAATTCTCAGGTTTGAATCCAGTTGCATTGAACAATACAAAATTAAAAATATTATTTGCTTTGCAATACGGATGAGATTGAATTTTGCTATCAAGCAAGCTAAAAATATTGGTGTTTTAAGATTCTCCACAATTTATTCTTCCCCGAGGTACTTACAACTCGCCGTAAAGTTTATTTGGAAATTGATAGTGTCATTTGTTCCTTTTCAATGACAAAGATTTCACTACCCACTTATTGTTAAAATCAGAAGAATCAAATTTATTGAATTGAACCTAAGTAGCTCACAGGTGTGGAACATCACCTGGAGGCTGCCTCCGCAGAACACACTCTACCATTACAATCATTACATGAGAAATATATAATTTACACACAATTAGGGAAGTTGAAACAACACCCTAGAAATCAGGAACAAACTCCTAATCTAAGGTTCGGTTGAACTGTCACTCCATTAATACATTTCATCATTAATCTCAACACTCCCCCTTAATGGAGAAATAGATTCACACATACTGAGGGAATTTCTTCCTCAGACGACTTCTGTTATGAAACCGGCTCACAAAAAGATAGAAAAGATAGATCAATGCCCTAGAATTTAGCCTCTTCAAAGGGGCAACCTCCTTTACATTACACAAATGAACAATTCTTGGATGATACAAATGACAAGATCTCCTTTCTATATATAGGAGTCTAAGGGGTTATAATATAATCAGAGTCGACATAACAATGATAATGTAAGGGCACAATAATAACAATAGTGGGCTTCTATGGGGCACAATAGTAACAATATGGGGACTACATGGGCACAACAATATAATAAGGGTGTTGTACTAATAACAATAAGGGGTTACACTAGTAGTATAGTTCTAGGTCTTTCTCAATACCTTGGACCAAAACCACTTAGTACTAATACCTTGGACCAAATACCTAGGGTCAATACCTCGGACCAAATACCTTGGACCAAAATACCTCAGACCAAAACCTTAGTTTTTCAACATGTACATGCTTTTACTCTTGTGAAAGTGCGTGTATAAGTTATACGCTCATTTTGTTCTCCTAACCCACGTGTATACGCTCCTTGGACAAAATGAACCTGCATATACCTCTCTTTCTTCATTCTTTGGACTTTGATATGTAATCCTTTGCTGTCAACCTGATGTACTATGAACTATCATCTGAGAGAGTTGCCATTGTACGTTACTTCTAAACTGATTCGTTTGAACTGCGCTGCATTTTTTCACAACAACTGTCACATCTGATATCTCTTCTATAGATTCTTCTAGTTACCATATACAACTGAGTTGTTTTTCTACAAGTGGGGTGCCATCAAGTACAACACATGCATCATAATGCCAACAATCTCCCCGTTTGGACTTGATGGTAACCATGTTGGTATTGATTATTGCAAGCAGTAGAAACTGTTAGAGATAACAAGCAACATCAAAATACTCTCCACCTTTGACATCAAGGGCAAAGGGCGGACCAAGATATTCTCCCCCTTTGATATCAAGAGCAAAGGGCTGACCAAAATGAAGACTTTCATATATGAAGAGTTGAATATAAATATTGATCATGCTCCCCCTAGGCACATGCTGAATTCTCTGATTGAACTCCCCTTTGTTTATGCTGAGATGCACTATATCATCCATGCTCCCCCTGAGCACATGCAGAGTCTAGAAATATTTTCCAAAAGAATAACATGACTCTATCACTCAACTATGTGAGTTTGACCTTTGTATCACCAATGACTCATACATACATCAATCTCCCAACCAAGTGGGGATATACCAATTTTGACTCATCCTCCCAACCAAGTGGGGATATTCCAACATGACTGAAATATAACAATTATTACATCATCCCTCCCATGCATAGTGGGGGTACAATTTACATCATATGACCAAAAAGGACTCATCAAAAGATAGAGACAAATTATTACATCATGGGTCTTTATATGCCCTTTACATCGAATGATATGCGTGACATTTATAACAGAGATGAAATATCTAAATAAGACCATGATAGCCATCAACAACTATCATACACCATGTATGATCTGCACCATTGCCTAATACCAACCATAAGCATCTATCAATAGCATCTATACTTGTAACCTATATATTTCCATCATCAATTCTAAAATACGAAAAAGTAAATATCATCAACCTTTGACTAAGTATGTCATATATAGACTTGATCTCATCAAGATCATCTTTCTTCGTTTCCTTAGTAGAAAAAGAATTCTCATAACCTCCCATGAATCAACTAAGCATATGTCATATCTCCAAGCAGTAACACAAAATCATTCACATCATATCATATGTGAAAATGCCATAGTCATCATCGAACTGCATGATCTTTCCACAAGAACCCCTAATATATCAACCATGTGTCATCACTAGGGGACATCCCACATCTGATAAGTGTCAACAAATGTGAATATCAAAGTAAGAAGTCATCATCATTATGTGAATAAGTAAGCCATGTCTTCGAATATCCATGTCTTCAAATGGCTATGGTTGCAATAACATCATTCTCTTGGCCAACCAACAATATTTATCAATATGCAAGTAATCATCCATGTATCCAGGATACTGTATATCCATCAAAGTGATAGCAATATGTATCTAGAAAACCATGAGCTCATGGTCATTTGTCAAGATTTCTTGATATCATCAACAACAACAATCCTCAACCATGTGAAAACCAAGAATTATAGGAATCCTGCATCATAATTGCACCATATGAACTTTATGCATCTTTGAAGGCATGATGACAACAGCATAAAAGAAATGAGTGGCTCATCATCAATTAATGAAGTTGTGTACTCAAGCTTTGTACTTCTCCTTGTCCTTATGAAGATCACCATGTAAGAAACATATATGTACTATATGCATCATCAAAAACACATTCACAATCATTCATAAATATGATCTGAAAACCAACTATGCGATCCAAGTATCATCTGAGATTTTATCATGGGAAACTTATAACCGTAACATAGCAAGATGTATCATTTAGCCATATAAGCATCAACATCATTGATTAGGTACCAAATAATTCTAAACATAATGCCAAAAATGCTTTATTAGAAGCATAGCATGTTCTCCTCCTGCACCTGTTCCACCTGTTCACTGTTAGATCTGATCATTTCATTTATCAATAAGAAGTATCGAGGCATCATCATCAATCAGATATACATCAATTTATCAACAACTTGTGAGGAAAAACACTTCTAAATAACATCCATAGACTATAGTCATCTATTATCACGACAAAAAAGATAACTGATAATTGTCTGAATCATATCAAATCAGTTTTTCTGAGTTTGTCCCACTGCACTTTTCCTCAAATCACATATACACGTTTGTGCAACTTCTAACTCATGTATATATGCGACTTGTCCTCATGAAACTCGCATATGTGATTTAGAACATTGAAGTTTCACACTTTCAGCTCCCCCTAAGTCTGTTATGTCTATACACTATGCCATGCCACATTTTTTTTACTGCACTTCCTTCTTCTTCCATATCTTTGAGTGATGATTTTTTCTCGTTTTGGTATGGTGCCCAAAATTTTCTCATGCATTCCTTTAGTATATGTCCAAACTTGTTACATGCATAACATCTTACATGTTTCATATTTATTCTATAGCAGTCAATGGCTTTGGGACCAAACATATCAAGAAAAACAATATCCCTTAAAGTACCTAGAATCTGATGATCTTACTGTGTGATGGTCTTGAACCATTCTACTTCCGCATCTCTCTGCAACATGTCCAAGATTGTGACATATAAAACATTCAACATTATTCATTTGAGGAAATAATTGACCATCACTTCCATAGTTAGGAGTAAAATATTTTCTTTGAAGAATTTCTTTCCTTGGTTGTTGATGGGGTTGACCTCTCATCTCCTTGTTGAGCATTTCAAATCTTGCATTAGATTTCCTTGCCTCACTTTGTGTACTAGATTCACCTTCAACAGATTCATGAAAATCAAGACTGGTTTTGATGGCAAGAGACCTTTGACTACTAAGAATATCATCCAAAATCTTAGTACTATCCTGAAATCATAAAAGCCTATCCTTTTCTTCTAATTTACCTTTTAGGATATTTACCTCAACCTCATATTGCTCTTCCTTTTCAAGATACTATTTCTTCATGATTTCTTTAGCTTTTCTTCCTTCTTCCATTTGTTGCCTTAATTTGAGAACTTCTTTTTCTTGTTCTCCAAGAGCTTGCAGTAGTTCTTCATTCTTCTTATTTGATTTTTCAAGATATTCTTTTAGAGAGAGGATCTTAGCTTCAAGACTTTCATAGTAACTGGATCTATCTTTAAGTTTCTTGATTATTGTGCTCCCTTTATTTACTTCTTTTCTTAATGATGTCACTTCATCTTGCAGCTTTTGACATTGATCTTCCTCTTCCTTGTATCACTTCATTACTTTGTCTTGTTCCTCTAATTGAGCTTTTTGTTTGGTAGCTTCTTATTTGAAGGCACACTCCCTATTGTCCAATAGATCTCGTTGATCTCTAATTTTGTCTGTGAGCCTTTTAAATTCTACCTCTATTTGATATCTTTCTCTTTCACCCATAAGAGAAAATTCAATTGTTTCACTGTCACTTTCATCATCTTCAAATGGATAGAGAAATGTATCACCAGAGGATAACAAATTCATACCTGATAGTTCTTTTGCTTGTTCATCTTCATTTTGAGGTGATTCTGAATCTGAAGAGTTTCTTCCACATAATCCCCAATTAACTCTCCCACTGTCATAGTTCCTTTGAGATGCCTTTTTCTTTTGAGGTGCTTTCTTCTTTCCCATTGTTTCTACGGATCTCCTTCAAGCGATAAAGCTTTTGTCAAAGGACCTACTCTGATACCAATTGTTGGAAATAATACTGAGAAGGGGGGTGAATCAGTATTAGTCAAATCAATAATCTTTTTCTTTTCATACTCAAATTTATATACGCTACTTCAATGAAGGTAACTCACGCATACATGCAACTGTATTTAAGGCAACCAGTGTATATCCAACAAACTTATGATTTAGTTAATTCATCATATGTTGATATTTGATCCATGCATCAACACTTTACTAACCATATAAATAGTAACCATGTGCAGTAATATCATAACAAACCATCACACATAATAAACACACATGAACACCAAGATTTAAGGTGGAAACCCAATGTGGGAAAAAAGCCACCTGCTACTGTCTTCTTTTAATAAAAGAAAAACATGTTTACAATCTTGTATTCGTGCAAACTCATACCAGTATGCAGGCACCCACCTGCAGAAGGCTACAACCTTCTCTCGTTCTCCCGCTTCTACTGGAAGGGAGCTACAACCCCCTAGCTCTTGTACTAGCTAATCCATTTACTAGTACGTAGGAACCAACTTACTAAAGGCTCCAACCTTCACTCATTTTCCAGCTGTTACTGGAAGGGAGCTCCAACCCCTTGGCTCTTGTACTGGCCGATATGTTTACCAGTACGTAGATGCCGACCTACAAAAGACTATGACCTTCTCTCTTCCTCTAGTGACCACATTTCATGAATTTTCAAACTGGATACTCCTGGAACACAACACTATAATCTAAAGGCCATGTTTCATCCAATTTTGATACTCGACCCATCAACAACATTGAAGCTGAAAATCAATCACCACTACAATACAACCATTAAATACATCTGCATTAACCCATAATTGAAACTAAATCATCAATGTTTGAATAACCCACAATTGAATCAATGAAGGCCCATCATCACTGAAGCAAATCACAATCAACCAATCTAAACATTCAAAATACTGTCATCAAAACACAGTCACCAAAACACAGAGCAGAACCCAGAACTCCGCAACAACCACTGCAAATTCAGAGATCATATTTCGTAATGTATACGCTACTCTGATGAGGCAAACCAACGTGTATGTATGCTTTTACCAAAGCGAACCAGTGTACATATCTGCAAATACTAACTTAAAAAATTCACAACTATTTCAGAATCTAGTCATACCCAGATCACAACATTTGTAGAATAAAACATGCGTCAGTATTCAAATCTAGACTATCCATGATCAAACCACATCATGATAATACATTTCAGGTCTTATGATCCCGATCCATCATCCATCATCAACCACATAGGTGCATCCTTAGTTCAAATCAAGCAAAGCATCAAAAACCTATAACCTGCATACTTGATCTCACACTTCATCAGATATTCAATACTTGCACACCTTGGCCTAATGATCTTCTCCTCCTTATATAGTTCTAGGCCTTTCTCATTACCTTCGACCAAAACCACTTAGGACCAATACCTTGGACCAAATACCTAGGGTCAATACCTCTGACCAAATACCTTGGATCAAAATACCTCACACCAAAAACTTAGTTTTCCAACATGTACGCACTTTTACTCTTGTGAAAGTGTGTGTATACGTTATACGCTCATTTTTTTCTGTTAACCCACATGCATACGCTCCTGGGACAAAGTGAACTTGCATATACCTCTCTTTCTTCATTCTTTGGAGTTTGATCTGTAATTCTTTGTTTTAATATGTTGTATTATGAAATGTCATCTGAGAGAGTTGCCATTGTACATTATTTCTAAACTGATTCCTTTGAATTGCCTTGCATTTTGTCACAACAATTGTCACATCTGATATCTCTTCTGTAGATTCACCTAGTTACCATATACAAGTGAGTTGTTATGCTACAAGTGGGTGGCCATCAAGTACAACACATGCATCATAATGCCAACAATTTAAGGAATCCTTGACTACTCCTTGAAGCTGATTGAAAAACCGCTTCACCATCTCGCCTAAAATATTTAAAATTACTCACCTACCTTGCCCTGTGAACACTATCTTTAGAACTTGATTCAATCTTGTTTTATTGACATTTGGACTCCATGGCCCAATGGTAAAAATACACTTATCTATCGAACTAAATCAGCGATTCCACCACAAAATCAAATCAAAAGCCGACCAAGCTTAAATGACTAGCCTAAAATCAATTAACTGAACAAAGTTAAATCATTAAGAGAGAGACGTCTCTGAGCATTAGGAAGTCTAGATCTTGATCTCAAAAGTAGGTTTGTGGTTACCTCTATTAATTCTTTCATGGAAACCTTAGGGAAATTTTAGAGTGATAACATAGTGGCAACCATATAGGTGAACGAGTCCTCAATTCAATAAACCTTAAAGGAAATCCTAAATCTCATCTTTGCACCTTAAGGTCATTTAGGGTTGTAAAATATTTCAATAAAAAATCAAAAAATTAAAATTATGCCTTCCAAAAGAACATACTATACCCACGACTATACCAGGGCACATCCAAATCCAAACCCTACTATAATTGTTGACAATCCAGACAAAATCTTGAGAAAAAACAATAAAGTAGAAAGTCAAGAAAGCATTAGTCAGCTAAGCAAAGGAAATTCACTTCCTAAACAGTTATCAAACTTAGAGGATCTTCAATTTGATTTATCATTTGAGCATTCATTCTTTTGTACCAAATCTGAAACTTCAATTCATGATACTGTAATAGAACCTACTTTTCTTCAATTTATTGAATCAAATAAGACTACTATACATCCTGATTTAGATCGACATGTTCTAAACACCTTTGACAAACTTGAAGTTTTAACCTCAAATTTGATAAGACACATAGATGAAGCTTACTTTCAGTAGTTAGTTAAATTTGCTGCCCTAATTGCTGTTACTCCTAAACCTTCTACAATTCCTTCTGAATCTATAAATTCATCTTTAATTAGTACCACCTCATCTATTATTTCCACTACAATTCATTCCACAGAATCAATCATCCCTAAGCTCCCTCTTCAACCCAGAGTTTTATTTCCATCTCCAAATACTCCAAGTTCATCTTCTAGTACTTCTGCTACATTTTCTAGTCCTTCAAGCTCAGTTGTAAGCCCTTCAGGTTCATCTTGTAGCACTACTACTTTACCTCCTAGCCAAGCTATAATCTTATCCATGGCTTCCAAATATGCTCTTTTGACCTTACCAGCTTAAGTACATGCCATGCCCTAAGACTATCAGAGTAAAATCTTTTAGTTTGATGGTACTGGTCAATTTACTACACAACAACATGTAAATAAAATGAATGATTACTTTGAATTACATGAAATTGATGAAGAAGATGTACAAATGAGATTATTTGCACAAACACTAGCAGGTGATGTAAAGAAATGGTTTAAAGGTTTACTTGCTCATCATATTGGTAATTTACCTTCTTTCCATAGATTGTTCATCAATATATGGGAAAGGAAGAAACATCCTTTACAAATTTTATCTAAATATGAAAAAATTAGAAGAGCTCTTATTGAATCTGTTCAAGACTATTTTACTAGGTTTAACAATATTTACAATGCAATCCTTGCAAATATCAAACCTCCACCAGACTTGGCACTAATCAAATTCCCTGATGGTTTTGACATTGATATGTCTTACCAATTTATAGAAAGAAACCCTCCTACTTTAGAACAAATGCAAAGTGATTCAGTTAGTGTAGAAGATAACTTATTAGCTAAAAGAGCTAGAATGAGGAATGAAAAGAGAGTTACCATTAAGGAAGAACCATCCACTTCATATGTTAAAGAAAAGTTAGTGGATAGATTAGAGATTATGGAAAGAAAACCACAATGGTAAAATCAACAAAAAGGCCCTCAGATAAGAAATCCAAACTTTAGGAAGAATCCCAATACTGGTAAGCCTAGATAAGGGCCACCTGATCAACAAATTAGACCACCTTTCCAAGAAAACTATGTTGAAAGTTCTCACCAAAATGAGGAAGATGAAGACACTCATATTAAATTAATCCAAATAAATGATGGTAATACTATTTTCCTTACCTAAGAAGAACAAGAATTACACATGTTACAACAATTACAGTTACAATCTGGAGAGTCCTTCGATTATAAACAAGGTTATGAATTTGCTATTAATGAAGTTCATAAGAAATATAACCTTAGAAGTAGAAAAAAACACAGAAGCCCGTACTAACAAAACTATCCAAACTCAGGTCAAGGAAACAGTGGGAGCTCCTGCAACCAAAGTGCTACAAATTCTCTCTAGGGAAACCCAAAAAACTCCAAAGATTGCAGCGAGTCCAAAAATTGTAGACATTACAAACACTGTTGTTAAAAATTTAGCTGATATTCAAAAATTGGTTGCTTTTAAAACTTCAAAGGGTGTCCAAGCTTCAGATGCTACTCGGATTTCAGCTACTTCCCAAACTGTTCCAAAACAAAGAATTGAAAATAGTAAAACAAAGGATACCCAAACACAAACTGAATTACCAACTGAAGATAAGAAAGATAAAACTACACAAACTCCAATTGCCAAGGAAGAAATCATTCAGTTAGGGAAAACACAGACTCCTTTTAATATCCAAAATGAAATTGCCAAATTAAAAATATCAGTTCCTTTAATAGAATTGATAAGAAATGATTCATAAAAAGCCCAAATTACTAAAACACTGAATGTAGATGAAGGAGAAGACTCTGTTAATCTAAATGATGACAAACTAGAATTAATCTTTGGTCCTGAGGTAAATGGAAAACATGAACAAAGTGGTATTCCTCCATTCTACATTAGCTTGACTATTCATGATCAAATCTTGCACAATGCTATGTTAGATTTAGGAGCACCTCATAATTTAATGCCAAAAGAAATCATGGAAACATTGGATTTAGATATAAGCAGGCCATACAAAGATATTTTCTCTTTTGATTCAAGTAAAGTCAAGTGCCTAGGCCTAATAAAAGACTTGTGTGTCACTCTAGTTCAATGCCTAGGGAAGACCATTGTGATGGATATTGTAGTTGCTGATATCACTCCAAAGTATGGAATGCTATTGTCTCGCTCATGGGGAGCAAAACTGCAGGGATCTCTATAATTAGACATGTTTTATGCCACAATTTCAGTATTTGGTCAGCCCAAAAAGCTTTATAGATAAACTTTAATGAAATACATGGTCAGTGGTACACATAAACCAGAGAACTATACTATTTATTCTGTACATTCTGATATGGATTCTTTCATTTTATGTAATTCAAACATTGAAAAGGACAATGACATGGTTGTCAAACAATAACATAAAGAACCAGATAGTGAAAATATATTTCATCAATCTAGGTGGCACTTAGACTCTGATGGTTCAGTAAATAGATTAGGAGCAAGTGCAGGAGTTTGGATTCATAATATGGAAAATAATCACTATGAAGGTCATGCATTTAGGTTAAACTTTAAATGCACAAACAACATGGAAGAGTATGAAGCTGTAATCTTAGGATTGCAAATTGTGAGAAACCTTGGAGCCAAGAGAGTTTATATCTTGGGAGACTCTGAATTAATCGTAAAACAAATAAGAGGAGATTATTCTGTAAATAATCCTAGGCTTAGCCAATACAAAGAAACTGTTCTAGATTTGATTAAAGAACTACTTGAAATTGATTTTGATGTTATTCCTAGGAAACAAAACATGCAAGCTCACAGTTTGGCTACTTTTGCTAGCACTTGCAGATTACCCTTTCAGTCCAATCACCAGTACACTACAGAGGTAAGACACCGGCTTGTTATACCTGACAATTTGAAATATTGGCAGATATTTTCACAAGATTCTCAAATCTATGATTTTATGAATGCTGAGGGATAATTCCAAAATTGTAACATAGATACTGATTGTACGGTAGATGACATCATAGATGATAAGATAGATGTAAATATTGTAGATAAACCCACTAAATTCACTAAAGTAGAAATAGATAAGTTACAAAAAGTAGAAATAGAAGAATTAGTTAATGATGATTCTGAGATCTTAAACCTCAATAATAACTTTTTGCCTAAGGTATTAGTCCCACTAGAAGATTTATTTGATTCAAATGATGTAGCTAGGAAACCAAAGATGGAGCCCTTAAGATCAAACACAGGAGAATGTAACCTAGGAACAGAAGAAAACCCTAAGATTATCAAATTATCCAAAGCCTTACCTCTAGCTAAAAGGATGAAATACATACGTTTTTTTAAGGAATTTCAAGATGTCTTTGACTGGAGTTATGAATACCTCAAGTCTTATGAAACCAGTATTATTCAACATAAGATACCCATCAAAGAAGATCAAAAACTCTTTAAACAAAATCTTAGGAGAATTAATCCAATTATTATGCCATTCATTGAAAAATAAGTAAAAAAGGATGTATGAGGCACAAATCATAGCACCTATTAGATATTTAGATTGGGTCTCTGACTTAGTCACCACTAGAAAGAAAATAGGAGAAATCATACTCTGTGTTGATTTCAAAAACTTGAAAAAGGTATCATTGAAAGATAACTATCCCCTCCCTAAAATGGACCACATTCTCCAAAGGGTAGTAGGGTCATCCAAAATTTCATTGCTTGATGGATTCTCTGGATACAACCAAATCTTAATTCAACTAGAGGATCAAGCAAAGACTACATTTACCACTCCCTGGGGTACTTTCATGTATCTAAAGATGCCTTTTGGATTGATGAATGCTGGAGAAACATTCCAAAGAGAAATGGACATAACTTTTGCAAAAGAAATCTATGACTTTCTAGTTGTTTGCCAAGATGACATCACATTGTTTTCCAAATCAGATAATGAACATCTAGATCACCTAAGAAGATTTTTTATTAAATGTAGAAAATTTGGTATTTCCTTGAATCCCAAAAAGACACTCTTTGGGTTAGAAGAAGGTAAACTCTTGGGATACTAGAATTGATCCAGCTAGAATAGAGGCAATCATAAATATCACTAACCATAGGAACATCAAAGAATTACAATCATTCTTAGGTAAAATAAATTTTCTTAGAACATTCATTTCTAACTTAGCAGAAGTAATTAGAGAATTGAATAAAATGTTAAAGAAAGATTCAACACTTAAGTGGATAGTAGAGGTTAAGAAGTCTTTCGAGGCAATCAAAGAATCCCTTACTAAAACACCTATCCTCATAAGCCCTGATTTAAAAAAAAAAAAATTATAATTTTTTCCTTTACTTCAGAACACAATATTGCAATAGTCTTGTTGCAAAAGAATGATCAAGGTTATGATCAACCTATTGCATTTTTCATCAAATCTTTGAGAGATGCTACACTAAAGTATAATATAATGGAAAAACATGTACTTTATTTAGTGAAGGCTATTAAAGATTTCAGAGTGTACATTTTATACTCACACATCATTTCATATGTTCCAAATTTAGTAGTAAATGACATTCTAGCACAGAATGGGCCTGAAGGAAAGGGAGGCGAATGGATTGCCACTATTTTGGAATATGATATTGAAATAAAGCCCACAAAACTAATCAAAGGCCAAGGTTTGGCTTAACTCATGGCTAAATTGAACTATCAAGCCTTAGATATAAATTTCATTGGATCTCTAGATGATCAGGAAGAGATGGCAACTCCATAGTTCAGTGAAGCTTTTTTAGATTCACCTTGGTATACAAATATCATATTTATTTCACTAAATTTACAATCTCCTCTTAGTTTATATAGAACTAAAGGTAGATTCTTGAAAATGAAATCAATGAAATAGTGTATCATAGAGAATTATTTATTTTGGAAAGATAATGGTGGCATTTTGTTGACTTGTTTATTAAAAGATGAAGCTGAAAAAGTTATGCAAGAATTTGATGCAGGATATTGTGGAGGACACCTATACTGGAAAACACCTGCTGATAAGATTTTAAGGGTAGGTTTTATTGGCCAACCCTTTTTGAAGATGTCAAGAAATATGTGGCCTCCTGTCACAAACGCCAAATATTTGAAGGCAAGAAAAAGCTATTACCCTTTCCCCTAAAACCCATCTCCATAGAAATTCCATTTTAGCAGTGGGGTTTAGACTTCATTGGTGAAATTCACCCATCCTCCTCAGAACAACATAAATTGATTTTGACAGCCACTCATTACTTCACCAAATGGATAGAAGCCATCCCTTCTAGACAAGCCACAAATTATGTCATCATCTCATTTCTTGAAAACAATATCATTTCAAGATTTGGATGCCCACAAAATCTCATTACTGATAATGTTTCTTCTTTAAAATCCAATAAAATGATAGAATTTTGTAAAAAATATCACATTACCCTTGGTCATTCTACTGCCTATTACCCTCAAGGTAATGGACTTGCAAAATCCTCAAACAAAAGCCTTGTTAATATCATCAAGAAACTGTTAGAAGACAATAAGAATACCTGGAACAAAAAGTTGGTTAATGCCTTATGGGCAGACAGACTCACTACAAAAAAGTCCATTGGTACATCTCCTTATCAACTAGTGTATGGAATGGATGTTGTTTTTCCATCCTCTTTAGGAGTACCAGTGATGAAAATGATTCAAGAACTGCAGGTAGAATCCAACGATATCCAAAGGAGGATAAATCAGACAATACATTTGTAGCAAACTAGGGAAGAAGTCTATGTCAAATCCCAGGTGATCCAAGATAAAATCAAAAATATTTTTGACAACAAAACCAAAGTTGATGATTTTTACATAGGTGACAAAGTGCTAAAATCGGATTCCATAAGAGAAGAAAAGGGTAAACATGGTAAATTTGATTTCCTATGGAAAGGCCCTTATATCATTTATGGTTACAGAGGTAACAATACATTTTTCTGGAGGTAGCTAGATGGAACAGATCTACCTAGTGGACCAGTCAATGGTAAAATGGTGAAACATTACTTGTACCTAGATTAACATTAGTTCATTTTGTTTACTTTTCTCATTATATATAACATTGCAAATTTTAGAGTGGATTGGATGATTATCTTTGAGGTTGAAGCTCGAAGAGAAGGCCCTAAGCATTGAAAGGTGCACATCATATGTATCAATAAAGCATATCATAGAGAAGAAATTACAAGGCAAGCAGAGTCAAAATTCAAAAGGCTACTCATCTTAAAGTTCTTGACATTTCACCAGGAAATGTCATACCCATGTGGAGCCACTGTTAGGGTCCTATAATAATAGGATTCATAATTTTGAATTGGCTATGATCAATCTTGTAATTTTGTACATGCTTTTGCTTTTTGAAAAAAAATTTCCTATATTAAAAATAAAAATGTAAAGAGGGTAAGTCCTAAAACAAAAATCAAAGGACTAAAAGAAAAGGATTAAAAAGGAAAACAAAATATGAACCCCGCCAAAAAGAGATCAAAATAGATTCAGAAAGTGATGCAAATTCAAATGTCACTACTTTTTACTTGCCTTGCCAAATAAGATTGTGTGCAGCTTTTCAAAATTCCACAATCCATGATGGTCAAATAGTTTAATCTTGATCCATTCATGCTTTAAATTTCATGTTGGTAGATAGAGAATGAAGATCTAGCTAAACTATTTAATCTTGGCAGATTAGTAGTTAGGTAGAGAATAATAAGGAGCTCATTAGTTTAATTTGATCCCTTGGAAGTTATAAGGTTAGAATTAGATAGTTTGCTTATCAAAGAAAAAGGAATAAAGGGTCAGCAAGCTCAAATGCACCCAATAAATGAAGAGAAAATGCTAGGGTAAATAAAGGGTAGGTAGAAGAGGTTTTGGAATGCACAAGGTTGCTAGCTCAAATGCACCTTTATCATGCTTAAATATTATGTTTCATGTGCAGGAGGAACTATCAAAGGAAGGAGGACATTCACAAAAATTGTGTATTACTTTGGGTGTTTACCCTAAAAAGTTCTATATGATTTTAGGCCTGAATACTAAAGCTTATTCACTAATTTCCCCTCATTTCACTAAACCCCTACATTTCTAGTTTAATAATTTCCCTTCATTACCCCTTCATTACTTTTTATTCACTAATTTCCCTTTCTTGATTCAAAAGTACCCTTCCCTCTTCATTTCCCCTTGTAATAACCCTTTCCCTTCATTTTAACCCTTTCCCCCCTTGATTTCACCCTTTTCCGTACAGATTACCCTTTTAGAAATCATTTCCCCCTTATTAATTTCCATTTTTCCCTTAAAAACCCACTAAACCCTCTTATCCTAAGTTATTTCCTAACCTATAGTCTCGCTTTATGTATATTACCCGCCCACTATATAAATCCCCGACCCTCACTAAACCTTTGATTATATGTAACCTGCCGCATTATTAATCCCCATGCCTCGCCAATCACACCCCGACTCAGTCCTTGCAACTTTGTCGAGTGATAGCCCTCCGATCAACTGCTCCCAGATTCGACGGCCCATATCCATATCGCGTGCTCCCATTGTCCGACAGTTAAAATTCCAAAAGCACGTGAGATTCGTGGTTTCCACCGAGCGCTCTTTTGCTACATGGCAGCCCCACGTTATATCGTGTGCTCTAAAAAAATATTGTTGTTCACTCAAAAGCGGTGCAATATACCATAAAATTGCCTCCTCACGTAAAAGCAAACTACCCACTATTCATTTATTAATCCCGCACCCAAATTTAACCATTGTCCATTAAAAGCCAAAGAAGCCCCCTTTTCACTCTTTTGACTGTTATTTCATTTCAAAGCCCTCTGTAGATGAATTCTAAATCCCAGGAACTCTGCTCAACCATTTTTTACCCATTTACAGCCTGGAGACCATGCAGACTCCAAATCAATGAAAATCTTAAGAACCCCCTAAATTTATATATATACTAAATGGGCAAATCCCCATGATACATAGGAAAAATGGAAGGCGATTTTATCAATAATATAATATGTATATATAATTTTTTTGGCAAATCTCTCACCAAATTATATTATCTTGTAAAACCATGGCGAATCTTTCATTGGATTATAAAATCTTGTAAGATATTGGCGAATATTTCACTTAATAATAAAGGATTTGTAAAGGGCTAACAAAGTTCATAATGAGTATTTCTTGTAATGGCTTGAAGCCTTGCTAACCAATCCATCAAGAACCAAAACAAGTATATTCCTTATATGGAATATAAAGATATTTCTCATTGAAAGTCAGTTAGGTTTAGTGCAGGTGGTAGGGAGAAATCCTGCATGTGACAATGTATTGGACTCATAATGAGTATTTCTTGTAATGACTATGAGACTTGTTTCCTAAGAAATCCCTCGAGGACTAAAATATGTATATTACTCATATGGAATATAAACATATTTCTCATGTATTGGAATATAAATATATGAGTGAGGAGTGGGAAATGAGCCACAATATGTCCTTAGAAAATTGACATGAAGAAGATAAGTGCAAAAAATAAAAAAGGTGAAAATGGAAAAATTGAGAAGAAACATAAGGGAAAAATGGTGAAACAACAAATTAATAATCCATGGGTGGAACAATGAGTAGAGATAGTGAGGGAAGATGTTCCCTCAGCCTAGGGGTAACAAAGGTAGACATTAGTGTTGGAAATAATACTGAGAGGGGGGGGTGAATCAATATTATCAGATCAGTAAAAATTTTCCAATTTCATGCTCAGAAACATATATGCTACTTCAATTAAGTGAACCCGCGTGTACACGCTACTGTGTCTAAAGCAACCAGCGTATATCCAGAGATCTTATAATTCAGTTATCTTTAATCTTCAGTAAATGCATTAGAACATTATTAAGCATATTAACAGTAAACAGGTGCAGTATAACAGAACAGAACATCACACAAGAGCCACACACATGAACACCATGATATAAGGTGGAAACCCAATGTGGGTGAAAACCACCTGCTGCAATTCGTCTCTTTCTTCTTTAATAAGAAACTTCTTTTACAATGTACTGGTGCAGTCCTTTACCAGCACGCAGGCTACAACCTGCAGAGGGCTACAACCCTCATAGTTCTTGTACTAGCCGATCCATTTACTAGTACGTAGGTGCCAACCCTACAAAAGGCTACAACCTTCACTCGTTTTCCAGCTGCTCCTGGAAGGGAGCTGCAACCCCCTTGGCTCTTGTACTGGCTGATATATTTACCAGTACGTAGGTGCCGACCTACAATCTTCCCGGGACCACGTTTCATACATTTTCATACTGGATCCAAGAGAACAAAACAAACATTACCACAATACAATCATCAACTTATACTTGCATCATAATTCATTAAACAACCCAATACTGAATCACTGAAACCCTGTCATCAAGAACACAGAACCCAAACCAGAGCCCAGAACTCTGCAACAACCACCAGAATCAGCAGCAACCTGAAATATCAAATCTTATTATGCATACGCTACTTCACTGTACCAAAACCGCGTGTATACGCGCTTTCACCAAAGGCAACCCGCGTGCAGATCTAGAAATAGATTCTTATGCTTTCGCTGTCAGATCCGACCCTTGCCAAACGTCCCGAACAGATAACCTGCAATACCAGATCCTCTCACTTCGTCAGACACACCATGCATATCACTTTGCCTAATGATCTTCTCCTTATATAGCCTTAGGCCTTGTTCAATACCAAGAGCCAAAACCATAGAAACACAATACCATCAACCTCGAGACTAGGGATCAACACGTCCGTCGAGACATCATGGTCCAAAACCATAGGCACAACTTCCAAGGACTAACTGCCACGGACCAAAGGTACTTTTCACATGTACGCGCTTTTACTGAAGCCAACCTGCGTGTACACGCCGATTCTCCTTGATGAACCTGCGTATATCTCTTTCTTGTCCTGCTATACTGAGATCTGTCCTCTGATTAAGTTGCCATCACCTGTACCAACCTCTGAGCACCTGTACCAACCTCCGAGTGAGTTTCCATCAAGGACAACACTTGAAACATAATGCCAACAATTAGAATTCTCACTTATGCAAGTGTAGCTAAACAAACATTAAGATCTATGCCAGTCATGAGAGGGAGGAAATCTGGGAAAGAAATGTGAGAACAAGAATTTAAATGGAACAAAGCATTGGGATTACAATCCTTGCTCATTGAGTTTGGGTACTTCCTTTGAGGCCTATTGAAAAATTAGGAATGATCTATCTATGTATCTTGTTATATAATTAGTTTGTAAAATAGTTGTCAAGTAGCTATGTTAGAGCATGGATTTTGTGAAATGTTTTTTACTCATCCTACCTATCTTTAGATGGAGATGAACAAATATGAGTATTGGAGATAGAATTCTCCCATTTTTTTGTTGTAACAAATTGTACAGGTATAGCCATGTCCATCATTAAGTATGCCCCAATTGTATCAACAATATTCCCAATCCAAAAGCTTTTTAGTACTAAAAAACATAAAAAATCCAACATTACATACTAAAAGAACATATTAATAAAATCTACATGGTGAAAATTAGCATGAAAGGTTATAGCGCATAAAGGTTTGCAATAGAAATCAACCTTAAAACTCCTGCGGCCAAGCAAAACAATGATAATAAGCCCGCGCCTCCCTTGGAATTTTATGTATCAAGATGAAACCCCAAAACACAAAGCCCTAGCCAAAAATAAGTGAGAACCCCTCGCATCAGTCAAAGAAGAGGTTTTTTCCCTGCAAAAATGCTCAACATTTCAAAGCGACATCCTTAAAATGTAGAGCCCTACATATATTTGCAAGAGCTAAGAAGGAAGATGAGATTTTACTATTTGCGAGCAGGTAAATAGATTGATCATGATTTAAGTAATGTTCTGTTAAATTTTGAGGGTTGCGACTTGCAATTCAACTCAAAAAAATTATAATGTAATTAACTTATTTATTCTTTATCTTATAGTATTTTTTGAATTTCCAGTTTTTACATCTTAGTATCATCCTCCCAACAATCTGAGTGCAAAGAAGCCTATCATGTGGCAAGGAATCTTATTTTCTACTAGGGTTTTGGATTTTAGACCATCATTGAAAAACTTCGCTTGGTGTGAATAAAAATAAGTTTTGAATATTTAGTTTTTAAATATGTACTAATTAAAAAAGATTTGATATAACATTTGAAACTAAGGAGAGATTTAGTTTTCAATTTTGAATATTTATTTTTTAAATGTATATTAATTACAAAAGTCGAGGGAGAGATGTAGTTTTGAGAGAGATTAGTAGATAAGTGTTGTTATGATTTTGCTTAGTGAATTTCAATGTTAAAATTGTCTATATTGACAAAAATTATTACAAAATATTTAAATTTGAAAATGAATATACATGGTCACCTTAGGTACTATGACTGTTTCCTTAACATGATAAAAAATGGACTAGCTAGAATATAACAACACTTTAGGATACCTCAAAGGACACATATAAAATAATAATTATAGTTATCATATTAAAATAATAATTTATGTTTTAATTTAACGGAGTCAACCTAATATTATATTGCATGATGGTTAATTTTCATATATATATATATATATATATATATATATATATATATATATTAGACAAACTCTTGTAACTTGAAATGACCTCTTTAGTTTTGGAACTAAATAATATATTTTTTATTATTATGTTTTGTGAGTGACCTCCTTGTGGAAAAATATCATGTTCGAGTGATGATTATATAAATAAACCATTACAAATTTAATTATATCTCAATTCAGAAATTGAAAGTGAAGATAATCATTCACTCACAAATTTAGACAACTTGTAATTATAATTATCAAATCACTTTCCCTTTATATAATATCGTCTCATCAATAATTTTTATATCAAGTTAATTAATTATAATTTAAATGAATTTTAAAAAAATAACCATTAAGATAGAAAGTGATTAAGTCGTTAATATACCATATTTTATTGTACACAAACTATAAAATATAAAGCAACAAAAAAAACAATTTTCTCATGATATTAGAAAACCTGAAATCTTCCAACGACTACTGGTGCTTCTAGCTTTTTTTTAGCCCCATAATTGATATTTTCATATTATTGATTTTTATTTTAATTTAAAATGAAAAAAAATATTAATTAAGTGGATAGATGTCTTTGTTTTGGAATAGGGTTTCACAACCATGATCAACCTATGCAAACCTCCCAAGTGATATGTAGAATATGGGCACTTAATAGGCAAGGGTCATAGATGCTTCACCTGATCAAAACCATAATCAAAAGTAAACCATATCCCTATATAAAAAAACCTTACATTTTGCAAATCCAATAAACTATATGCGTATGTAGAAAAACCTTAGATTTTGGAAATCAGAGTATACTACTTTAAGAATTCACAATATACCTCTCTTTTGATACACACCAACCTAGATCCATACTTAGTTAAGGTGAATGGGAAATGAGAATCAAAACCTAGTGAGTGGGAAATGAGAATCAAAACCGAGGGTTTCAAGGGATACCCAAAGGAAGAGGGAGAAGATGGATCTAGGCTAGTTTATGAGAATCAAAACCTAGCGAGTGGGAAATGAGAATCAAAACTGATGGTTTTGACGCATAGGAAGAGGAAGAGGGAGAAGATGGATCTAGGCTAGTTTAATTCCCCCTTTAAAAATACTATATTCCACATGAATATCATGGGAAATACCATGGGTTCTCATAAACCTAGAGCTCAAAAACCACTGGTAACTTCATAGAACAAGACAACATCCTTGGATGCAATAAAAATACCTCCCAAATGATAGCTAGAATATGGGCACTTAATAGACAAGGGTCATAGATGCTTCACCTGATCAAAACTAGAATATAGACACTTAATAGGAAAGGATCATATACATTGCACCTGATCAAAACCATAATCAAAACTCATCAAACCCAGAATATGGGCACTTAATAGGCAAGACCATAATCAAAAGTAAACGATATCCCTATGTAAAAAAAAAATTACATTTTGCAAATCCAAGTATACTACTTTAAGATATCCCTTTGTAAAAAAAATCTTACATTTTGAAAATCCAAGTACACTACTTTAAGAATTCATAGCATACCTCTCTTTAGATATACACGAGCCAAGATCCATCCCTCTCTAAGCTTGAGAGATAGACAAATATTGAAAGATCAACAGTTAAGGATAATGCAAAATGTGAATAAAACTGAGAGAGAGAGAGAGAAAGAGGGGGAATGAAAAGATGGATTTAGGATGGTATAATTCCCCCGTTTAAATAGATATATTCCACATAAATACCATGGGTTCTTATAAACCTTGAGCTCAAAAACCAGTAATGGACAAAACAATATCTCTTGATATAATAAAAAAACAATAATGTTGAATTATCATTTTTACATAGAGTTATTTTTACTTTTATTTGAAATATACCTTTATTCAACAAAAATTGATTAAAAAAAATAATAACCTAATTTTTTTACATAAAATAATAGCGTAGACTTTTCATTTTAACATAGGGTTATTAATTATCAAATCTTTAGATAGATCCAAAGTTAAAATGGATCTAGGTTTATTTAATTATTAATTATTATAATTATTAATTTTATCTTTTTAATGTAATTTCTATTTTTATGTAATTTCATTGAGTCAAAATATTTTGATTTTTAATTAATTAATTAATCAATTTTTTAAATTTGATTGAGTCATAATGTCTAGATAACATAACATGACATTACAATATCTTTTCCATACCAAAAATGTAACAACATTAAATTAAAAAAAAAAACTATAAAATATTTTGATTGTCAAATGAGAGATAGTTTTTGGGCATGTGGTATTGATAAGTCATGGTATTGGTCCATGGTATTGTAACAAAGCATGTTCACAACTTAATAATGTCCATACTTGTAATGCTCAACCCGAGTGGAGGATTGGCGCAAAAAATCAACCTACAATTCGGTGACTATGTATACGAGCAGATACTAGATTATGAGTACCTGCCATTCCGATGCCATCAGTGCCATGAGTATGGGCACTTGGCAAAAGACTGCCCACAAATGAGAAGAAGGCGACATTTCCGTAGGACTACAGCCAATAGAGATAATGCTCAAGCAGAGGTTCAAAGGCCGTTGGAGCACGAAGGGCCGGAAACACAAGTAACAAGGAATATGGAGTCGGAGGAGAATGTAAAGGAGTCAGCGGACGAAGGATATCAATCTCAGGAGGCTGCTGAGGTAAATGACATGATTCCGGAGGTAGATGCGGAGGAGAACAATACAGAAGCGGAAGCGGTGGAAGGGCTCGCTGAGGAAGAAAATGCAAATCCTGATCAAAACAACGAACCGGAAAAGGGTATGTCTCCCGGGACTTCTATTCCTTCTCTTATTCCTTCTGAACAAAAAATTGTTAATGTAAATAATGCTCCTCTATCAAATCAAGAGCAAGTAAATTTCAATGATGATATTATGGACCATACAATAACATGTCCGAGTGTGGAAACCATAGTCGAAGCTTTACCGTCTTTGGATATAAATTGTGAAGATAAATGGCCTCCTCTTTCCCTCCCTGTAACCCGACCACTCGGCCCTTATAACCTGAGATCATCGGGAGGGAACCTTGAGGATCGGGGGTCTGTAGGGGGCCTGGGACCAATACATTTACATAACAGTTCCAAAAACAAACGAGGAAGGAAATCAGACATATCAAAGGCAAAACTTAAAGCCAAATTGGATGTGGCAGATGGAAAACAACATTCGATCACGGGGGTTCTTAGAGCAGTTCTTCCCCCAGAGGGTGTTATTAAATGATCCTAACATCTTGGAATTGCAGGGGTTTGGCTAGTAAACCGAAAAAACTGGCCTTGAAAGATTGGATAACTAATTCTAATCTAGATGTTATTTTTCTGCAAGAAACTCTGGGGAAGGCTTCTGAGATTGAACCGATGCTTAAAACCCTACTCCCAGGGTGGGTTTTCATTGCTATGGATGCCTCTGGCCATTCGGGGGGCATTGCAATTGGGTATAGAGAAGGGAGGGTTAAAGCCATCAACCGCTGGGGGATGAAAAATGTTTTGGGTATGGAGATTATTTCCCCAGACTTCTCTTTTCCCATCACCATTGTAAATATCTATGGGCCATGTCAAGAAAGGGAATCTTTCTGGGAAGAATTGATGACCAAACCCATTATGAATTCACAGCTGATGATCATGGGAGGTGACTTAAATTTTTCTATGGGTCGAGCTGAAGCTTGGGGCCCTTCTGCCAGAGAAGACCCCCTCTCCGATTTTTTCTTTAACCTCATCATGGAGCAGAAACTAATTGATCCCTCCCCAACTAAGCTGAAGCCTACATGGAGAAATCGCAGAGTAGGAGAAGGACGGATTGCCAAAAGGATAGACCGATTTCTTATAACGGAGTCTTTATCTTCTAAAGCTCCTCTGATCAGACAGTGGGTGGAGGAAATAGGGAATTCAGATCATTTCCCAATTTTCTTAGACATTGCTATTCCTCCTCACAAACCTCCGGCTCCTTTTAAATTCAATCCTGCTTGGCTTCAAGACCCCTCATATGGCAACCTGTTTAATGAAACTTGGGATCACCCTGACCCCAATGCTGGAGAGGATAAATGTTTTTTATTCATGGAGAATTTAAAAAGATTGAAGAAAGCTACAATTTCCTGGGCTAAAGACAGAAAATTAAAACAAAATGAGGAGCTGATCAGTATAAGGGAGGAGCTGAAGCAGTTGGAGAGTATGGACACAGATGGATACTCATCACAGATTTCAAAGGACAGAATCTTTCAATTGGAAAAACAACAAAACAAAATTCTGTTGGATAGGGAGGAAGAGTGGAGGATTAAAAGTAGGGCAATTTGGTTAAAAGCTGGAGATGAGAACACTAGGTTTTTCCATAATTATGCAAAAGGACAGAAATCTTCAAATACTATCTGGCACCTTAAAGATGATGAAGGGAGAGAAGTCAGTTCCTTCCCAGAGCTTTCTGGTTTAGGAAAAAGACATTTTCAAAATATCTTTGCAGATCCGGGAGAGGCTACCATCGCAGAAGTCTTCAAAACTGTGCAATGTTTTCCTAGATTCATTGAGGAAGATGAAGCAGAAGACCTCACTGTTCCGGTCACTAAGGAGGAGATTGAAACAGCTATGAAGCTTATGGGCAAAGACAAAAGCCCAGGCCCTGATGGCTGGACTATAGAATTGTTTCTCCATTTTTTTGAACAGATTGGAACAGAGATAACTGATGTAGTAGAAGAGTCCAGATTGAAAGGAGTTGTCTACAGGCCCTTTAACTCTACTTTTATCGCCCTAATTCCCAAGAAGGATGAGCCGGACAGTTTTGAAGACTTTAGACCTATCTCTTTATGTAATTGTATTTACAAGATTATTTCGAAGGTTATAGCACTCAGAATCGCACCAATCCTGTCAAGGAATATATCAATGGAACAATTTGGGTTCCTGGATGGCAGGCAGATCCACGAAGCCATTGGGGTTGCCCAGGAGGTTATCCACAGTATCAAAACGCAGAAAAAGAAGGGAGCTGTTCTTAAAATTGACCTTTCCAAAGCATATGATAGAATCAGCTGGCTTTATCTCAGGATGCTATTATCACATGTGGGCTTCAGCTATCCTTTCATCAGTTGGATCATGGGGTGCATCACAGATGTTAGTTTTGCTGTTTTGGTCAACGGAGCAGCCTCCCCCTTCTTCAACAGCCAGAGAGGCCTCAGACAAGGGTGCCCATTGTCCCCCCTCCTGTTCCTCCTTGTGGCAGAAGGGCTCAGCAGACTGATCCACAAAGCCAGAAGTGAGGGAAAGGTAAAAGGTATCGAGGTTGCAATTAATCTCTTCATTACCCACCTTCTTTTTGTTGATGATATTCTGATTTTCACTAATGGTACTGGTAGTGAATTAAAGGAGTTAAAATGCATCTTTGATCTTTTTCTAAAAGCAACAGGAATGCAGATAAATTCTGGGAAATCACAAGTTTGTATGGCCGATTTTGAAAGAAGGAGAAGAAATCAAATGGCTGAACTTTTTCCTTTCCCAAGTCAACCTCTAGAAGTTCCATTCAAATATCTGGGCTTTTGGTTAAAGCCTGTTGCCTACAAAAAAGATGATTGGAACTGGCTTATAGCAAAGATAGAAACTCGAATATCTCACTGGAGCTTTAGATGGCTGTCCAGAGCCGGTAGATTGACCCTTATTAAATCAGTCCTATTAGCTATACCAGTGTATTGGACAGCCCTAACTTGGATCCCCAAAGGAGTAATGGAGAAAATTAGAAGAATTTGTTGCCGATTCCTTTGGGCAGGCAATAAGGATTCATCGGGATTACCATGGGTGGCTTGGGACAAAATCGCCAGACCTAAACAATGGGGAGGTTGGGGGATAAAGAGACTCCCAGAGTTCAGCATCTCATTAGCAGCAAAATCAGGGTGGAGGCTCATCACCATGGAAAATCTGTGGACCAGGGTGGTGAAAAGGAAGTATATAGACCCAATGCCTTTGGAAGATTGGATCCGGAGTCAAAACAAGAAGGTAAAAAATCCCTCAGCAGTCTGGAAGGCCACAGTGGAAGCCTTTTCAGTGATTGAGCAAGGACTAGCTTGGAAAGTGGGAGATGGGAGACAGGTCAGGATTGGCAGGGATCCTTGGATAGGATGCAATGAAGTTTATGCCCTATCCCCAGGCTTTCTTCGACACCTTGATTCAAAAGGTATTTCAACACTAAATCAGGTGGAAAAAGTGGGTCAGTCCACGATCTGGGGACAGGCCTGGAAGGACGATGAAGAACTTGGGTTAAACATTAGATGGAAGAATGAATGGGCGGTTTTCATTAAAGAACTGCAAAGATCCAATATCAGGATTAAGGACGAACCTGACTGCTTGTTATGGGCACATAGCAATTTTGGGGAGTATTCTCCTAAAGATGGTTATTCTTTTCTTATGGGAAAGAAAGGCTGGGGAGTTCCGGATTGGTGGGCAAAAGATATATGGAAATTAAAATGCCCTGCTAAGTCACGGCTCTTTCTTTGGTGTATACTAAAAAGGAAGGTTCCAACATGGGAAACATTACAGAAAAGGTTTTTATTTGGGCCAGGGCGATGCCCCTTATGTAAATCTAAAGAGGAAACCACCAATCATCTCTTCACCACCTGTGCTCTCTCAAGGAAGATCTGGGAGGAGGTCACTGCTCTTCTTATGGTAAAAGCTCAGTGGGGGCAAGATCCTTTGGATGATGCTTGGAGGAAATGGTGGAAATCCTATCCGGAAGGGAATATGAGGAACCTGCCACTTCTTTTCTGTTGGGGAGTTTGGCTCGCTAGAAACAAGAGTCTGTTTCATGATAAGGATACTCCTTCCTCTGTTATAGCTTCTAATATCTCAGCCATTTATTCAACTTTGCCTCCGCCCGAGGACAAAAAGTCCAAAGCAAAACAAAAACATATCAATATTCAGGAGGGTATTCCGTGTGGTTATTTTGATGGGGCTTCCCAAAATAATAGAGCTGGAGCTGGTTTGTATATCCTCATCAATCCCGAACATTCTTTAAAAGCTTCTGTTGGTTTGGGTACTGGCACCAACAACTTCGCTGAACTTTCGGCCTTGAGATACCTCTTATGCTAGCTACATTCCAGAAACATCAACACCATACAGATTTTTGGAGACTCACAAAATGTCATAAATTGGGTCAATGGAAATGCAAATTGTCAAAACCAGATTCTGAAAACTATTGTTGAAGAAATTACTTATCTGAAGACTTTTTTTAACAGGTTGTCAATTTTCCATATATACAGGGACAGGAACGAGGAGGCAGATCAGCTATCTAAGGCTGGTCTACAACAGGATCCGGGCAACTGGGCGATAGAAGAGACCAGACAGGGGTAGTCTTTCAGAACAGATCAACCCCCTTATGCACAGGATCTTTGATCTCAGGATAGATCTTCATTTTTGACAGCTTTTTTCTCAGTTTTTGTATAGTGGTTTTGGTCTTTGTATATTTGTTTTCCTTTTCAGCTTTCTGTTACCGGCTTATAGCATGTAGTTTGTCAGACTATTCACAAAACTCTTTGTTTATACTAGTTTTGGATGACAGATATTTACAGTTTTTGGTTTTTTCTGGGGTTGTTTATCCTTCTATGAAGGTGACCCCAGGTTTACTTATGTACATGCTCTTATACTGTTTTTTACATCCTCTGGGAGGAGACTCCAACAGCTTTACAAATGACAGCAAAATAGCTCCCTTTGGGTTGAGCAGAATGTGTTCTTATTAAGCCTCCTCATGGCTTTTGAACTATATGTACAAAAACTTTTTACAGTATTAATAAAAAGTTGTGCTTTTTTCCTCGGAAAAAAACTTAATAATGTCCATGGTAAAGTGGGGGTAAATATCCATGGTTAAAAAAATTGTTATATTATAAGTATTAAATTTTTATGTGCTTATTAATAAAGTTTAAATATGGTTACAAAATTATTAGACTAACTTATATGATAAATGGATCTTAATTTATAACTATTATTTATATCTCATATATTTGAATGTGATAAGGAATTTAGATATATCTTAAAAGTAATTATAATATTTTTTCTTTTAGAATTAATTTAAAAATGTTATAAAATTAAATTCAATAAAATATTCATAAATATTTTGATTGTGAAATGAGAGATGGTTTTTGGGCATGTGGTATTGGCCCATGGTATTATAAAAAATTGAGCCCAATGTGAGGTATTAAATCATTTTAATCTCCCAAACCAGGGGCAAATATCAAAATTCGACGATTTTAAGGGAATACGATTTACCAAAACCAGCGAATCGGGCCAAATGATGGTTCGGTTAGTTTATCCGGCCATTTTTTATTTTGGGCTAAATATATATATATATATATATTAAGTAGAATTTGGGCTAACTATATGAAAAGGGTTTTTAATAAAAAATTCGCCCTCTTAAAATGTAAAAACCCTCAAATTTCGCCTTTGGGCTATAATTCTCCACTAAAATTTACCATGCTCCAAATTGAACCAGCACACAAAAAATTGAAGCCTCAAAAACCTCCGCTGCTACCATAGAACCATGATTGCACACCAAGTCTCTGTTTTTCCAGGTATTCTTGAAAGAACCAAAACGGCCCTCTACTTAACCTTTTCACAGTAATTATAAAAGGTTACTTAATTAAATTATTTAAAAACCTTACTAAACTGAAGAAACCTACTGTGCATCCTAAGAAACCCTTTGCTAAAAACTATATTCACTCCTCCCACTATTCATGAAGTCATGAGTTTACTCCTAAAAGCTAGAACAACAATAATTCAATAGAATAAATCAAATTATGGATTCCTAGAATATTCTAAATTAGAAACCCCTGCAAACCCCTCGCTTGGATGTTGACCACTTCCCATGTAGGTTTTAACCCCGTACAGAAATTACATGCATACAAATTTTAAAACACAAAAAATAAATAATGTGAGAGCATAACACATAAAACACATATACACAAATATCTTTCCCTAGATCCCAAAACCGGGACTACTAGCTTGATTTTTTATTATATTCCTTTCAATGCTATAATACATATTTATACATGCCAAAGCATCCAATACCATGGACCAAAAACCATCGCGTCCAATACCATGGACCGAAAACCATCGCATCCAAAAACATGTGCGAAAAACATGCACAAAAGAATAGGTGGGTCCACCCAACCTAAGATGGGGTCCAAAACCAAAATTTTCTAGAGTGTTGCACTGGACCCCATAAAGTGGGGTTATGGGTATGCCTCAAACCCCCTGTGACCCCCAACCCACTACACAATCGGCGCAACGAAGGGGGGCTCCGCCCCCCCTCTAAACCCACAGTTAACTATGTGGGCAAGTCGTGGAAAGAATATAACACAACCCAACATTCTCCCACTTTTTGTTTTCTTTGCACAGGGGGGCCATAAGAAAGATTAGTCATTTTTCTAGCCTTGAAATGCCCATTGTCTCTCTACACCAAGAGAACTTCTCAGAGCTCACAGATTTTGTCAATGAATCTGTAGTATTCTTCAAGGTGTCCACCTTTACCAGCAACACCTTTTTGTCTTCTATCATATCCCTCAAAAAGTGATACTGAACATCAATGTGCTTTGTCTTTGAATGATATGCGGGGTTATTTGCCAAGGAAATTTCACTTTGGCTATCACAGTCTATCCTTATAGCTCCCTGTACTAACCCCATACTTGAACACAATCTCTGCAACCAAACTGCTTCCTTGCTTGCATGAGTGGCTGCCATGTATTCTGCCTCTGTAGTTGATAGTGCCACTACAGATTGTTTCTTACTCATCCAATTGACTGCACCTCAAAATAGGTTAAACACATACCCACTTGTAGATTATCTCTGATCCAGATCTCTAGCCCAGTCTGCATCAACAAAGCCATGAATATCCAACATTCTGTCCAATCCTGGTCTTCCTTGGTAGCACAAATCATAATCACTAGTGCCACATAAATACCTGAAAACCCACTTCACTATTGTCTAATGCTCCTTCCCTGGTTTTGAGATAAACCTACTCAATACTCCCACTGCCTGTGCAATGTCTGGTCTAGTATAGACCATTGCATACATCAGGCTACCGACTCCAGTTGCATATGGAACACGGGACATGTCCTCTTCCTCTTCTTGTGTCTTGGGACACTGTTCAATAGATAACCTCACACCTATAGGAATAGGAACCTTCACCAATTTACTATCCTACATATTAAACCTCTGTAGTATTGTCTCGACATACTTCCTCTGGTTTAACCAAAGCTTCCTCTTTGCTCAATCTCTTTTAATTTCCATGCCCAAAATATAGTTTGCGGCACCAAGATCTTTCATGTCAAATTTGGAGGACAATTGGGTCTTCAAATTCTAGATAATTTCTTTGTCATTTCCAACCAGAAACATATCATCCACATACAAGACCAGCTAAATAACATGGTCACCAATTAATTTGAAATACACACAGTGATCTTCTTTGCTTCTGGTGAAGCCAAGTCCCCGTATAAATGTATCAAATTTCTAATACCACATCCTTGGTGACTATTTTAACCCATACAGAGACTTCTTTAATTTGCATACCAGTTATTTCTTACCCTTCACCACAAAGCCTTCAGGTTCCTTCATGTAGATTTCCTTTTCCAAATCCCCGTGAAGAAAGGTTGTCTTCACATCCATCTGTTCTACCTCAAAATCAGAAGCAACAGCAATAGATAAAAGTAATCTAATAGAAGTTACCTTGGAAACAGGAGAAAAAATATCACCAAAATCAATTCCCGGCACTTGGGAATAACCTTTTGCTACCAACTGAGCTTTGTATTTCTCCACCTTTCCTTCTGCATTTGTCTTCTTCTTGAACACCCATTTGCTGCCAATGGGTTTCCTTCCAGCCGGCAACTCCACCAGATCCCAAGCCTCATTTTTGTGCAAAGATGCCATTTCATCAACCATGGCATCTTTCAAGAGTTTTCCATCCTTTGAATCCACTGCTTCCTTCATAGTTTTGGGATCATCGTCAGTAATAGATAAAGAAAAAGTTGAACAAAAAGTAGATGGACTATACCTTTCTGACTGCTTTCTTTCTCGAACTGATCCTCTCACACCCAGAGTTTTTGGCTCTTCATCTTCTAATTCCTCCTCTACTGTAGGGTCTGATTCTTCTTCCTTAAGCTCAAACTCTATCTTCTCAGGTTCCTTTGGTTGGAATTCATGTTTAATAACATCTTTTACCTCTCTGAACACCACATCTCAGTTGTACACAACCTTCCTTGTGACTGGGTTCCAAAGCTTATAGCCCTTTAAACCATCCTTATACCTAATAAAGATGCACTTTTCATATTTACTATCCAACTTGGTTCATTTCTCCTTTGCAACATGTACATATACATAACATCCAAATACCCTCAGATGTGAAAGAG
Source organism: Pinus tabuliformis (assembly GCA_031772625.1). Classification (NCBI taxonomy): domain Eukaryota; kingdom Viridiplantae; phylum Streptophyta; class Pinopsida; order Pinales; family Pinaceae; genus Pinus; species Pinus tabuliformis. Next base: position 238,724,830 of record CM062816.1, on the reverse strand, counting down.
AGGGTTTCTTACCAGTCCATACCTCTTGTGGAGTCTTATCCTCCAACGCTGATGAAGTTGACCTATTGACCAGGTAACATGCAGTATCTACCGCCTCTGCCCAGAATTTTTGTCCTAACTCAGCACCACTGAGCATGCTTCTTGCCCTTTCCAGTAATTTCTTATTCATTCTTTCTGCAACTCCATTTTTCTCAGGTGTATATGGAGTAATCTTCTGTCATCCTATACCACACTTATTACAGAATTTTTCAAATTCCTTGCTGCAAAACTCTCTACCATTATCTGTCCTCAACACCTTTATCTTCTTCTCTATCTGATTTTCCACAAGAGCCTTAAATTCTTTAAACCTGTCAAAGGCTTCAGATTTCTTCTTAAGGAAATATATCCATGTATTCCTTGAGAAGTTATCTATAAATTATACATAGTACACAGACTTACCCAGTGATGGAATCTTCACAGGTCCAAACACATCACTGTGAAAAAGTTCTAATATCTGTTTCGCCCTCTTACTACCAGAGGGCAAACTCGCCCAATTCTACTTCCCATATACACAATTTTCACAGAAATCAAAATCCAAAGAGCTATTACTCATACCTTCTACCATACCCTTACCATGAAGTATTTGAAGGCCTTTCTCTCCAATATGTCCAAGCCTTTGATGCCACAACATGGTCTTCTCTCCAGAGACCACTGGATTTTCTACTCCACTTTCAGGAACCACAGAATTGTTGCACCCATCAATAATAGTGCTACCTTGCAGCTTGTAAAGAGTTCCAATCTGAACTCCCCGCATTAATACTAGTGATCCCCGAACCATTTTGCAAGTATCCTTCTTGAACACTGTTTTTACGCCTGCATCGTCCAACTTGCTTACAGAAATTAGATTTCTGGCCAATGCAGGAATATGCATAGCACTCGAAATTGTTCTAAACCTTCCACCTTGCAACTTCAACTTTACTTTTCTGTGACCAACAATTCTAGCCTTCCTATCATCTCCTAATAAGACATCACCACCATCGTATTTCTCATACTCGCAGAACCACTCTCTATGGGGAGTGAAGTGAAAGGATGCACCTGAGTCAATCAACCATGCCTCATGATCTACATGTGTACTTGAAGAAGACAAGTACACATCCCCACCTTCACCTGTGGTGGTTGTTGCCTCTGCAAAGGGAGCATCATCAGATCCCTTTCCTTTATTAGGAGCTTTAGATTTATAGTCCCTTTTGTAGTGCCCTTCCTTTCTGCATTTCCAGCACACCACCTTTACAGGCTTTCCTAACAATGTAAACTTTGAAACAGGAACTATAAACTCAAAACAGGAACTCTGGCCAAAAAACCCCGAAAAAACATCAATAACAGTGCTAAAAATGAAAAGTGTTGATGTTGGAATAACACCTTTTCTTTTCTTGGGTAAATTTTCAACATGTTTTAAAAATGATAGTGAAAACCAATTTTTTGTGAAAAAATTATCCAAAAAACACCCTCAAAATGAAAAGGGTTAATTCTGGGAGAACACTTTTTTTTTTCAAAAGTAAAATTTCAACATTTCGAAATAATGGCATAAAATATTTTATGATGACCCCGGAAAAGATTAAATTTCAAAAAATAATGAAAACATAAAATTAAAAAAAAAAAAAAAAAAACAATGAAAAAACACAAAAAAAAAAAAAAAAACAAAACATAGATTAAAATATATACTAAAAGCAAAACATAAAATAAAAAAAAAAAAAAAAAAAAAAAAAAAAAAAAAAAAAAAAAATCAATCATAAAAATGTAGAAAAACAAAATTAGTGATAAAAATTAAAAAACTATATATATATATATATATATATATATATATATATATATATATAGTAAAAAAATATTTTAAAAAATGGGGAAAAAAAGAGTTATCTTGTAAACCAAAAAAAAAGTTGGCAATATATCTATATATATATATATATATATATGGAAAAGAATAAAAAACATTTAAAATAAACAAAAAATTAAGTAGGTGAAAATAGAAAATAGAAAAAAAAAAAAAAAACAAAAAAAAAAACAAAACAAAAAAAAAAAGTAAAAATTAAAATTAAAAACAACTAAGATCTAAAAAAAATTAAAACTACTAAAATTAAGATTAAAATGTTGATTACTTAAAAAACAAATATAAAAATATATATAAAAGACAAAAAAAAAAAAATGTTAAAAAAAATTATCTCACAAAACATAAAAGAATTTGGAAAAAAAAAAAAAAATTAGAAAAAAAAAAACATTAGCAAAAACTAGGAAAAAAAATAAATCAATAAATAAAAAACTAGTTTAAAAAAAATAAATAACGAAAAGAATTAAAAAACTAGAAAAATTAATGTTAGAGAAAGATTTCGGCGAAAATCACATGGAAAATCATTTTCGCCGAAATCTTTCTCTAACATAATATGGATCACAGAAGCCTAAACTTTATTAGAAAAATTAATATTAAAAAAAAAACAAAAAAAAAAATCAAATTATGTATAAAAAAAAACCAAAAAAATGCGTATTTTTTATTTAAAAAAAAAGTAATTATTTTTTATTAAACATACATATTTTATTTAAAAAAATAATAATTTTTTTTTTTAAACAATCTTTTTTATTACTAAAAAAAAATTATAATTTGTTTTTAAATAATTTTTATTTTTATTTTTATTTTTTTCTTTAAAAATACAAATTATTAATCCTACCTTTTATATTTAAAAGAAAATAAAAAATAATTAAACCTACATTTTATATCAAAAAAAAATTAAAATTTACATTTCTTTTTTTTTAAACTATTTTTTTTATTAAAAAAAAGAGTAAAATTTACATTTCTTTTTTAAACAATTTTTTTTATTAAAAAAAATTATAATTTTTTGTTTTAAAACTATTTTTTTTGTTTTTATTTAAAAATATAAATAATAAAAAATATTTTAGTTTTTTTAAACCAATTTAAATTTTTTTAATTTAAAATTTACAAAATTATTAAAAATAAAATTTTAAATTTTAAAAATTTGAAAATTAACATTGTGTTTTTTTAATTAAAAAAAAAAAAACTACGGTGGCCCTCTGCCCCCGCTGCCCGTGGTGGCACGACCATGGGCGGAGGGCCTGGGGTGAGCCGGCGATTCCAGGAATCACCAGACCGCTCCCCAGCCGCCAGTGGTGGCGCTGCCGTGGGAATCGCCGGCCCGTCCCCCGGCCGCCCGTGGTGGCGCTGCCATGGATGGAGGGGCCTGCACGCAGACCCTCCACCCATGGCAGCGCCACCACGAGCGACCTAGGGGAGCGCCGTCGATTCCGGGGCCTTCCGCCCACCACTAGGGGCAACAAGCGGGCGGGCCGACTATTCCAGGAATCGCCAGCCCACCCCCCGCTGCCCCTGATGGCGCTGTTGTGGGCAGAGGGCCTACGCGCAGGCCCCTCCACCCACGACAGCGACACCACGGGCGACAGGGGGGCGAAGGGCCACCAGAATTTTTTTTTTTTACTAAAAGAAAAGTAATGTTAATTTTTTAAATTTTAAATTAAAAATAAAAAATAAATTGGTTTAGAAAAAATTAAAATGTCTTTTATTATTTATATTTTCAAATAAAAAAAATATTGTTTAAAAAAATTTATATTTTTTTTTTGATGAAAAAAATGTAAATTTTAATTTTTTTTTCTTAAATATAAAATGTAGGTTTAATTTTTTTTTTTTTTAATATAAAAGGTAGGTCGAATATTTTTTTTTTAAATAAAAAATAAAAATTGTTTTTAATGATAAAAAAGATTGTTTAAAAAAAAAAAAATTAAACAAAATATATATGTTTAATAAAAAATAATTACATTTTTTTTAAATAAAAAATACACATTTTTTATTTTTATTTTTATAATTTGAATTTTTTTTTGTTTTTTCTAATATTAATTTTACTAGTTTTTAAATTTTTTTCATTAATTTCTATTTTTTTTTTAAGCGAGTTTGTTTTTAATTTTTTTTTTTTTTTTCCCAGTTTTTTCTAATTTTTTTTTTTAATTTCTCTATTTTTACTTTATATATATATATATATATATATATATATATATATATATATGTGTATTAATTTTGTTTTTTTGTTTTCCAAATACTTTTATGGTTTGTGAGATAAATTTTTTTAACATTTTTTGTTTTTTTAAAATATTAATTTTACTAGTTCTTTTAATTTTTTTCATTAATTTTCTATTTTCTTATTTTGTTTATTTATTTATTTTTTAACTAGTTTGTTTTTAATTTTTTTCCTAGTTTTTGCTAATGTTTTTACTTTTCCTCAATTTTTACTGACTTAATTTTATATATATATATATATAGATAGATAATTTTGTTTGTTTTCCAAATTGTTTTATGGTTTATAAGATAATTGTTTTTTAACATTTTTTATTTTTGATTTTTGTCTTTTTTTATATATAATTTTATATTTGTTTTTTAGAGACAATTATTTCATTTGGATTGAAAATTTAATTAATGATATATAAATATGTAAAATATCGAAAATGCAAAATATCGAACTTCTTCTTTAAATATGCAAATCAATAAAAACCTCACTACAAAAAAAAAAAAAAAAAAAAAAAAAAAAACAAGAAAATATGAAGAAGAAGACCACTTCCAAAATTATTAAATTTACAAAATAATTTTTAAGCTTCTATGGTAGTTTTTTGTAGTGGTATGAGCTGGATTATCCACAGTTTCGTGTTCATTCTGTCAACGTTTCAAACCCCAAAGGGGGTCCATCATCAGGAGTAAATCAGAAAGAATATGAATGAAAACTTATTCAGAGAAGAGCTATAACGACTGGGTATAAATAAACCTATATCCCTAATTTTTAAGAAACCGACACTTATATAAACAATTTTTCATTTATTTTTATTTATTTATATTATTATTATTATTTTCAAAAAAAAAATTATAAAAGTTTTAATTAATTATTTATTTATCTTTAATTATTCCTATAAATTTACCTAGAACCTAAAATATTTTTAATTGATATATCTGATTCATGAATAAGTTTAATTTTTCATTTCTTCCAATTGTTTTTATTAATTTAATTAACAAATTTTGTTTTTATTTTATTTTATTGGGTTAATTAATTAATTAATTAATTAAATTCTTACTTATTGTTTTATTTTCATTTAATTGATTAATTTGAATTTAATTGATTAATTAATTTAATATATTGTTATTTACCATTCTTCATTGTTTAGCCCTAATTTTAATTAATTAATTAATTAATTACTTTAATTAATTAATTTTATTTTCTTTTTCTTTTATTTTATTATTATTAATTATTTGAGAAATTCTATTTAATTCTTATTTAGAATTAATTACAATTTTTATTTAATTAATATAATTAATTAAATAATAAAATTAAATTAAATTAATTAATTTTGATTTAATTAATCTAATTAAATTTTAATTAAATTTATCTAATTAAATCCCTGATACTATGCATCCAAAGGCCTAGAGGGGTTTATTTGTCTGATCAGGGGAAGCCAGTTTCCACTAATTTCACTCCCATTGTCCCTGTTGAGGTTTTGAGGAAATTTCATAATTTCGATGACTTCTCTGATTTTGCTTTTGTGATAATTATCCTCTCTTGCAATCACTTTAGCATCATCTAGACACACATGATGTTTGGTTTTGGACAAGTGTTCCGCAAGGGCCAATGTACGGGATCTCTCATTCTTTGTATCAGCCGCATGCTCCTTTAGTCTTATTTTCAGAGATCGACCTGTTTCCCCAATATAACTCTTGCCACAAAAGCAATCAATCTTGTACACACCCTTGAGTTGTTGACGATCAATGTTATCCTTTACTGACCTCATCATCTGCCTTATAGTTCCACATGTTGTAAATTGAGTGTTTATGTTATTCTTCCTTAAAAATTTTGCAATCTCATCTGTAATCCCCTGGATGAATGGAAGGTAGACCTTCCCAGAATCTTCTTTCTTGTCTTAAGGAGGATGCTTGGAGAGGGCCTTATCCTGAGTTCTTCTTATAGCTTTCTTGATACTCCACTCTTTGTATCCAAGGTTTTTGAAGACAGAGGTTAAGTGCTCAATCTCTTCTTTTAGGTGATCCGAGTCAGAAATCCTGAAAGCCCTAACAGCTAGAGTGTTTAAGATGCCAGATTTTTGGGAAGGATGATGGTAAGAGTTAGCATGAAGATAGCTATCAGTATGAGTTTTCTTTTTGTAGACCTGGTGTCCCAAAGTACCATCCTCTTTTCTACTGATTAGAACATCTAGAAAGGGGATCTTACCATTCTCTTCAAGCTCCATAGTAAATTTGATCTCGGAAGATATAGAGTTAAGATGACTGAAAAACTTCCCCAGCTCCACCTTACCATAAGTCCAATTCAGGTTAGTGTCATCGACAAATCTTTTCCACCAAGCTGGCTTCAAAGGGTATGAGTCAAGGGCTTTTCTTTCAAAGTACTCCATGTATAAGTTGGCAACAATAGGTGAGAGAGGGGAACCCATGGAGACACCAGATATTTGCTCATAATAGTGATCTTGAAAACTGAAAAAAGTGGATTGTAAACAAATCTCTGCAAGCTTAGCTATCTCAGGATCAGTGGCCATCTTTATTACATGAACAGCTTCATCTAGAGGAATCTTTGTAAACAAAGAAACCACATCAAAACTTACTAGAATATCGTCTTTATCCACCCTTTTATTCTTAATGAGCTTTACAAAATAATTTGAGCTTTACAAAATCGTGCAAGCTTAGCTGTCTTAGGATTGGTTGCCATCATGGAAACCAGCCTGGATGATAAAATAAAAAAGAAGTTGATTCTCTCCTGTGAGGTTATTCCTAGAATCTATGGATTACCAAAAATCCAAAAGGAAGGGGTCCCTCTTAGACCAATTGTTAACACCATTGGTTCCCCTACCTATGAATTAGCTAAGTATGTAGCTAAGCTCCTGAAACCTTTGGTTGGTAACACGGACTCTTTTATAAAAGACTCTGTTAGCCTCCTATTGCAATAGGTTTCATATTGCATGATTGACTATTTTAAATGCCAAAAATGTTCATCTTTTCCATGCTGCAAAAGTTCCATTTTTTAAGGATTTCTAAGTTAAGGGAAGGCCAAACAGCTTAATCTTGGCTTCCCTAGGTTTAACTTGCTTGTTTTAGAAGATAGAGAATGAATATCTGTCCAAACTGTTTAATCTTGGCAGATTTTAGCTAGGTAGAGAAACAAGGGTGCTCAATAGCTTAATCTGAGCCCCGGAAGGCATAAGGATCGATTTAGATAGGATGATAGCAAAAAGAAAAGTTGAAAAGTTGGGTTTGCTAGTTCAAGTGCACCCAAACCAAAAAGAAGAGATAATGTTAGGTAAGTAGGCCGGGTAGGCAGTTCTGAGGTGACAGAATGATGATTTGTGATCCATTTCATGTTTTCAAGTGTTATATCTATTCAAATCACAATTGCAAGGCAAAAATCCATTTGGAGCAGCTCAAGAGAGGCATGTCTAACTTCCCCTTCTTCCTTTTCCATAAATCATTCACTAACTTCCCCTAAAGAGGTCAAGATGTGGTTGACATTTCTTAATTTCATCATTTTTTTATATCATTTGCCTAAGTAAGGATATGCTTTGCTTACGAGTGCTTGTATCTCTTTTACAAGTCCTTTTTCCCCTTTCAAGCCTAAGATTTCTAAACTTAGCACTCTCTTCACCAGTTTCATATTAACTTCTAACATTATTATGTAAATCCCCATCTATTTCCCCTTCCCCTTATTAAAATATGTGTAAAATCCGCCTATTTATGTATCCCCTCCCTTTGGTTGAAAAATAACCATAAATATCCCTTGGGAATTACTAAGTTTACTTGAAACTTAGTAAGAACCCTCATCTTGCCTCTCAAACCATATTCTAATGCATTTGGACCCCTTCCATTGCATTAAAATCTTTCCCCCGATGTATAAACCCTCTTCCGATTATAAAAACCCCTTTTTCATTTAAAACAACCTTCCTCCGATTTCATTTTACCTTTTTTCAAAGGCAAAAAACCCTTCCGATGCATGAAAACCCCTTTTAAATGCATAAAACCCTCCTCCGATTGGAATTCCCCCCCTCCGACACGATATCGTTGTCGGAGGTGGTGGCAGTGATGGCCTTTTAACATATATACCCCCATCCCCCTTCCTCCGATGTGATATTGCTATCACATCCGAAGCGATATCGCTATCGGGAGGTCCCCCCTCCACATATTCCCATATATTCCGCATATCTCCACTTTATCATTATAACCCGCTTTATCATTTAAACCTTAATTTTGCATAAAACTTAGGTTTTAACGTAAAAACCCCTTTTATTGCAAAACCCCGCTATATCGCATCGCATCACAATACAATATAAAGGCCCGCCCCCCGGGTTTCCCCGATAGCGATATTGCGACTTAATGTCAGTCGTCCGACCGCCCCCGCCCAGATCAACGGTCCAGATCATATCGCTCCATCCCATATCGCATCGCCCGTCGCTATATATAAAAGCCCTGCCCTTTGGTTCTCCACCGATGCGATATGTCGATTTGTTGGCAGTCGTCGGATCAAGCCTCAGATCTGACAGCCCATATTAAATTGCAGCCCCCCCATTTCGCTCGCCCAGCGCTACATGTTAAAAGCCATTCCTCTCCCGATTGTCGATGCGATATCGGCGATTGCTCCATCGCTGATCCCATATATATATAAAGCCCTCCGCCCACCGATAGCGATATCCCCGATTTGATCTCAACCGTTGGATCTGCCTCCACGCGATCCAAAGGCGAGGATTAATTCCAAGCTATAGTGTCACTCCCGCCTGCATTTTTCATGATTTTTACATAGAAATTGTTCTTTTTCTGTGTAAAGGAAAAAAGGCCCATTTCTTCATTGTTTCATGCCTGCGCCTGTGCACGCTCCAGTCAAGGAAATTATGCATTTCTTAGCCATTTTTGATCGCTCCAAAGCCCATATTTTGCTCCGGACAACGAGCACGGCCCAACACAGTTATCTGGTTGCATCCCTCCACTATTTTTTGCAGGATTTCTTCATGGATGTTGATATTTGATCGGCCAAAGCGCCGATGCGGTTCCAAAAGCCACTGAAAGCATTGCAGCAGCTATCTTTTGCCATAAAGTGGCCGAAAAGGGGCGATTTGACAGTTAAAGTCTATCAGCCACCAAGAACGGGCCCGATTCAGTAGTAAAGAGTATCAGTGAAGCGGCAAAGAGTATCAGATTGACAAATATCAGTGGAAGACTTGATATCAAAGCAGATGAGCATTAAAGGGCCTCCATTAAAGTCAAAGAAAGCGGTAAAAGCCATTTAAGGCTCTCAGATCACAGTTAATGATATTTTAAGCCACCTGAGAGCAGTGGACGAAGCCCAAAGCACAGTTATGGCTAAATGAACAGCACAGAGCCATAAGGACACATATTTACTCATTTTTTATGCAGCTGCCCCAGCGCAACAATTAGATAGATATTTTATGCATTTATTTCAGGATAAGTTAAGTTAAAGGCACTTATTTCCCTCAGATATGTTTAAAGATCTACTGTAATAGATATTTTTTGGATATTTTCTCTATATAAACCACCCTGTTCATGGTTTAAAGGGTTGGTTGGTTGGTTGATAATCCTCATTTTAGACTTGCGTTGTATACTTTGAGAGCATCTATAATCAAAGATTGCTGGAATGCTTGGATGATGAACTGTCTGTTGTGGTTTAATGGCTGAAGAGTGACTATGGAATTCTTGTGTTTCTACATGGCCCAATAAGTGTTTCTTACCTCTGTTTTCAGTTTTATGTTTGCTATATCATCTATCTGCCATGATCTAAACAGCAAGAAAGAAGAATAGCTTAGGCTTTGCTTGATAGCACTCTATGCTCAGTTCTTGTTATTTCTATATGTTTTCCTCTGAATTGGCTATGAATATGAATACCTCTTGGCTCATATTTACACTAGTTCCATTATATATGACTGTTATTTAGGAATTCTTGACTGCTCCTAGATAAACGTTCATTCACCTTCCTTCTGTTAGCTGATGAAAGATTCTTAGTTGCCTTTCATCTCTGACCTTCATTCCATCTTTATTCCAGCTTGATATTGTTCTATGTGTAGCTATCCTACTCTGTATTCCTCTTGTGACCAAGAAAACGCAACAGCAGCCCTAATCCATGACTCCATGCCCAATGGTTTGAACTTCTCACACTATGCATCCCAACTCTGCTTGAAAGCATCATCCTTCCCACCAAAACTGAAACAAAACCCAAAGAACACCATAACTAGCCTAAAATCATATCAAAACAAAGCTAAATTTTAAAGAGAGAGCCCTCTCTGATTGCATGTAGGCTAGAACATACAGTCCAAAGATTGGTTTGTGGTTACCTCGGTCGTATCTCTTAAGGAACCAAGGGACAACCTGAGTGATAACATCATTGGCGACTCCACTGGGGATCTGAATCGTTTGTTTATCACTGCAAATCTAAGTACTTGATCAGTTTGCCTCTTGAATAAATCACAACAGTTGTTTTGAAAAATCACAAAAAATCAAAATAATCATAAAAATCTCAAAAATATCTTGTTTTCTGGAGAAAGTGAAACTTTTCTTCAGAGTTATTTTCACGTTTAGTTCTGATTTGTGATGGTGGACAGAGATCAGACACACCAAAGGTTAAATCATCCACCTGGTGACTCCACATCATTTCATAATAAAGACTCCGCTGGAGAAATGAACCCGAAAGAACTATATGAGCATATCAGGCTTTTGCAATGTATATTGTACTTTAAAGACGATTTTAGATTAGATTCTTATCATTTTTCTTTGGAAAATGTTGTTGAAAAGCCTCCTTGCACATTAGAACAGCAGTCTTCTAATGTTGTTGAAGATCATCATATAGTCAAGGAGGAACCAAAAATCGAGCCCAATCTTCCAATCCCTGTACTTATTCCCATACCTCGTAAGGTTCCTGATAGATATAAGCCTCTCATTTTGCCTCCCATGCTCAATCCTTTGCCTAAAGATCACCCTGAGTATCTCCCGAGATTTGATGGAGAGAATGGAGTTACTGCTCAAAAGCATATCCAAGCTTTTGAAGGTTATCTTAACATATTTGAAGTAGAAGATGAGGATGTTAGTATTAGGCTTTTCGCCCTTTCTTTGCAAAGTGAAGTTAGGACTTGGTTCAAGACCTTGCCTGAGGCTAGCATCTCTAATCTTGAGATGTTTCTCAAACTCTTCCTTGATAGATGGATGATCAAAGGTAATTTCCTCTTGCTCATTGAAGAATATAATCAATTAAAAAGGCTTCCAAATGAATCTGTTCAGCAATTTTCTGATAGATTTAATCAGATCTATCATTCAATGCCTTTAAATATAAGACCTCCCCCTGATTTAGCTCTATTGCATTATCCAAGAGCTTTTGATGCAGAAATTGAATAACGTTTGAGAGAGAAAAGTCCATCCACTATGAAACAGATGCAAGACATGGTTGTGGATGTGGAGGCAAATCTGAATATTAGAGAGGAGCGGTGCAAGGGAGAGCAAGAAGAAAAACTTCTTTATTTGTTAAAAGAAACAGAGGAAATGATGCAGCAGATCGCAATGAAAGTTGAACGTTTTGAGCACCAAAACACATCTGTTTTGCAGAAGGAAAGTAGTGATATTCACGAACAAACCTACCACAAATCAGATGACATATTCATAGAGCCATATGTGAAGGAGCAATCTCCTAATATACTATGTGAATATAGTAGCTTTTCTTCTTTCAGTTGTTTACCCAAATATGATCAATATGATGAAGATTATGCTCCTCAAATCCATATCAGCCTTGTAGAGGAATCAGGTGCTATTTTGGCAGAAAGCAGTGTTCAGGTTCAGTAGCCTGAAATTAGTGATTGGCTTGCTCATTTCAACTATGAAGAAAAGGAGGAAAATGCAGAGAATTTTGATTTCAGCGAAGGAACTTTACCTGTTTGTTTTGAATCCTTTCAATTTATTAAGGATAATTATCATGCAGCTCGTAGTCAAGTGTCATCTAATGTTGATATCGACCATCTAGAGGAGAGTCAAATCCTTGCCCAAAATGCATTACCTCTAGTTTTGCAGCCCCAAAGTGCCACTGAATTTCAGATCTCAGAAGAAGACTTGAAAGCAGCAACATATGACCAAGAAGCCCCAGATGATTCCCTGCTGCTTTGTTTTGAATCTTCTGAGTTATCTAAAGAAAAGGAGGAGCAACATGAGCAAATATGCCAAGTGCCATCTGAGCCTGTTTGTAATAAATTGCAAGTATCATTCTATGATTTGTATGATCCATCTGCTGACAGGTTGAATGATAAAATAAATCAGTGCTCTTCTCCATTAGCAGGCTATAAGGCTCAATATCAAGAGGCTGGTGATTTCCCAATTCAAAGGCATGATAGTCATCCTAAACCTTTGTACAACTCTTTAATTTAGTTCAACAATTGTGTATATATGTTGCAGGACCCTTTTGTACAATGTTTAGATTCAGCAAAGGAGATCAGGACTTTTCTGATCTTCTCAATGGTTAACAAAGCTACATCAGATTGCAAGATCTCCATTTCAAGCACCAACAAACACAAGCAGCAAAGGTCATTGATGTATATAATGCTTAAGTGGCTGCATTGGCTATTTCATTTCACCTAACCAGCAAAGAAAGTGCTGATTAGAGTAAGTAGGTAGGATTTCATTTTTCTGTTTGGATAGCAAGCCTGCTGCAGTTGAAGCCCGAAGTGAAGGCCCTAAGCTCTTCAAGTCTGTTGTCATGTTCATAAATAAAGCAGCCAGCAACGGGAAGTTTTCAGAGTACAACAAAAATTGAATATAAGGCCATCTGACCTGTTGTTCTTGACTTTTCACAAAGAAAAGCCATCCCCAAGTGGAGCCACTGTTAGCCTCCTATTGCAATAGGTTTCATATTTCATGATTGACTGTTTTAAATGCCAAAAATGTTCATCTTTTCCATGCTGCAAAAGTTCCATTTTTTAAGGATTTATCAGTTAAGGGAAGGCCAAACAACTTAATCTTGGCTTCCCTAGGCTTAAATTGCTTGTTTTAGAAGATAGAGAATGAATATATGTCCAAACTGTTTAATCTTGGCAGATTTTAGCTAGGTAGAGAAACAAGGGTGCTCAATAGCTTAATCTGAGCCCCGGAAGGCATAAGGATCGATTTAGATAGGAGGATAGCAAAAAGAAAATTTGAAAAGCTGGGTTTGCTAGTTCAAGTGCACCCAAACCAAAAAGAAGAGAAAATGCTAGGTAAGTAGGCCGGGTAGGTAGTTCTGAGGTGGCAGAATGATGATTTGTGATCCATTTCATGTTTTCAAGTGTTATATCTATTCAAATCACAATTGCAAGGCAAAAATCCATTTGGAGCAGCTCAAGAGAGGCATGTCTAACTTCCCCTTTTTCCTTTTCCCTAAATCATTCACTAACTTCCCCTAAAGAGGTCAAGATCTGGTTGACATTTCTTAATTTCATCATTTTTTTCATATCATTTGCCTAAGTAAGGATTTACTTTGCTTAGGAGTGCTCATATCTCTTTTACAAGTCCTTTTTCCCCTTTGAAGCCTAAGATTTCTAAACTTAGCGCTTTCTTCAACAGTTTCATATTAACTTCTAACATTATTATGTAAATCCCCATCTATTTCCCCTTCCCCTTATTAAAATATGTGTAAAATCCCCCTATTTATGTATCCCCTCCCTTTGGTTGAAAAATAACCATAAATATCCCTTGGGAATTACTAAGTTTACTTGAAACTTAGTAAGAACCCTCATCTTGCCTCTCAAACCATCTTGTAATGCATTTGGACCCCTTCCATTGCATTAAAATCTTTCCCTCGATTTATAAACCCTCTTCTGATTATAAAAACCCCTTTTTCATTTAAAACAACCTTCCTTCGATTTCATTTTACCTTTTTTCAAAGGCAAAAAACCCTTCCAATGCATGAAAACCCCTTTCAAATGCATAAAACCCTCCTTCGATTGGAATTCCCCCCCTCCAACGTGATATCGCTGTCGGAGGTGGTGGCAATGATGGCCTTTTAACATATATACCCCCATCCCCCTTCCTCCGATGCGATATCGCTATCGCATCCGAAGCGATATCGCTATCGGGAGGTCCCCCCACCACATATTCCCATATATTCCGCATATCTCCACTTTATCGTTATAACCTGCTTTATCGTTTAAACCTTAGTTTTGCATAAAACTTAGGTTTTAACGTAAAACCCCCTTTTATTGCAAAACCCCACTACATCGCATCACACCGCAATACAATATAAAGGCCCGCCCCCTGAGTTTCCCCGATAGCGATATTGTGACTTAATGTCAGCCGTCCGATCACCCCCACCCGGATCAACAGTCCAAATCATATCGCTCCATCCCATATCGCATCGCCCGTCGCTATATATAAAATCCCCGCCTTATTGTTCTTCGCCGATGCGATATGTCGATTTGTTGGCAGCCGTCGGATCAAGCCTCAGATCTGACGGCCCATATTAAATCGCAACCCCCCCATTTTGCTTGCCCAGCGCTACATGTTAAAAGCCATTCCTCTCCCGATCGCCGATGTGATATCGATGATCGCTCCATCGCTGATCCCATATATATATATAAAGCCCTCCGCCCACCAATAGCGATATCCCCGATTTGATCTCAACTGTTGGATCTGCCTCCGCGCTATCCAACGGCTAGGATTAATTCCAAGCTACAGTGCCGCTCCCGCCTGTGTTTTTCGTGATTTTTACATAGAAATTGTTCTTTTTCTTTGTAAAGGAAAAAAGGCCCATTTCTTCATTGTTTCATGCTTGTGCTTGTGCGCACTCCAGTCAAGGAAATTATGCATTTCTCAGCCATTTTTGATTGCTCCAAAGCCCATATTTTGCTCCGGACAACGAGCACGACCCAACACAGTTATCTGATTGCATCCCTCCACTATTTTTTGCAGGATTTCTTCGTGGACATTGATATTTAATCGGCCAAAGCGCCGATGCGGTTCCAAAAGCCATAGAAAGCATTGCAGCAGCTATCTTTTGCCATAAAGTGGCAGAAAAGGGGCGATTTGACAGTTAAAGTGTATCAGCCACCAAGAATGGGCCTGATTCAGCAGTAAAGAGTATCAGTGAAGCGGCAAAGAGTATCAGATTGAAAAATATCAGTGGAAGACTTGATATCAAAGCCGATGAGAATTAAGGGGCCTCCATTAATGTCAAAGAAAACGGTAAAAGCCATTTAAGGCTCTTAGATCACAGTTAATGATATTTTAAGCCAGTTGAGAGTAGTGGACCGAAGCCCAAAGCACAGTTATGGCTAAATGAACAACACAGAGCCATAAGGACACATATTTACTCATTTTTTAGGCAGCTACCCCAGCGCAGCAGTTAGATAGATATTTTATGCATCTATTTCAGGATAAGTTAAGTTAAAGGCACTTATTTCCCTCAGATCTATTTAAAGATCTACTGTAATAGATATTTTTTGGATATTTTCTCTATATAAACCACCCTATTCATGGTTTAAAGGGTTGGTTGGTTGGTTGATAATCCTCATTTTATACTTGCGCTGTATACTTTGAGAGCATCTATAATCAAATATTGCTGGAATGCTTGGATGATGAACTGTCTGTTGTGGTTTAATGGCTGAAGAGTGACTATGGAATTCTTGTGCTTCTACATGGCCCAATAAGTGTTTCTTACCTCTGTTTTCAGTTTTATGTTTGCTATATCATCTATGTGCCATGATCTAAATAGCAAGAAAGAAGAATAGCTTAGGCTTTGCTTGACAGCACTCTATGCTCAGTTCTTGTTATTTCTATATGTTTTCCTCTGAATTGGCTATGAATATGAATACCTCTTGGCTCATATTTACACTAGTTCCATTATATATGACTGTTATTTAGGAATTCTTTACTGCTCCTAGATAAACGTTCATTCACCTTCCTTTTGTTAGCTGATGAAAGATTCTTAGTTGCCTTTCATCTATGACCTTCCTTCCATCTTTATTCCAGCTTGATATTGTTCTATGTGTAGCTATCCTGCTTTGTATTCCTCTTGTGACCAAGAAAACACAACAGAAGCCCTAATCCATGACTCCATGCCCAATGGTTTGAACTTCTCACACTATGCATCCCAACTCTGCTTGAAAGCATCATCCTTCCCACCAAAACTTAAACAAAACCCAAAGAACACCATAACTAGCCTAAAATCATATCAAAACAAAGCTAAATTTTAAAGAGAGAGCCCTCTCTGATTGCAGGTAGGCTAGAACCTGCAGTCCAAAGATTGGTTTGTGGTTACCTCGGTCATATCCCTTAAGGAGCCAAGGGACAACCTGAGTGATAACAGACTCAAATGATTTTGTAAATCTCATTAAGAATAAAAGGGTGGATAAAGACGATATTCTAGTAAGTTTTGATGTGGTTTCTTTGTTTACAAATATTCCTCTAGATGAAGTTGTTCATGTTATAAAGATGGCCACCGATCCTGAGACAGCTAAGCTTGCAAAGATTTGTTTACGGTCCACTTTTTTCAGTTTTCAAGATCACTATTATGAGCAAATATCTAGTGTCACCATGGGCTCCCCTCACTCACCTATTGTTGCCAACTTATACATGGAGTACTTTGAAAGAAAAGCCCTTGACTCATACCCTTTGAAGCCAGCTTCGTGGAAAAGATTTGTCGATGACACTAACCTGAATTGGACTCATGGTAAGGCAGAGCTGGAGAAGTTTTTCAGTCATCTTAACTATATATCTTCCGAGATCAAATTTACTATGGAGCTTGACGAGAACGGTAAGATCCCCTTTCTAGATGTTCTAATCAGTAGAAAAGAGGATAGTACTTTGGGACACCAGGTCTACAGAAAGAAAACTCATACTGATAGCTATCTTCATGCTGACTCTTACCATCATCCTTCCCAAAAATATGGCATCTTAAACACTCTAGCTGTTAGGGCTTTCAGGATTTCTAACCCGGATCACCTAAAAGAAGAGATTGAGCACTTAACCTCTGTCTTCAAAAACCTTGGATACAAAGAGTGGAGTATCAAGAAAGCTATAAGAAGAGCTCAGGATAAGGCCCTCTCCAAGCATCCTCCTGAAGACAAGAAAGAAGATTCTGGGAAGGTCTACCTTCCATTCATCCAGAGGATTATAGATAAGATTGCAAAATTTTTAAGGAAGAATAACATAAACACTCAATTTACAACATGTGGAACTATAAGGCAGATGATGAGGTCAGTAAAGGATAACATTGATCGTCAACAACTCAAGGGTGTGTACAAGATTGATTGCTTTTGTGGCAAGAGTTATATTGGGGAAATAGGTCGATCTCTGAAAATAAGACTAAAGGAGCATGCGGCTGATATAAAGAATGAGAGATCCCGTACATCGGCCCTTGCAGAACACTCGTCCAAAACCAAACATCATGTGTGTCTGGATGACGCTAAAGTGATTGCAAGAGAGGATAATTATCACAAAATAAAAATCAGAGAGGCCATCGAAATTATGAAATTTCCTCAAAACCTCAACAGGGACAATGGGAGTGAAATTAGTGGACACTGGCTTCCCCTGATCAGAGAAATAAACCCCTCCAGGCCTTTGGATGCATAGTATCAGGGTCTCTTAATAAAAAAATTTAATTAGATAAATTTAATTAAAATTTAATTAAATTAATTAAATCAAAATTAATTAATTTTATTTTCTTATTTAATTAATTATATTAATTAAATAAAAATTGTAATTAATTCTAAATAAGAATTAAATAGAATTTCTCAAATAATTAATAATAATAAAAGAAAAGAAAAATTAAATAAAATAAAATAATTAATTAATTAATTAATTTAAAATTAATTAAATTAATTAAGATTATAAATTAATTTCATTAATTAAAGTAATTACTTAATTAATTAATTAAAAATTAGGGCTAAACAATGAAGACTGGTAAATAACAATAAATTAAATTAATTAATCAATTAAATTCAAATTAATTAATTAAATGAAAATAAAAACAATAAGTAAGAATTAAATTAATTAATTAATTAACCAAATAAAATAAAATAAAATTAAAATTTGTTAATTAAATTAATAAAAACAATTGGAAGAAATGAAAAATTAAACTTATTCATGAATCAAATATATCAATTAAAATATTTTAGGTTCTAGGTAAATTAATAGGAATAATTAAAGCTAAATAAATAATTAATTAAAACTTTTATAAAAACTTTTTTGAAAATAATAATAATAATAATATAAATAAATAAAAATAAATGAAAAATTATTTATATAAGTGTCGACTTCTTAAAAATTAGGGATCTAGGTTTATTTATACCCAGGTCGTTATAGCTCTTCTCTCAATAAGTTTTCATTCATATTCTTTTTGATTTAGTCCTGATGATGGACCCCCTTTGGGGTTTGAAACGTCGATAGAATGAACACGAAATTGTGGATAATCTGGATCATACCACTACAAAATAATTATTTACATTTCATACATTAGAAAAGTTAAAGTAAAAAAATAGGTCTTTTAAAAAAAGGGTCTGATGTAGAATAACCACCTTTTTAAATCGGCATGAAAATCACTACCATTCTAAAATGCAATGTACATAAAAAAATAAAAATAAAATTAAAGTGCCAAAAACTATGCTCTAAAAAAAACATGTGTGTTCTGCATCACCGCTTTTCAAAATCGGGTCACTTTTTTGCTATCTCTACAAAACGGGTAATAGTATCAGTTCCCGTTTCAAAGTTTACATTATTTCCTGGAGATTTAGATCTCCCTATAGATTTAGATCTCCCACTCGATGACTTATTTTTGTTTTCGTTCTGGGACCATCCTCGTATAGTCAAGGCATCACCATTTTGGCTCTCCATATTTTTCCATCTCATCTCCTCCATCATCAAGGATGAGACTATTTCATCAAAATACAAGGCATTTGCATTGCTACCTATTGCAATAACCAGACTATCCCATGAATCTGGTAGAGAACACAACAAACTAATGCACTTATCTTCATCTAAAATTTTAATATCAACAGATGCTAACTGACTTACCACAGTATTAACTGCTTTTAGACGCTCTGTCACCGAGTCTACATCTTTCATCCTTAGGTTATATAGCTTTTTCCACAAGAACAATTTATTCACCAAAGACTTACATTGGTACAAAGTCCCTAACTTATCCCACAAAGCCTTCACCGTAGCTTCCCCTGATACAGTCAGCAATAGTGAATCTAAGACAGACAATCGTATTGTGCTCTTTTCCTTCTGATCCAACTTCTTCCATTCTTCATCCAACACTCCCGTTGGTTTAGTACCCGGATCTACCATGATCCACTGATCTTTATCCACCAACAGATCCTCCATCTTGTGTTTCCACAACTCAAAACTCTGACCATTAAATTTCTCGATCTTTATCTTTCCACTGCTCGCGATCTTCTTTCACCAATAGAATTGATCTCGTAGATCTCCCACTGAACAGGGTTTACCACAGGCTCGAATGAAACCCCTCAGCAACAAAGGCATCCCCTTGAAGCCAAAACTACTCTGATACCAAATGTAGGTTTTAACACCGTACAAAAATTACCAGCATACGAATTCTAAAACACAGAAAATAAATAATGCAAGAGCATAACACATAAAACACATATACATAGAGATTTTCCCCTAGATCCCAAAACCGTGACTACCAGCTTGATTTTTCATTATATTCCTTTCAATGTTATAATACATATTTATACATGCCGAAGCATCCAATACCATGGACCGAAAACCATCGTGTCCAATACCATGGACCGAAAACCATTACTTCCAAAAACATGCACAAAACCATAGGTGGATCCGCCTAACCTAACATGGGGTCCAAAACCAAAATTTTCCGAGGTGCTTCCCTAGAGCCCATAAAGTGGGGTTACAGGTATGCCTCAAACCCCCTGTGACCACCCCCTACTACACAATCGATGCAATGAAGGGGGGCTCCGCCCCCCCTCTAAACCCCCAGTTAACTACGTGGGCTAGTCGTGGAAAGAATATAACACAACCCAACATCTCATTGGTTGACAAAGATTTCCAAATTAAAGACATAGTTTCCCCTAGCCATCTATTAAAACTCCACTGCTGGAGTAAAGACAAATTCCTAAACCAAAATGATGACATTCATTTGTGGGAATCCAATTTGCCCAAATAGGTGTACCAATTCCCTGAAATAATCCATCTATGCCAAAACTATTATATCCAGGGCTAAAGAGCCATAGTCTCTCCTGACCAGCAGATTTTGTTTACAATCAATGTAGAATCAATAAACCAAATGCTGCAAATCCAGCCAAACCCAAATGAAACCCCATTTTCCATTGAAAACCTACTTGAACTCTATTTGACTCTGGACCTTCCCAAGAGGGCTCAAATATTTCATACTTTCATTTTAGAAGAGTCTCATACCCCTACAGACAGTCCTCCATACTCAGCCACCATTTTATCTGAGAGGGCTAGACAAATTATGACCATGCTCTCTTGTATTCTACGATACACCACTGGTGTGCATGTAGATGAGCCTGTACTTGCTTTCCTCTCCATTTTTTGCCCAGGCAAGCCTCCAGTACCAATATTGAATTTTGCCAAGATCTTCGTACACAGAATCCATGATCAATGGATTAGATTTCCAAATGAAAGAGTATTTAAATACTCTCCAGTGTTGTTCCACATGCTCTTATATTTCCAGTCAAATAAGTTTCCAGTCTATATCCAGAAGTTGGACACTAAGGGCCATCCCAGATCAATCATCTTTTGGACACCCTTAATCCAAAAGTATTCCACTATTTTCAATTACAAAGAGTTCATTGATTCCTTTGTGCATCTAGTTGTAAATATGCTAACCAGTAGCAATCAACCTAGGACCAATGATGAGATAAATAGAGTTTTGCAGTTATCTAAGAATAGTAGAATAGGAGACTAGTATCTATACCAGCACCATACTGAAATTATAATATATGGATGCCAACTCACTTCCTATAAGCTACCCAAATATCTTCCCATGAGGATATTTGCATTAGAATATATCAGGTAGATTATAAACTCAAATTATGTTAATTTCCTATCAACTAGGAAGAAAACACAATTCAAAATAAAGAACCATCTTCGTCCTTTTATCTGTAATAATAGGGAGGATGGAGAAGAAGTAGAGAAGTGTTTACAGGAAATGAAGTTCAGTAGCAGTTTTAAATGGCAGTATGACCCTTTAGGAGTCATAAAAAAACTAAGGTTCAAATTAAAATTAATCCCTTTTATGCATGAGTCCAGGGTAGACATTGAAAAATATGCCGACCAGTCAGAGTCGTTGTAAAATACCTTGATATATATGGAGAAATAGATGGATACTAGTTCCATTCCGCATACTCCAGCCCTGTAGGATAAAATTACAAAAACGACCAGGGAAGAAGGTTCTTGCTCAAGCATAGATACAACTCATGACAAATTTGAAATCATGTATAGGAAAAAACCCAAGCTAAATCCTGTAAATGAGCAAGAAGAACAAGAAGAGGTCATTGAGATAGTAAAGACACTTCAAATCATGGAAATAGATACAAGGGTCAGAGAAAATACAACTCCATTAGTTTGAGAGGAAACTCATCAACCATCCACCTCTAATACTCAGAGCATTCAGAAATAGCTTAGCATAGAGGTTTCATCATTAAGCAAACCAATGGATGCAAAAAAGGACATAAAGGAGAAGTATAAGGAGATCAAATTAAGAAATGAGGCATTGAAAGTTGAAAGATATGCCCAGTACTTGAAATAGACTCCTAGCACTCAGAATAGGTTGATGTCATCTTTTGACATTAAAGCTGGTAAAATGAAAATGATCTTTTTGTAGCCTACAGTCCAATAGCCTAAATCATCAACAGACTAAGGAAGACATAGTTTGAAGTTTTGGCCAGGGATGTTCACCCTATTGATCAAATTGAATTCCATAAGCAGGCAGGTGAAATGATATACTCAACAATGACCAACAAGGCAATGAGTGTTCAGAAACTTCAAAACTCTCTAGACAACATCACAGCATAGTTTAAGCTAGAGAAAGCATCATCACAGGCAAAGGATAACAGAATCAAGTCACTAGAAGACTTGGTAATTGAAATTGGATATAATCCAAATGATATCAAGGCTGCAAAAAGACTAATGAAGAAGAAAAATGAAGATATTGTTTCTTTAAAGAAGCAACTGAAGTTACCATCTTCTAAACATACACAGGCCAAGTAGGTCCTAGAAAGCCAAACCTAGAAAGATGAGATAATGGACCTCATTCTCTAGCTAAATTCTCAGTTAAAAGAAATGGTCAATGAATTGGATGAGTTAATACACCTGAAACAAGGCAGCATTGAGACTGTTACTGCTACTGTTATTCCTACAGTTACTACAGTAGTTCCTTCTACTTTGGTAGCTTCATTGGTCTCAGCAGCTCCACTAGCTACAACACTTCCAACTACATCAGCAACTACTTCAGCAACAGGTTCAACAACAGTAGCAACTCATCCTAGTGATGAAGCAACTAAACTAGTCAAGGCCATGGAGGATATGTCCATCCAGACCATGAAAATAAATAGGCTTAAGGAACAAATGAAAAGTCTAGAGGATGAGAAGAAACTCGCTCAGATCATGCATACGAATGAAATTTAGAAGACAAACAGGTTGAATGAAATGATACAGAAGTTGGAGAAGGAACTAACACTGAAGGAGCCACTAGCCTAGGCAAAACAAATTTTATAGGCCAATATCATTGACTCAATCAATGATATTTGGCCATCTATATAGGTGATCTTTGAACAAAATGATTTAGTTAAAGAAGCTGGTGAAGCAATTCAAAGGGTTAAGGCCAAACTTGGAAATATGCCGGAAGAAGCCTCAAGAATAATCCAATTCCTTAACTTGAAAGATAAATATGAATTGCAAGAGTTGGTTATAGCCGACAAAACTGGCACTATACCAGAGGTGAAGAAGGTAATCACCAATAGGAACCTGATGATGCAGCTTGACGACAAATGCCAAACAATGGAGCTAGATATAGGCAGGTTCATGGTCAAATTTGATGCTTTGAGGCTGAAAGGTCTACCTAATCCATTGGTAATAAATGACAGGTTAATGCCACATGAAGACTATGCCAAGAGAATTAGAGAAGTGGCAAAGGATCAAGGCAATAGTTCCCCCATGAAAGGAATGCCTACAGGAAAGGTTTTTTACCAGACTTTGGAGAACCTCTTTTACCTCCAGCATGAGGTAAGACATCTTTTTGTGAACAAGCCCACCTTTGCAAAATACACAGAAGCTGATGAAGTCTACATAAGAATGGTAAATATTAAATTACCAGATACAGAGAGTTGGGGAAAACTGAATGATTTATTGTGAAAATTCAAGGTAAACAGTGAATACAGAGCAGTGAAAGAAAAACAGTAGATCAACTAAGTAAAAGAGTATTATATGAAAGAGTATCAGTCAAAAGGCAAAGTAAAATAACATCCAATGTAGAGCAACAGAAAAGGAGAGAAAGTAGCAAAATATCAAAGCATAAAACAACAAAGTGAGTAAAAAAAGGGACAGCTAGCCTCTTAGTTTCCTAGGTGTCTCTATCTTCTTGCATGAAGATATTTATTTTCCTTGAATAATTCCTAAAACAGTTTAGGATATTTTGTAACTATTTTTTGTATAAATACTTCATAATTTGAAGTATAGAGTGTGGATTGGTGAACATTTCTATAGTTACATTGATCAGAAAACCTGAGCGTCTATTGTAAACATTTTCAAGTCAGCAGACTTGACTAAGTAATAAAGGAAATGCATTACAAGATTCATGTGTTGGCCACTTCAGTGAAGTATCTTTCGTTTGTTGAATTGTCATATTCTTAATTTTTTCACATACATACATGTTTTCAAATTTAATTGAAATAACTGGAATTTTACTTCAGAATTTGTTTAAGTACACTTTATTTTGAACAATTATTCATTTTTATGTTTTCTTCTGATATGCAGAGTAGGGAATTCTTCATTGATCCCTAGTTTCGATTGACCTCTTTCATTTCCTTCATTATCTGGTTTAAGGAATCCTTGACTGCTTCTTGACCCCAATTGAAAAACCATTTCACCATCCAGCCTAAAAGATCTGAAATTACTCACCTACCTTGTCGTGTGAACAATATCTTTAGAACTTGATTCAGTCTTGTTTTCTTGACATTTGGACTCCATGGCCCAATGGTAAAAGGACACTTATCTATCCATCTAAATGAGTGATTCCACCAAAAAATCAAATCAAAAACCAACCAAGCTTAAACAACTAGCCTAAAATCAATTAACTCAACAAAGTTAAATCATTAAGAGAGAGCTCTCTCCGAGCATCAGGAAGGCTAGATCCTGATCTCAAAATTAGGTTTTTGGTTACCTCTATTATTTCTTTCATAACAACCCTAGGGAAATTTTAGAGTGATAACACCTCAAATAGTTGTTCTATCCATGCATAAAAAAAATACAAATTTCTTGCAGTATTTTCAGGACAACAACATGGGTCACATAGATTCATGGATTATTTTCAAGAAATTACTCTAGTTAACTTTTCTTTGTTCACAACCCACAAAAATCCTTTCAAGAACCCATGCAATCCACTAAATAATTTCCCGTATTAACTTATTTTCATTTTTCAGGAGACCATGCAGATCTTTTCAAGTTTATTCTCATTAAATTGTCTTCATTTTTCAATAACTCATGCAAATCTTTTCGAAGATTAGTCTCATTAAATTATCTTCATTTTTCAATAATTCATGTAATATTTTCAATAAATCAAACTTTTAGATGTGTGGCAGCTATTTTTTCATGAAAATGTATACTTCTTTGCGTGGTAGATATTTTTCTTACATGAAAACATATACTTGTTTGCACAATAGCTATTTTCTTGCATGCAAACATTTACTTCTTTTCTAAAAGAAATATAGCATAATATATATTAATCTCATGCATATGAAATTTATTTTCTAAGAGAAATCTAATATAATAGATATTGATATCACACATATGCAAATTCATTTAAGAAATTAATATACAAATATCTGATCAATTAATGCTTGAGACTCTTGATGCAATATTCTATAGTGAATCGATAATTTTTACTACACTATTCTAACCAACAATGGATAGCTAAGAGATTAATCAATCTTGCACTAAGTTCCCCACAAGACCTACTTTCATTCAACAAATTATGTACATATAATTATAAAAAACATTCATTCCTCTCCCTTGGCATCATTCTACATGCATTCCTCCATTTGTTATAATTTCTAGTAGGCTTACAATAAGTATAATTAATATTTTTAATTTTTTTCAAATCCTAAAATCACTCCATAAATCACCCATAAATCACTCCATAAATTAGATTTTCCTAAATCCTAAAATCATACCAAAAATCATCCATAAATCATATTTTTCTATTTTCTAAAATCCTACAATTTATCCCTAGAATATCTCATGCTTTTTATGGTATATTTTCTTTTACCTTATGGAAAAAATATTACCTATCCATAGATTTTCTAAACATTAGTTCTAAAACTCATAAGATATAACAACTTAGAAAATACAATTATTTACATAGAAAAATTTAAATTCTTCTCAAAACTCAAGACCCCAGTTTTAAGTTTTTTGACAATGAAGATTTAATGTCTTGGAAGCTCTAATGCTCCTTCATCAACAGTCCTATGTGAAATTGTTTTCAAGAATCGAGTTCCTCTCTTCGCCCTTCCATTCTCATAGTCATTTTGGTTTCATGAATATTAAAATTAATTTTATAGTGAATTCTTTAAGAAACTCTTTCTTGACTTGCATCCATGTATTTCATTATATATATTAAACTAAATTTCTACTCTTTTGTAATAGGTAATACATGCATTTTATGAGAGTGTTATGGTATATTACACTAGGGATATTATAGTTTTCACCATTTCTTCCATTTCCTATAGAAAATTGGGCCCTAGCATGAGTCTATCTTCAGGTCAGCTCTAGCTTAAAGGAATATGACACCTCATTCCATATAATACCTTAAAATGACTCATCTTGAGTGATGTCTGATAACTATTGTTATAAGAAAACTTAAAAAAAGTAGATAATATTACCACCATGTGGATTGATCCATTGAATACATGTGTAGCATGTCCTCAAAGACCTAATTGACCCTTCCTGATTATCTATCTTTCTATGGGTGGTATGGGAATTGAAACTCAACTATGCACCCATCCAATTAAATAATGCCTTCCAAAAATTTGAGTCGAACTTTGTCCCTATCTTATATGACTATGTTTGGCACACCGTGAAGTTTGAAAATTTATTTCATGAATACTTATGCCACCTATGAAGCTCTATAGGTGGTTTGAACAAGTATAAAATGGGAAAATTTAGAAAATTTATTTGCAACTACCATAATAGAATCGTGTTTCCTCCTTTTCTTGGGTGATCCAGTAATAAAATCTAAGGACATCCCCTCCCACTTTCACTCTACTATAGGCAGGGGGTTTAGAAATCTGGATGGGTGTTGGTGTTCTAATTTCACCAACTAATATTCCTGACATATAGCCAAGTATTCAACAACTTGTTTCTTCATTCTTGGCCATAAAAGTTCATTTTTAAGAGAAGTGATCAATTTCAGATAACCTAAATGAGTTGTGTAAGCTCTCTTGTGGTATTCATCTAATAGTAAAAATTTTATTTTATCCACATTTGGAACATAAAGTATGTTATTGTATATACCAATAGTACATTTTAATTAATTTCATAATTTCACATATTTTTATGAATTTGATTATAATTCTAGTCTTCTATCATTGTCCTTTCAATTTTTTCAATAAAATATATTTTGATGTTTCTCAGTCTCAACCTACATATTTGTTTCGAAATTATACGTAGCGCATCTTCCACCTTTTCTTCATTCCCTTTTATGAGTTTAATGTCAAAATATATTCACTCGACAAGGCTATTAGCCTAACCTAAGTGGCATTCACGTCAAGTTGGCTAAAAAAATATTTTAAACTTAAATGATCTACACCTAAGCTAAAATTCTTACCAATCAAGTAATGCCTCCACATTTTAAGGGCATGGATGACTGCTACCAACTCAAGGTTGTAAACTGCATAATCTCTTTCATGCCATTTTAGTTTGCAGGATTCATAAGTCACCATGTCTCCTTCCTATATGATTACATCTCCAAGGACTTGCAAGAAAGCGTTATTACATGGGACAAATACTTATCACATTGAGTTATTTTAGTACAAGGGAAATAGTAAGTAAATGTTTCAATTTCTCAAAATTTTCTTGACATCTTTTTGTCCATACAAATTTTAATCCTTTCTTCTATAAGGAGGCTATAGGATATGCTAACTTAGAAAATGCTTCTATAATTTTGTGGTAGTAATTAGTGATTCCCATCAACAACCTTACATCTTGCACATATTTTCATATTGGCCTACCAAGAATGGATTTACCTTTTCGAGATCCATTGTTATCAATTATTTACACATTACATGCCTAGGATATTGTATCTTGTCATGGTAAAATTTGTATTTTCTTAATTTAGCATAAATTTGATGTTCATAAGGTTTGTAGTACCATCTCCACTAGTTGTTTATTCTTTTCGGGGGTCTTTGAATATATTAAAATATCATCTATAAAAGTTAATACGAGCACGTCAAAGAAATTTTTTAACCCACTTTTTATCAAACACATGAAGGTAGCAAGTGCATTTTCATAGTCTCTATTAATACTATAAATTCATAATGCACATACCAAGTTTGAATGGTTGTGTTTGGCATGTCTTATTCTTTAATTCTCAAATGGTGATATCCATATTTGGGATATATTTTAGAGAACATAATCGCTGCCTTGACTTGGTCAAATAAATAATCTATTGTGTGCAACGGATAATGATTTTTAATAGTCAAATATATCCAATTTCCAGTAATTAATACACAACCTAAATGTTTCAACATTTTTCTTTACAAAGAGGATCATTGCACCCCATGGTGACACACTCAGTCTAATATACCCTTTGTTTAAAAACTCATATAACTTCATTTTTAATTCTAGCAGACTCATTCGGAAAGGTTCCTTTGAAACCAATGCTACACGTGGTATCATTTTTATGGAAAACTCTATTTCCCTCTTTGGTGGTAAACCAATAATTTTATCACAAAACACATCCTATTAGTCTTGGACAACTTCCAATTCATTTACAGACGTATTTTATTTTTTCGATGATTTGTCCTCGACCTGAATAGAAAAATGTTGACATCCTTATCTTGCATCCCTCTTCAACTGTAGTAAAAATATCTAGTGCACAAAAATGATCCTAGGTATGCCCCTTATAATCTGTGTTTCTCTATTTTCTATTGTACAAGTAATGGTTTTACCAAATAAATTAACAATCACCCGGTGCACCCCCATCCAATCCATCCCCGCCAGAATGTCATATGAGCCTAATGGTAATATATTCAAATTCACAGTATTCTAATTTCCATTTAATATAATTGGGTAGCCTTTTCCCAATTGGTAATTTTTCCTTTCTTTCTAGTGGCCAACTGAATCATCCATGATTTATTGTATTTCTCAAACTCTAAGTATAATTTTATACAACATGAGGGCTAACATAACTCAAGCTAGCACCAGGGTCTATTAATACTTAAATAAATTGGTTATAAATAGTACCTTCTATCTCCACCATGGTGGATTGATGCTCTTTTTTGGCACCCTTCCAAGGTTGCGTTGATATGTGGTATATTCCTAGACATCAATGACAATGGAGGCCTCTTCAAGGTTCTGTAGGTTTTGTAGATATCTGGTGTTATATGGTTAGTTTCACAAAATATGGGACTCTTTTCAACCCTAACATTTTAAGGCTTCCCTTTCCTTCCCATTAACTTCCTTATTATTGATTTTTTCTTGTTTAGACCCAAATTAGGTTTGAGTTTTTGTTCTTTGGGTCTAATTGACGATTTTGCTAAAATTGTGGTTCTAGCCACCTTTACTAGGTTTGTTTAATGTTCCAAATTTTCTAGCTTTTCCATGATGAGCCTATTATGTAACCAAATCACAAAACAAAAGAAGAGATAGATAAACAATTTGAAAATAAGCATCTTCAAGGGGGGAACCTCTTTTTACATCACATAAATGAACAAAAACTGGATCATATAAATGACAACACCTCCTTGGTATGCATAGGAGTCTAAAGGGTAGGGAAAATTTTAGGAGCTAATATTCGTAGGTGGGCTAATTTTCCATTTTTTTTCCAAAAAGCAAATCGCCAATTTCCACTTTTTCTAAAAATGATTCACCCAAATTTTATAGTGTAAATTATTTTACCTTAAAAATCGGCAAAATTTTAGATAGACTAATATAAAATCATTATAAATCTAAATATTTTTACAAAAATATTGGTAAACATTTTACAATTTGCATATTAGGGACTAGTAAGATTCACCAAGGTTTCTAAACTTTAAGAAAAAATTCCATCCTTATAATTTCCTTGCTAAAGGGTCACAATACAATAAGGGTACATAACAATAATAATGTAAGCGAACAACAATAGCAATAATTGGATTTTATGGGGAACAACAATAACAATATGGGGGATACACGGAGCACACAAATAATAATATGGGGGCTACATTAGTATTCTAGCAACCTAACATGCCCCTATCCTTCAAAAAAATGTTTTCCTCAGTAATTGAGTAGTTTTGGAAGCTTTTATATAAAATACTCATCCTCCCATGTGGAATCTTCAGTAGTTAAGTTCTTCCACTTAATTAGATACTCTCAAACTGATCAGTTTTGTAGCTTCTTGGTTCTTTTTTATGTGGCCACTTCAGGGTCCAACATAATGGTTCCTTCCCTTTCAAGTTCTGGCAATATTGTTTGAACTGGAAGCTTGTTACCTATAGCCATTTTTAAGCATGAAATATGGAAAATTGGGTGTACTTGAGAAGATGTATGAAGCTTTAATTAGTATGCCATAGTACCAATATTTTGCAACACCTTGTAAGGAACATAGTACTTGGGTGATAATTTATTATCCTTCTTAGCTTTCTTAAGGGACATTTGTTTGTATGGTTGTGGTCATAAAAATACCTAATCACCTACATCAAAACATCTTTCATTACAATGTTAATATGTTGTAGATCTGACCCAAAAATATTATATATCTGATATGATAATATAAGAGAATACGAATAAACCCTGAAATAAGATAGAAATGATTCACTTTATTCATATCAAGACCCTTAAGGTAGGGCAACACCATACATTCACTCCTTAAGGAAGGAGAACACTCCACAAGCCATATGCATGTTCATACAATAATACTTCTCTTCATATCCTCCATGTGGAGTCTCTAGCCTCTATATAGGCCTCATACATACAATACCATGGGTCATTACCATGGTTCCCTCATACCATCAACTAATACCATGGGCCCATTACATTATTATTAACTACTTGTGGTCCCTTACATGACATGGGTTAACCACCTTATTTATTACTATGGCCCATCCCATTATTACATTATTACCTTGGGTACCACCCTTGGTACCCCATATTATCCCCCCTAGGTATATAACATAATATGCCTGTTATTTCATTTGATTTTACACCAGAGTTAGGTTATCCTTTAAGAGCTAGACAACTTGTTGTTGATGCATGATTTGATCTTCCACTACTTGAAACTTAGAATTTTCTCTTAAATAATATGTTATATATGGTGGATTATATCCATAAATTTCCATAAATGGGGTCATTTTTTATTCGGTATGGACAGAAGTGTTATACCACCATTCTACCATAGGTAATCACTTGACCCATTGTGTTTTTCTATCAGATACAAAGTAACAAAGATGTCCTTCCAAAAATTTGTTCACTATCTTAGTTTTCTCATCGGATTGACGATGATAAGATTAGCCATGAGCTAATCAAGTACCAAGAAAAGAAAATAATTCTATCCAAAAGTTTCCATTGAAAATGGGATCTCTATTATTTACAATAATATTTAGGTTTCCATGTAAATTTTGAACTATTTCCATAAGTGCATTAGCTATTGTACTAGATTTGAAAGCATGAGATAGTATATGAAAGTATGCATACTTGGTACATCTTTCAACTATGACCATGATGATACTCTTTTCTTAGAACTTGGGTAAACCCATCATAAAATCCATTGACACCTCCTCCGAAATGTTGACTTGGAATGACTAAAGGCTCTAACAAACCTCGATTTTTAATTTTCTCAACTTTATTTTGTTGGAAAACCAAACATTTTGCCACAAAATTCTAAATATCATATCTAAAGCCATCCCAAAAAAATTCCTTCTTTACCCTGTGGTAAGTTTTTAAAAATCCCAAGTGCCCTCCTAAAGGAGAGGTGTGCAATTCCAAAATAATGTTTTGTTTTAGTTGGGATTTCTTACATAGATATAAGTGATATTTGTACCACAATGAAAAAGCTTTCTCGATAAATGTATTAGATGTACTTGGATCTTGTTGCAACTTTTGAATGAGTGTACACATCTCTTCATCATTCTTCCATCCATCCCCTGGTTCAATTATACAATAGGGTTAGATAATATAAATGGCATAGAGAAATGGTTCCACATCCTCATCCCTTCTTGAGAGTGCATCTACAACAAAAATTTTCTTCCCTTTTTTGTAGATGGGTTCAAAGTCATAGCCCAACATATTTGTGACCCATATTTTGTGCTCTTTTGAAGATAATATTTGTTCCAAAAGGTATTTAAGACTATCATGATATATTTTTACCTTCAACTGTCTTCCCATTAGGTAAGGGCGTCATTGCTTAAGGGCATGTAATATTTCCACCATTTCCTTCTCATAAATAGGTTTTTGTAAATAATTTCCCTTCAATGTATGACTTTCAAAAGAAATGGGTATTCCTTCTTGCATTAAAACAATACCAATTCCATTTCCTAAGGCATCACATTCAACAATAAAGGTTTTTTTGAAGTCTAGTGTAGCTAAGACTAGAGCTTGGCATATTGCCTCTTTAAGATATTCAAAGGCTTTAGTTTATTTAGGAGTAAAAAAAAATGCATCCTTATTCAATAATATTGTTAGAGGTGTCACTATTTTCCCATAATCCTTAACAAACTTGCTATAATACCTGGTCAACTTGAGAAATCCTTGAAGACAATTTAGGGTTGTGGGGATTTTCCAGTCCTTCATGCCTTTTGATTTTGTTAGGGTCTAACTTAACACCCACATGAGATACAATATGACCCAAATATTCTACCTCTTGTACCCCAAGGAAACATTTGGAGGTTTTTACATACAATTATTTCTCCTCCAATAGTTTATGCACCTTGTCAACATGTAGAACATGATCTTTCCAAGAATTTTTGTAGATTAGTATAACATCATATATTACTAACAAAAAATTTCTAAGAAAGAGTTTGAAAGTGGAATTCATCAAACCTTGAAATGTGGAAGGTGCATTAGTAAGGAAAAAAGGCACGACCAAAAATTCATAATGACCTTCATGAGTTATGAATGTTTTTGTTGGAATGTACTATGTCTTGATTCTAATTTGATAATTTCTTCAATGAAGATCCAACTTGGTGAAGTAAATTTCTCCATGTAATTCCTCCAACAATTCATTAATTATAGTAATGGGAAATTTATATTTAATAGTGAGATTATTTATCTCTCTATTGGAAACATACACCATGATCCATCCTTCTTGTGTGCCAATACAACTAGAGAAGAGAAAGAACTTTGGCTAGGCTGAATTATACCCGCCTCTAGCATTTCTACAACCATACTCTCAATTTCACTCTTTTGGGCATAAGGATATCTATAAGGTCTAGTGTTTGGAGGAACACTTCCTGGAATCAAGTGAATAGCATGATCATGATCATGAATAGGTGGGAGACCTTTGGGATTCTCAAATACCTTGGAATGATTTTTCATGACTCTTTATAGATCTATGGAAATGTATGATTTCAATGTTTGAACATTGAATGAGCATAATTGTGCAATTACACATTTTTTTCCTTTCTTCAAAATATTTGTCATGCCATTAGAGATTATTATCTTCCTTTGTTTCCCTATGATACCCCTTAGTTTAATTTCCTTTCATTCCCAGAAAAATTTCTTGAAAATTTCTTGGAAAACAAAGTTATTATCCCAAAATATTGTGACCATTGGGCTCGTAATACAATATACAAACCACCCATTGGAGTGGAAAGCATTGGACTATTCAATATATATTCCCCCATTGTTAGCCTGATATTATGGCACTTCACTGAGAAATTTATAGTTCCTCCATATGTAACCATCAGTTGACACTCTGGTGCTAGATATATAAAGAAATTCAATTCCTTAGCTACCTTACAATAAATAAAATTATGGGTACTAATTTAATCAATCAACACTATTATCTTTTTCTTCTTGATATATACTTCTAACTTGAGAGTTTGAGGAGTGGGAATTCCCCCCAATGCATTACAAGATATTGTCATATCCATTTATTCTTTATTTGGGGTTGGTTCTTGTTGTATATCCTCTCTTTTTTATGTTTCTTGTTCCTTTTGTTCCTCCTCTTCACAATCTATGTAAAATAATGTCTTCTAATCACACATATTACCTTTAGTGTATTTTTTATCACAATTGTAACAAATCCCTTTTACAATTTTTTCCTCCAATTGTTGTGGTGTCAACCTTGTAGGTTCTGGGAGGGTAAGGGTAGCAACATTTCCATATATAATTGTAAGTGGCAGACCTACTAATAGCCATACATTTTCTTTCAATTTTTCTTACCACCCTAAATGATTTTTCTAATGAATTAGGTTCCCAAAGGTGGACATCATGTTGGATGTTATCCTTTGAAGTCCCTATAAGGATATCAATCATATGCTCCTCTAGAATATTGGTTATCTTGATATTCAATATTTGCAAGTACTCAATGTGCTCTACCATTGAACCCTTTTGTTTGATATTTATTAATTGGATAAAAAGCTATTACTCTTTGTATACTCATAATGTGCTATCAATTCCTCCGTAAAAATTGTTCAAGTGACTTGTGCTTTATAGAAACAAATTCATTGATACCATACAAATTTATTAGGTTCTAAATATCAATATGCAATGCATACCTATTATGTGTGTTTCACATTGTGTAGACCAAAGAACTGCACCATCTCTAGTATCCATGTTACTAGATCCTTTCCATCAAACTTCCTCATATCAATCTTTGGAATGTGTTTGGTCTTCAACCCAGAGTTAGAGTCTCTAAAATCATAATTCAAATTCATTTTCTTCTCATCATGAGTTTCATGGAATACATTGCCTCCATTAGGAAGTATTTATCATAGTAGCTTTATCAAACATTCCTTCAAACCTTCCATTTTTGTGTTTAAACCATCCTTCAAGCCTTTCATGTCCCTTTTTATTTTTAATTTTAAACCATACATGTCCCCTTCTAAAGCATCCATGTCCCATTTTAAACCACCCTCTTGACATCCAACATTTCTTCCAATTCATTTTTGGTTACTCTTTCCGAAAGAAAAAAGTGTTGCACTAGGTCTCGTAATTTTCATATATCATGTTGCATTTCTTTCACTTCATGTGTCATAGTAGAGATTTATATTGGCTTACTAGGTGAAATTAGATAAATTTTAAGGTTTAAAATAGGCCTCCTAAGAAATATTATAAAATAATAGTGGAAATAATAAAATAAGATTAGATTGCATCATCACGTTTTTGGAGGGCAAAAAGAAAAACCAATTTTGTCAACACATATTTTCAACTAAACTCCCAACGATTTTTTCTAAATTTTTTAGTAGGAGCACTCGTTAGATGTGGACTTTAAATTTTCATGCAAGGACTACCTATGCTTCATACTTTTGATGGAGCCTACACAAAAATGTAAATACATGAAAAAAATGTCATTGCAATCATGTTCTTTCTGGTATTTCACATTTTTCGTATCGTAGGGTCCATTGCAATTATGCAACATGGGTACTCCTTTCATGCAAAATCAAAGTATTCATCCAAAGAGTGCTCCTGCTCAAAATTTCAGTGGAATCATAGGGAGATAAGTTCAAAATACAAGTTGAAAAAGAAGTTTTTTATTTTATTATTTTTTTTTTTATCTTTTTACCTTTTTACTCCAAAATTGGTGAATCATTCCCCATGGTTGACATAATCATATTGAATGCTTTTGGTTGTTATAAAGTTGATTTTTGTTGTACATTTTTGTTTTGACGCTCATTTTTTACCTTAAAATTTCCCTAATTATCCATTATTCTGTTTTTAAGAATTTAAGAACTAAATAATGATAAATGTTCTTCAATATTCCCTTTGATTCACTTCAAACAAAGTTTTTCAACCAAAAGTTATGAAATTTTTTAAAAAATACACACATTTTTCTTTCCTTTAGGAGTTTCATCTTGAAATTGTTGTATCTCTATAAATATGGCCTCCCAAGCTCTGCAATTTTGTCTTGTGGTATCCCTTATTAAGCACCAATGTCCTTAATAAGGACATTGGTGCTTAATAAGGACATTGGTGCTTAATAAGGTGAAATTACTATAACAACATTGGTGCTTAAATTTCTATCCCTTTTATGGATCTCTGACAAATTGCAAAAGACTAATGACCTCACTCGTTTCCTTGCAGGCTAGTATAAGTGGTGTTTTGGTCCTTATTGAGCATTTAATGAAATGGTCTCTCTATTCTACCTTGCTTCTTTTCCCTTCGAGAACTATAGGTGCTTATTAACATTTATGCTTTTGAGGACTCCATTGCCATGGTAGAATTCTAGCTTGTTCGTGGATAGTTGAATTTGTGTGTTAAGGTTTATGAGGAGAAGGAGGTATGTTGGTCATAGACATGTTTTTTTTCTGTCTAGAAATATTATCATTATTTTATAAAGTATATCCCTGTATATCAACAATCCATTCTCATTAATTGCATAATCATGTTGCTTTCTTTGACCAACTTCATTCCTCATATTTTCACTTATTTGATTATAATGCTAGTCTTCCATAATTTCCATTTGAATCTACTCAATAAAATTTGTTTCATTTTTTCTCACTGTGACGCCCACATATTTGTTTCAAACTTCAATTCAGTGCATCTTCCACCTTGTTTTCCTTCCTATTATGTGTTTAATATTGAAATTGTATTCACTTAGGAAGGCCATCCACCTAGCATGCCGCGCTTTCATGTCAGGTTGGTTGAAAAAATATTTTAAACTTATATGATCTATACCTAAGGTAAAATTCTTAAAAATAAAGTAATGTCTCATCTTTTTAAGGGCATGGATGACTACTACCAACTCAAGGTCATAAACTACACAATTTATTTCATGCTCTTTTAGTTTATGGGATTGATATGCCACCATGTGTCCTTCCTACATGAGTACACCTCTAAGGCCTTTCAAGAAAGCATCATTACATAATAAAAAGAATTATGAGGGTCTTTATTTTTAGTACAGAGGCAACAATAAGTAAATTTTTCAATTTCACAAAACATTCTTGACATTTTTGTGTTTGTATGAATTTTACGCCTTTCTTCTACGAAGAGGTTATTGGGTATGCTAACTTAGAAAATACTTCTATAAATATGAAGTAATAACCAGTGATTCCCATGAATGACCTTGCATCTTCCACATCTTTTGGAAGTCACCAATAAATAATTTTGTTTACCTTTTCGAGATCCACTACTATCCCTTCTTCCTAGATTGCATTCCCAAGATATTGTATCCTATTTTGGTAAAATCTACATTTGTGGAATTTAGCATATAGTTTATGTTCATGTAAGGTCTCTAGTATTATATCAAAATTATACTTATTCTCTTATAGGGTTTTTGAATATATTAAAATATAATCTATATAAATTAATATGAACTTGTCTAAGAATTTGTTGAACACATTGTTCATCAAACTCATGAATGTACCAAGTGCATTTGTAAGTCCGAAAGGTAATACTATAAATTCATAATTTCCATATTGGGTTTGAAATATTGTCTTTGGTATGTCTTGCTCTTTAACTGTTAGCTGGTGATAAATATATTTGAGATCTACTTTAGAGAAAAAAATTCTTTCTTGACTTGGTGAAACAACTCATCTACTCAGGGAAATGGATCGTTATTTTTTAATAGTCAATTTGTTTAAGTGGTAGTGATCAATACACAACCTAAATGTTTCATCCTTCTTCTTCACAAGGAGGATTGATGCACCTGAAGGTGACACACTGGATCTAATATGCCCTTTTTTTAACAGCTCTTGTAACTGTATTTTCAATTCCATTATTTCTTGTATACTCATTTAGTAAGGTTCCTTTGAAACCATTGATGCTCTTAGTATCAATTTTATAGAAAATCCCATTTCCATGTTAGGTGGTAAATCAAGAATTTCATCAGGAAACATACCTTGATAGCCTTGTACAACTTCTAATTAATTCACAGACTTAGCTAATTTTTCTGATGAGCCATCCTCCACCTAGATATAAGCTAATTTTTCTGATGAGCCATCCTCCACCTAGATATAAAACTTTCGGCATCCTTTCCTTGCAATCCTCCTCAACTATAGTGCATATATTTGGTGCACAAAAACGGGCCCAGGAATTCCCCTTATAATTTGGGTTTCTCCATTTTCTTTTATACAAGTAACATTTTTATAATGGCAGTTAACAATTTCTCAGTGCCTCTCCTGCCAATCCATCCCAAAAAAATGTCATATGGGCCTATTGGTAATATATTCAAATTCACAATAGTCTTCCTTCCAATTTGATATCACTAACCATGCCTTTACCCAATTACTAACTTTTCCTTCTTTTATAGTTCCCAATTGAACCAACCATAAAATTTTGTATTTGTCACACTTTAGGTTACAATTTTTTACAGCCTGAGGGCTAACATAAATCAAGCTAGCACTAAGGTCTATTAATATAGAAACAGATTGGTTAAAAATAATACCTTCTATCTCCACCATGGTGGATTGGCGCTCTGCTTGGCTTCCTTCCAAAGTTGTGTTGATACGTGGTATTTTTTTGCCCACATCATTGATGTTGGAGGCCTTTTGGAGGTTATGTAGGTTTTGTATAGATCTGGTGTTATAGTGGAAATTTTACAAAAGATGGGGTTCTTTGCAAGCCCAACATTTTAAGGGTTCCCTATCCCTACCCTTAACTTCCTTATTACTTATTTATACATGTTTAAACCTTATTTAGGCCTACTTCTATGCTCTTTGGGTTGTATTGATGTTTCTTCTGATATTTTAGTTCTAACCACCTTTACCAGGTTGCTTAAATATTTCATATTTTCCACATTTTGTATCCTAAGCCACTATGTACTTCTTCCTATTAGAGAAAGACTTCATAT
This sequence comes from Pinus tabuliformis, assembly GCA_031772625.1. NCBI lineage: Eukaryota > Viridiplantae > Streptophyta > Pinopsida > Pinales > Pinaceae > Pinus > Pinus tabuliformis. Next base: position 238,686,413 of record CM062816.1, on the reverse strand, counting down.
TTTCGTTTATCTTCTTGGCCTAATTGTAGTAGATTCTAACCTTCCCAATGGCTTCATCCATGTTTCTTATATTATCATACTTGATACATTCCTCAAAGGAGAGTAGAAGGTAGTTTATAAAACATTGTACTTTTTCTTTTTATTCTCTTATGTATGCCACATATCATAAAAAGGTGAGTGAATATGTTTAACAAATCATTCATAAATATATGGCCCAACTTTAAATTATGTAATTACTTATCCTTATCGTCAAAATAACACTTATTCAAATAATTTTCTTTAAGAAATCATCTGTATTCCTCCCAATTAATATCTCTACCATATAAATTATTAATTGTTCTAACTTCTTCCCACCACGATGATGATTTTCCCTACAACTAGTAGGTGACTAGCTTGACTTCTAACTTAGTAGAGTAGTCATACACATGAAAGCTTATGTTAATATTTATCATCCATCCTTTTGTTGCTTCTTTTCTTTCCCCATCATAAGTTGGGGTCTCATCTTTTTGAACTCTTTGTGGAGTTCCATTTTTGTTTTATTGCTCAATTTTTTATGAATCTTTGATGAGTTATGCTCTTCCACTTCTTCAAAATTTTCCTCATTTCTTTCGGCCATCTCCTTAGTAGTATTCCACTTAAATGTCTCCCTTATATTTTCCTCATGCCTCTATAGTTTTGGGATTAGATTTATCAGTCAATTTTTAATATGTTGCTCCTATTCGATGCTAGCTTTTATCAATTTTTCATGTCCTACCAGAAGATTCACTAACTTTATTACAAATATCTCATCATATTTAATAGCTCTCTAGTAGGTACTTGCGCTTACTAACCCAAATTCAAACAAATTTAATCTTATCTAATGTGAGTACCTTCTTGTGGTTATTCCATATTAATTCATCCTAATTAGATACTCTTCTTCTACTCTATGTAAACAAAAACATTTATTTTATTAATGAAAATTGTGGTCAGCTCAAAGGCCACATTATTGCAACTTATTTTGTTCATACCATATCTAACATCTCTCTCTATTTGTGTAGAAAATATATAATTGCCCTTGTAATTTACACAATGGTTTTTTTTCTTTTTATAAGGTAAATAATTCATAGGACTTTGAGCTTTTTCTTTCATGATTACATAATCCATCATAATACAGAGATCACCACTTGGGTTACCTATTCACACATTACTTATTGTCAACAACTAATATTTGATGTTTCTTTTTTTCACCCATGTAATTCATCATAAAATACTTCTTCATACTTTATCTACTCTTTGATATCTATATTTATTAAAATATTGGATAAATTGTTTAACATTGGTGTATTAAGATATGAGCTTACCTATTCCTCAACTCTAAAGCTATAAGAATATCATTTTATACATATGAGTTTCTTTTTTTGGTTACTCTCTCTCTCTCTCTCTCGATATATATATATATATATATATATATATATATATATATATATATATATATATATATATATATATATATATATATATATATATATATATATATATATTTATATAGACACACACACACACACACACACATATATATATAGATATAGATATAGATATACACACACACACACACATATATATATCCCATTGTCTTTCTATTCCCTCGTGGCTTCACCTAGGCATGCATCACGTGGTGATGATTTTGTGGGTCAAGGTCCACCTTTCTTGCATGGAACCCTAGTTAGATCTTAAATCCAATGATGATGATCCTTCTATGACTGATAAATAATATTGGTTAGTCTGTTTGACATTAGGGTAGCTATCATACCATGTTTTGTCGTCATGGTATCATTATTATTTGTTTGGGTTGCAAATTGAGCTATGAAACTCTATATTGAATTCGATTGTATCTAAGAGGGTTTCTCAATTATTGAGTGTGATGCTACATAATTTATTGTAATATCTATTTGTCTTCTCATTCCAAAAACTAATATGTTCATAGGCAGGATCATGACAAGTGCCTAGCTCGACTGATCAAGTAATATTTTAGAGTTTTTTGTTCCTCTTTGAATATGTATTGCACTAGATTTTTCTTTATGTCACCCTTAATATTTAGCGTAAAATAATTTACTTGGTTTTTTTTCATGTACCCTAGATCCTCTTTGAGGGTTTTTTGTCGCGACGTCAAGGTTTATATGAATTTGGTTCGGTTTTAAGATCTCTAAGAGGTTTTTCACTATGAGCTTCCCGATGGCGAGCTTACTAGAAACCCTAATCCTAAAATTTTCAATGTTTTCATCCATTTTTCCTCTATGCATGGTATATTTTCCTATTGATTGAATAATACTCTTCCATGGTAGGTAGATTTGGAGTTTTCGATCCTCTAACTGCAGGTAAAATTACTCTAGCCACTTTGGTATCAAAATTTATGTCCCTTTGGTGGATCTCTGACAAATCGCAAATGGCTAATGACCTCACCTGTTTCCTCACAAGTTAGTACTAGTGGTCTTCTAGTCGTCATTGGGAATCTATTAAAATGGATTGTATGTTTTACCTTGCTTCTTTTCCCTACAATGGATATAGGTGCTTATTAAATTTTATCCTTTACATGACTCCATTGTTATAGTGGATTTCTAGCTTGTTCATGGCTATTTGAATTTTTCTGTTATGCTTGATAAAGACAAGGCTTTAAGCTAGTCATAGACACATTTCTTTCTATCTAGAAATATTATCATTAGTGTTAAGGGTAATTCCCATTTTTCTATAAACAAATTTCTCCATATTTTATATGAGTTTTGTTATTATTCTTTTGCAAGGGTTTCTCCTCCCTCAGAGGGTTTATTTCCATGACTTTATTTAATTTCTCTATACTTGGTCGAGGCCCATATGGTCACGACTAGTGTATGTATGTAGGTATGTATGTATGTATGTACATACATACATACATGCATACATACATACATACATACATACATACATATATATATATATATATATATATATATATATATATATATATATATATATATATATATATATATTTATATATATATATATATTTATTTATTTATTTATTTCATATCTTTCATTATAAATAATGGTTACTTATGGTTTATTTAAAAAGGATATGCATCGTATTTTAAAGAAAATGTTGCTTTAATGTATAGATTCATAACTTTATAAAATCCTTTCTCTAGGTGGAATAATAAACAATTACATGTTGTTCATTCTCCCTTTTTCAATTAGCCTCTAACTTCTCTTTAGTTGTTTAACAAGACCTTTTACCCTACTAGGCTGTAATATTTTCTTTTCATATATATATATATATATAGATATATATATATATATATATATATATATATATATATATATATATATATATATAGATATAGCCTATGAACAAATTATTGTTCTTAATAAACGTGTAACGTTAACATGGGCATAATCACAATATTTCTTTCTTTAATATTATAATATAGATATATTCATATACATTCTATTTTGTTGCTCATAGGAAACACATTATACTACCAATAAGCTTTGTATCCAAGTTTTATCTATGTATAAACATTATCCTTACCACTTGGCATTATCTTTGCTGAGGAAACAACTAGCTTGTCAATTTATTCTACCCTATCTTTCATTTATTCATGATGTTCCCTCTCAAAGGGTTCCAAGAGGAATTTATGGGTAACTTATTTCTACTCTCTGCAACAAAGAGGGTTGTTACCCTACACCTAAGAACCCCCACATACATGTAGAAAACACATGATGCCACACATACATTGACATATACTTATACCCATACCTCTCCTCATTTAACAAATAGCAATAAAAAAAATTCATTTATTCTTTTGTTATTTTGGAACCATATAATTTCACAGAAGTAATTTATTCTATCTTTTCCCAAAATAAGATAACCGTTAAATTCATATCATTCTCAATTTAAATAAACATTCATATACTTAAATAGTTTCTTCCAAAAAACAGGTTAAAGGATTTTGTGTTCCACCAAACCATGAACTAAATTTCTCATTTACTTCCTCCTTGAGTCCACTCCTCCATTGTAGGAGAAAACAGCACGGGGTTACTTTCCAATTCACCTCCTTAACCCTTAGTAGTTCCCTATTAATTTTTCCAAGGCACAAAACTTGTTTTTCTCTCCCGTTGGTTATGTTTTTAAGAGAAATTTAATTTTTCTCCCAAGTTCCCCTTATACCAGTTCCAATTCATGACATTTATCTCTAGTCATGTATTTCTTTTGGTTTGTCTCTGACAATAGTTCTCTTGAATGGAAAAATGAGGATTTATACTTTTTCTTCTTGCACCTTCTTGGGAATAATTGATTCCAACTATTTTTACTTAATTGTTTGGAGTCTTATCTCATATGTTAGTCTTTAACATATTTTCCAAAATAATAACACAAAAAAAATTCCTTTTTATTTAATCAAAACGAATATTTACATCATCACATTATGTCACTTGTCCCTTTGACCTTTTATCTACACATTAACATGAAAATAATAAAATGAAATTACTGAGGTATTACAGACATCCATACATATCATGTCTAATATCATTATTCCATAACAAAAAACAAAAATCATAATTTACTATTTAATAATCATAATAATTTTCTTATGTTTCTAAATAAAGTTTCCTTAAAATTAAATTATATGTTAATTTTAAAAACTCAAAAAATTTCAAGAAGAAAATAACAAATTAAATTAAATTTATAAAAATAAAATAAAATAAAAATGTAGTGTCTCGAGTATTCTCTAAAATTGCTTCTTCTTGGCTAAGAGCTTGTCTTCCTGGGACGTAAGGAAATAGGTTAATGGTCCAAGTCTCAAAGGCATCTGGCAAGAGTCAAAGTCTACCCCTTATGGCCCACCAATTGGGTAATTTTAGGTGTTATGGTCTTCCTTGAATAATAATGATGAATCAACTACATTCGTGGATACTAGCTAGTAATAGTTGTGTTCATTGTCGGTTTGACAACTAAGTTATGATAGGTTTTCTTGCCATCTAAAAAAAATATGGTGAAGTTAAACATAAACTTTGAAAAACTATAACACACACACACACACACACATATATATATTTGAATCATTTTTCTTGACAAATATATTTAAAAAAATTAAAAGTAAACTTAAACTATTACTTTTTTTTTTGTTTTTTAAGTCACATTTTTTTTCTTTATTCATGTGTTTTGAGGGTACCTAATTTGTATGTGATCTAGGAAACTATAACCAAAGTAATATAAGATGTTCAAATTATTTATCACAACTAGTTTTGGTCACACCAACCCTTATCATAAATAGGTTTTTTTCTCTCCTCCCAATTACTACAAGTTTTGAACCTTAGGTTTTTTCATAAAATGAAATTTTCAAAATCAAATTATACTAACTAAATTTGAATTTACAAAATAAAATTAAAAAGTTTTAAAACTTAAAATCAAAATAAACTAAATAAAAATAAAATTTAGAAAAATATAAAATAAAATAAACTAGAAATAAATAAATTAAAGCATTCAAGACGTCCACAGTAACCCTTACCACAGATAGTTTTTTTTTTTTTTGCATTTCTCATTCTCTTATTGTTGTTATGCACCTTAACATTTTCATGAAATGAAATATGAAAAATCAAATCATTATAACTAGATTTGAATTTTAAAACTCAGATTAGAAATTTAAAAATAATTTAAATGATAAACTAAATTAAAATGAAATTTTCAAACAATATAAAATAAGATAAACTAATGCTTTTATACAACAATATGGGTGGTGTTTTTTTGTTTTTAGATAGATGTTCACATTTTTTTTTATCAACCTTAACATTTTCATGAAATGAAATATGAAAAATCAAATCATTATAACTAGATTTGAACTTTAAAACTCAGACTAGAAATTTAAAAATAATTTAAATGAAAAACTAAATTAAAATGAAATTTTCAAACAATATAAAATAAGATAAACTAATGCTTTTATACAACAATATGGGTGGTGTTTTTTTGTTTCTAGATAGATGTTCACATATTTTTTTTTTAACTCGTAAGGGTTTTTACAGAATGTTTGGAATTATCTTTTTTGATATATTTTCTATGGATGAGAATTCTCAAAGCATGTACATATGTAAATTTTTTATTTCAATAAAAAGTTTAAAAAAAATTGCGGGAAAAAAACTAAAAAAAAGATAAACTAAAAATAAATAAACAAACATTTAAATTAAAAAAATTATATATATATAAAATTCCCTTCCCCTCCCTACTCACACATATGAAATATCTATTTCCCTATTTTGTTACTTCCTTCCCCACTATATATATATATATATATAAATATAACTTCATAATTTTCCCTTCGCCTCCCTAAGCATACCTATGAATTATCCATTTCCCTCTTTCATTACTTCCTTCCCCACTCTCTTGTATTTTTAAGTTTTTTTTCTTGAAGAAGAAAGTGAGAAAAAAGGAAATGTTTAGCATTGTTAGCATCGTTCTCGCCTCCTCTTTCACCTCCTTCATTATCACACTTAAAAATTGTTCATTTCCCTTTTTTATCATTTTCTATAAAGGAAAAAGCAATTAAATAACTTTCATTACCACTTATATTTTAATTTCTATTGTCGCTGGAAAGGTACAAAGTGAAATTTTAATGGTGTTGAAAGAAGACTTTTGAGAAATCCCAAAAATGTAAACTATATGAAAGATGAAATCCTTTCAATTTGATCAACTATTTAAAGGATGGGTAATTGGGATCTTCCCCTTTTCCAAATAATAGGAAGCCTGGAAATAATGATAATACTAAGGGGGGGGGGGGGTTGAATCGGTATTAAGGCTAATTTTTACTTCTTAATGGCAATTTTCTTTTCTTATTTAACTTGGGACCCATCCATATAACCACCAGCAATATGTAATGTAGCAACAACATTAAATCAACACACAAGAATACAAACCATACTCATCATACACATTAGACACAAGGTTTTCCACGTGGAAACCCTTTCAAGGAAAAACCACAAATCTTGTTGTCATTATTGATGTAAAGAAAGAGCTCCTAATCTATTACATCAATCTGTTTCGTGAGCACCCACTCACAAGAACCACCAACTCCATTTGATTATTTTCTAGCACCATGTAGCCAGAAGCACCAACTCCGTCTAGTTGTAGAGACTTGTCTAGCTTACCAGAAGCACCATGTGAGGCACCAACCTCATGGATTTGTTGCAAGAACCCACTTGAAACTCCTTGGATCTTTGCAAGCACCAACTTGCAAGAGGCACCAACCCCCAAGCCTTCTCAAGCACCCACTAGAGAATGGAAGCACCAACTTCATGCATGTAGGCACTAACCCACATTCAAACAAGAACTGAATGTCCTATCTGATTTGGCAACAAGTATGCCCGATAAAAACTTTGAACTCTGCTCACTCTGCTACACTTTGAAACTCTCTACATATCTCTTCAACAACCCTGTAATCTTCTCAACAACAGTCACTTTCAGCCCTATGCTTTCTCCTCTCAACAACAGTCACTCTTCTCTCTACCTCTTGCTTTCCACAACATAGGCTTGGCTCTCGACCTTGCTTCACATTGCACATACTCAACTCTCGAGCTTATGCTCTCAAAGGAACACACTCAGCCTTACTCACACAGTGCAGGCTCCTTTGCCTTTTTCTCAGCACACAGGCACTTTAGAACTTACATACACAACACAGGAACTTTCAACCTTACACATAGCACACAGGAAAATTCAACCTTTATACACAAAGCACATAGGAGCCCTCGACCTTACACACATATTTCTATTCTTGGGGTCTATTTTCTTCTCCTAAGACACTGTCGGCCTTTACACATAGAACTAAATCTCATTTAGCCTCTAACAGTAGTGCAGACACACAAATTTATTTCCTCTTAGGTCTCACTAGAAACTATGTTGCATTCCCACCACATTGCTCATCATTGCTCTTGGGTTTTGTTCCTGTGTTGTTCACCACAATCGATGCTACGACTTTGTTGATACTGTGACATTGTCCTTAGGCATTATTGTGCACTATACTTCGACATGGTCTCTCCATGTTGTTTTTGTGTCTGCCACTGGCTAGACCACATACTTAGTCAATCCTAGGCACAGTCTTCTTTGTCTTTCATTCTAACATCAGTGAGAATCTCCATACTTGTTAAAGGCTCATAGTACTTCAGCATGGATTTCCTATTTTGCATTTATTTCTATAATGCATTCACAAGATATCTCTATAGACCAACTCCATTGCCTCTGCATTTACTCTTCAGTTTTTGACCTATACGAAATCAATACTCCTATATACTAAGATATTGGAGCTTTTCATTGCAGTACCACATTGGCACAACATTGCAAACTGTCGATTGTTGATCTTTGATATTCAATCCCCTTTCGATTTAGCCCTCATCAAATATCCATTATAGGACTAGGTGTTGTGACTAAGTGCCAACCATATCAGAGTATGCTTATCGACATTTTTTAATTTTTTCCAATATGCCAGCAACCACAAACCTACGATTGACGATCTCCAATTTTTAATCCCCTTTCATTCTAGCCCCTTTTTCGAAATTTCCCTTCATAGGCCTGAGCACAATGACCAAGTTCCATTACCTAAACTGCTAAGTTGTTTAGTCTTGTGTCGGGAGCCTTTTTTCTTTGTTAAGCACTACACCATTGGTTTTGTGTTTATTCTGCAACCAAGTGATTAACATTATCGAAGCCCCCCTTACCGACGATTTCCACTTGGCGACCAAGTGTCTTTAACCACAAATTGTCTTTATTCATCTCTAGCCCTTGGTTCCTTAACACCTTGCAACCGTTTGCTAGCCCTCATATTGGAGCCCTCTAATCCGTGGTTTTTCAACTATGACCATGTGTCATCCATCACAAAGCTTTGACCATAGATCGTCGATGGACCTCTATGTTTGGCCCTAGCGCTTGCTTCTTTGACTCTTCATGACCACATGTTAGCCCTTATATCAAAGCCCCTTAATCATGATTCACCAAAGTGGCCAATGTACCAACCATTGCAAACCTCTAGTCATTGATCATTGATGTCACATCATCACCTACCACGTGACATCTTCTGAGTGCTGATGTGCGTCACATGAATATGGCCCATTATGCCACCTAAAAACACCGAAACTTCCTGCCACATGTCCCTTCATATCGTCACGTCATGTTGACATCAGCATCCACTTGGCCTTATCAGAACCAATCAAATCCTACCACATGTCCTCATTGGATCTCACCACCTCCTACCATGTGTCCTTATCAGATCCAACCACCTGTTTCCATATATCCTTATTGGATCCAATCCACTACAACCATCTATCCTTATCAGAGCTCATCTTCTAGCTACTACATGTCCTTATCGGACCCAACGGATGTCTCCACATGTCCTCCTGGAGTAGAGAGAAAGAGACCCACCATGTTTGGTTTTGCAATGAGTTTCTTTGTAAAAATATTTTTGGTTCTCCCAACGATTTAACACTGGAGGTTTAAATCTTGACATATTTCTATTTGTTACACTAAATCCAACCACCAAGGATCATCGATTGCGATTCGCCAATATCTCTAATTTCATTGCACCACCATTTGTCAAAACCTCTGATTGCTGATATCACTAATCATTGATCGATGATTTTCACTCACATTGCTATGCACCTAGATCCTTTGCTTATTGATTTTTGAGATGGCTCAGCCTTTGATCTCGCTAATTGTTGGGACCTTCGATTTTCGGGACTTGCGATATGCAGGATTCTTCCTTGCTTAAGGCTTTAACACCTTGAACTTTAGTAGGTCATAAAGTTTGACCCACAAGTCCATTTCTAGAGTTTTGCATATCGTTGGAAATATCTTGCAGAGAAATTTCTAATGTAAGGGGTCTGATTAGCCTTTGACCCCATCTAATACCTCAAAATATGACTCCAACCTCACTACCAATATTTTTCTCCTGAACTCTATGAATAGCTAGGAATCACATCCACAATGTGTCCTTAGCATGAGGCCTCCAACTCACATGGACTTCCACCCTGGTCCATCACTGTAATCATCACTTTATAACTTTTTGAATAACATTGCTACTATGATTATTCTCTACATGAATCCTGTCGATACCATGAGATTCTTCCTGAACCATCACTGCTAGCGTCTGCTGCAACAAGAAACCAAGCTTGTCTGGTTGATACCAATGCCAACACTCTTACCAGTTATTAGGCAAGCCAACTACCCAACACAACTCCTCAGCATGACTATTGACATAAATGTCAACACACTTGAGATGCCTTCTCAAGGTCACTGGCCATGCACACAATGCCAACTATCCAATAATTTTCCTAATGGTCAATCAAGCATCCAATTTGTTTAAAATAAATTAAGAACAAACTCACTCAATTATTCCAATATCAATAATGAAAATTTCAATGCATAAGCACTCAAAAGAAATAAAATAAGATTTGGAAGACAATATGTGATGTTACACCTATCTAATAAGGCAAACAAAAGCACACAAATAGTTATAAATTAATGTTTGGATTTGTAGAATAATGGGGGAAACCAAGAAACCAATCCCTCAATGTTACAACATAGAAACACGCCCAAACCAAAAAGGGACAAGATCTCACAAGCATACACTTTATTTTCAATTTCTTCATATTTTCCAATAACTAGTTCTTATTTAAAGTCTTTATCATCAGCAACAAGTGTATGCTCCTCCAATGTAGTATGATAAAATCATATATCATCCAATAAACAACAACAAAGTAATCCATATGGGAGTGTAGTACATTATTCATCAATATCATGAATTTAGTTGGTGCATTACCTAGACCAAATAACATGACTAACCACTCATACAAACCTTGTCAAATTGTGAAGGAATTCATCCACATATCTCTTTCTCTAACTCAAACCTAATTATGCCCTAATTTTGAATCCATTTAATAAAGTATTGTTAAAAGTAGCAACCAGAAATCCTAATTTAATTTTTCCTTGAATTATATTAGGAATTAAATTGAAATTTTATTCTCATAGCAACTTGTAATAGCTAACTAAGTTATTTTGACTTAGTTGGCTTAGAAAATTTGATTTGGAAGTCTATATAGAGTCATGTAGAGTGATCCCTAAATTTTAGGTGTTTAGGTTGAGTTCAAATTGAGTTATAATTAATTAATTCAGTCTAACTGAGTTAAAGTCTATTAAACTAGTTCAAACAGTTGGAGGAACTAATAGGAGGTCTAGTGGTGGGAACGATAACTAGTTCATTTTCACTTCAACACTAGTTAACAGAAGATTCACTCATAAATAATTCATGCATGGAAGTTCAAAGGAAGACCCAATTGAGATTAGATTTTAGGGACAGTGCACTATTCGTTGTATAATTTTCTGAATGTTATAAATAGTGCATGTAATCAGTTGAGGGCCTATGGATGGATTGCACAGTCATGGGTGGAGAATTTCCCAATTAAATTGGGCTAATTCTCCCAATAATTGCACAATGAATTAGGTGCTTGGCAGGCAGGAAATTTGGCTAAAAGTTGGTTTGAGCTAGTTTGTGAAGTATAGAGATAGATTTTACTTATGCAGGAATTGTTTGGGGTTGAAAAAGCATTGTATTTTCTTCTCAGGTATTCTGGTTAATGCAATATAGATAGCCAGGGTTTTGAGAAGTTGCTTTCCCCAGAAAAATATTGTGTTATGTGCAATTGAAATTCCTCCTTCTCTGCTTAGTGTTTTCATCAACAAATTTTGGTTTCCATAGAAGCGTAGGGTAGATTTTTGTCTTTTGTTTTAGTATATCATAGATGTTGAATGTATAAGTAAAACTCTGCATGGTATTTAAGTTGAAGACATTATAAAAGAGGAGAATTTGAGTTTGTTGTGCAGGTGAAATTGAATTTGCAAGTTCATACTTTAGAGTCAGCAGTATGTCATTCTATGGCTTGAGACTTGAGTATGCTCTAGAGGGCAGCTCGAATTACATAGCTTGGAACGATTGTATGGAGTAAGTACTGGAAGACAGCATGCCGAATGCATTCATTGATAATGATATTTTGAAACCCCCAGCATCTCGCTGAATGGACAAAGTGTGTGTCAAAGGCAAGGAGGATTATCCTAGAAGGAGCTCGAGATCACATTGTCTCGAATCTCCATGGTAAGGAAATTCCATTTGCAATGTGGAAGGCATTGACGACCCTGTTTCAAAATAGAAGTGACCATAAGAAGTTGGCACTAAAGGAAAATATCAGAGATATTAAGATGGAGAAAGGTGACTTAGTTTTGAAGTACTTGACCAAGTTCACCCAATTTCTGGATGATCTTGGAAGTGTCGAGATTACTGTTGTAGAAGATGATCTAGTGAGCATAGCACTTTTAGGACTTCCCAAGAGTTGGCACAGTTACTAGGACTTAGGTAATGGGAGGGAGAATCTACTAGAGTGGGAGTGATCGTGGTCTAACTTGGTATAGGAAGATATTTGGTGGAACACCAGAGATGAATCGTCATCAAAGAATGATGATGAGGAAAATTGTGCCTTAGCTAGTAACAGAAATAAGGGGAAGGGGAAGTAATCCCATTCCAAATATGATTCTTGCTAAGGTAGCAAGAAGAAGGACATGTCAAAAGTCAAGTTCTTTCACTTTCATGAGCTGGGACATTTTTTCTGAAGTGTCTACTCAAGAAGGCCGGTAAGAAGCCCTTAGGAGGAGCGATAGATGAAGCTCTTGCTTCATATTTAGAATTGAATTTTACCCTCATCGCTCGTATGGTGTCATTGATGATGGGTAGTGTGTGGTACTTGGACAGTGGATATTCTTTCCACATGACCAGTAACAAAGAGCTCTTCAGTAACTTGGAGGAGAAGGATCTCCAGATGCATATCGAGATGGGTGGTGATGGGAGGTATAACGCAACCAATATAGGTACAATTACCTTTCAGAGGGAGTTAGGATCTCCCCTCACTTTACAAGATGTTATGTATGTTCCTAGTTTGAAGAAGAATTTGGTATCTATTTCCATGTTGGAGGATAGAGACTATGATGTGATATTTAGTAAGGGAAAGGTAATCCTTCGTCACAAAGCCATAGGATAGGTGAAGAGGATAGGGGTTCAAGTAAAGAAGCTCTATAAGTTGGATGTAGAAGATTGAAATTCCTTGATCACTAAAGAACAGAAGGTTTAGAGCCGAGACATCAGTGAGTTGTGGCATAGGAGGTTGGTTCACTTACATCATGCCGCTTTGAAGATCGTGCAACAAATTTATATCGGTCTTCCCAAGGGTACACTAGAGTAGGCTGACACATGCAAAGGGTGTACATTGGGTAAGTACACCAAGAATTCCTTTCATGACAAAGATAGTTGAGCATAAGCAATCCTCGATCGAGTTCAATCAAATGTGTGTGGACCATTCTCAATAGAATCCATGACCAAGCATTGGTATTATGTTATATTTGTTGATGAATTTTCTCGTAAGTGTTGGATCTTCTTCATGGAGAACAAAGATAAGAATTTTTCAAAGTTTTGTGAATTTAAAGAACTGGCTGAGAAAGATACTTGCAGGAAATTTTAAGCTCTCATTAGTGATAACGGTGGATAGTATGTGTCGAATGAGCTCAAAAACGTCTATGCATCATAAGGCATTCGAAAATAGTTGATAGCACCTCATAACCCACAGAAAAATGGGGTGGATGAAAGGAATAACCGAAGTATTATAGGAGAAACATGGGAAATGTTTCATGATCAGGGCCTACCACTACCCTTGTGGGATGAAGCATGCAACACAGTTGTTTATTTGTATAATAGAAGCCCTCATCAATTCTCAGGATGAGTACACTAGAAGATACTTTTTCAGGAAATAAACCAAATGTGCCACACTTCAGGATTTTTGGTTCATGAGTCTACTTCCATGTAACCAAAGATGAACGTAAGAAGATAGAGTCAGCAACAGAGTTCGGCATGTTTGTTAGGTACACTGATACACCTCACAGCTATTGGGTCTACCTTCCAACCAATAGGATGACAGTGGTTCACAAAGATATAAAATTCGATGAAGAGAAGGACATGATATGTTCCATTGATAGGGAGATTTAGCTACATGTGGTTGAGTAGCTTTTAGCTCCAAAGGAGGAACATTGGGATGATGTGGAGCAGCCACATGCTGAGGAGAAGAGGGTGGAACCACCCACTCATGCAGATTCTTCCAAAGATGGAAGAAAGCACACAAAGGAGGCTGATAGGTTATTTCTTGATACTAGAGAGAATGTGGCAGCACCCACATTACGGTGTAGATAGAGGATATCGCCAAAGATGTACATTGGCTACATGGCTATGATGAGAGAATGTGTCAAGATTGAGCCATCCTCTTTTGAGGAAGTAGCACAGCAACCAGTTTGGGTTGATGTCATGGTTGAGGAGTATGAGTCCATTATCAGGAACAGTGTTTGGAAAGTGCTCCCAAGACCCGAAAACAAGTCAGTGCTGAGTTCTAGATGGCTTTATAAGGTAAATAAAGTAGTGGATGGTAGTGTGGAGAAACAAAAGGCTAGGTTTGTGGAAAAAGGGTTTTCTCAGGTGGAGGGGATTAATTAGGATGAGACTTTTTCTCTTGTTACAAGGTGCTCATCCATCATATCCATTCTAGCATTGTTAGCACAAATGGGTTGGAAGATACATCAGATGGATGTAAAGACATCAATCCTCAATGACATGCGTGAGGAAGAGGTGTATATTGACTAGCCTGGAGGATTTGAGACCTTCAACTAAAAGTCGCATGTGTGCAAACTCAAGTGAGCGTTATATGGACTGAAACATGCACCCCATGCTTGGTACATGAGGATCGATAGTTATTTCACCAGGTTTGGATTCACCAAAACTCAAGCAGATGTGAACCTTTACCATATTGTCGTTGAAGGTAATTTGTTGATTATTGTTTTATATGTCGATGATTTGATTCTGACAAGTGATGATAAGATGATCAAGTATTGAAAATATTACCTTGCAAGAGAGCTTGAAATGAAGGACTTGGGGCTCGTACACTACTTTTTGGGTATGGAGGTATGGAAACGTGATGAGGAACTATTTGTCTCTTAGGGAAATTATGCAAATGATATATTGAAGAAGTTACACATGGAGAGTAGTAAACCCATGAAGGCTCCTCTAGCTATTAATTGGAGGAAGGAGGATGCTACTTCTATTAAAGTAGTGGAGGCTACTATTTATAGGAAGCTTTTGGGTTCACTCATGTATTTGGTGAAGACACAACCGAATATGTGCTATGTAGTTATCCAACTTAATCAAGCTATGGTTAAGCCAACCATATTGTATTGGAAGGTAGCCAAACATGTGTTGAAATACCTCAGAGGCACTTCTCAATATGGTCTTGGATACAAACGGATAGAAGTGTCAAAGCTTCACCGATGAATATTGTGTAGGGAGTCCATCCAACAAGAAGAGCGCATCAGGTGGGATTTTCAGTATTGGGTTTGCAGTTGTTTCTTGGTACAATAGAAAATAGAGATTAGCTACACTCAGTTCAGCAAAAACAGAGTACATGGCTACTATCTAAGCATCTTGTGAGGGTATCTGGATGACGAAGATTTTTGTTGGCTTTTTTGGACAGTAGATGGATCTAATAGTGATCTATTGTGACAATCAAAGTTGTATCAAACTCTATGAGAATCCAATTTTTCATGATCGACCAATGCATATTGATATATAGTATCATCATTTTTTAGATTATGTGCAGAGGAGAATTCTGTTGTTGGAGTAGATTCCCATAGAGGAGCAGGATGCAAATATTTTGACAAAGGCCTTGTCAAGATGCAAATTCGAGCTTCACAGAAGCAGGATCAAGGTAGCAGATAATCCCTTTCTTGTTTAGAGGAAGTGTTAAAAATAGAAGCAAGAAATCCTAATTTAATTTTCCTTGAATTAAGTTAGGAATTAAATTGAAATTCTATTCTCATAGCAACTTGTAATAGTTAACTAAGTTAAGTTGACTTAGTTGCCTTAGGAAAGTCAGGTTGAAAGTCCATCTAGAGTCATCTAGAGTGATCCCTGAATTTTAGAGGCCCAGGTTGAGTTCTAATTGAGTTGTAATTAATTAATTCAGTCTAGCTGAGTTAAAGTCAGTTAAACTAGTTCAAACAGTGGGAGTAACTACTAGGAGGTCTAGTAGTGGGGACGGGCACCACTTCATCTTAAGTTCCACATAAGTTAACTAAAGATATACTCATAAATAAATCATGCATGTCAATTTAGAGGAAGGCCCAGTTGAGATAGATTTCGGGGATAGTGTACTATCAGTCGTATAATTTTCTGAATTTTATAGATAGTGCATGCAATTAGTTGAGGGCCTATGGATGGATTGTGCAGTCATGGGTGGAGAATTTTCCAATTAAATTTTGGTTGATTCTCCTAGGAATTTCTCAAGGAAGTAGGGGCTTAGCAAGCAGAAAATTTGGCTAAAAGTTGGCTTGAGCTGGGTTGTGAAGCAGAGAGATAAATTGTACTTGTACAGTAATTGTTTGGGGTTGAGCAAGCATTTTATTTTATTCTTAGATATTCTGGTTAATGAAATATAGATAGTCAGGGTTTTGAGCAGTTGTTTTCCCCAGAAAAATATTGTGTTATGTGTGATTGAAATTCTTCCTTTTTTGCTCAGTGTTTTCATCAATCCAGTTTGGTTTCTGCTGAGGAGTATGATAGATTCTTGTCTTGTGTTTTTGTACATAACATAAGTTGTTGAATCTACGAGTAAAAATATACAAGTATTCTATTTGTTGCAAGTAGGTTGTTAGGACATCTTTCCTAGCAATGGGGTAACTATTCTTGAGCCTAATTTTATTTAATATCCCATTATCAATGCAAATTCTCCAAGTCCCACCCTTGCTTGCAAAAATTATGATGGGTGACCCACATGGTGGGGTACTTGATTTAATAACACCTTACTCTAGCAGTTATTGTAGTTTCTTTTTCACCACATTTTATTCTAGAACAAGCTCATTATATGGTCTAATATTTGGAAATGGAGAGTCCAACAAAAATTAGATCACATGCTCCATTATCCTCTTGACTAATATCCCTTTAGCCTCTTGGAACACTCCTGTATATGCATATAGCAACCTGTCTACTTATGAATTTTTTTACTTTCCCTTGAGCACAATGATGATGAAGGATTTTCCATCCTTTCCAAGGTGGTATTGGTTGGTCATATTCATAACAATTACATCTTGCATGTACAAATAGGGACTCCTAAGTACATCTCCACACACATCAAGTGTTCTTACATCTAATTTTTCTTCATCAATAAAATCATCATTGATAGAAAATTTAATTTGACCCTATTGGTTATCTTTGTTTCTACCTCCTCATTGATCCATCCTAATGGATATGGGATAGAATGGTCCTGAACCTATAATCTAAGTGTTTCAACCATGCCCACTACTATAAGGTTTGTTTGTCATATTAAGTGGGAAAAGGCATTAATTTTTTTCTTTTGCATTGATGTGTAGGATACATTCTCATACATGTCCAAGTTGATTTCCACCTTATTGGTACAATATTTGGTTATGATAATTTTCTTCTTCACATCCTTCTTTCAGTTTTGTAGGTTAAGCTCTGGATGTAATTCCTAACACTTCTCCTTTGTATGGAAATCAATATTGCAATTATTTTAGTGGTTGCTACAACATCCTTACACGTGTGTTCTTTGGATATTGTCTTCTTGTCCTTTTCTGCTTTCCACTTCTTCTTCCTCTCCTTGGAAGCTTATTAGTATCCCTTATTCTTTGAACCTGTTGATTTCTCTTGAAACTCTTGATTCCCCTTTATGCAAGATTATGTTTTCTATGCCCTGCACCCACACATAAGCATCATCCATCATTGAAGGTTTGAACATCATCAGTTTCTTTAGAAGATGGTTGTGTAGAACCCCAAGATACTTGAGGAGTATATCTAGGTTCTTGGGAGACACGCCCAACATTATTTCCATCTTCCTAAATTTCATGGTATACTCCTATGCAATCTAGCCTAGTATCTACCTAGAACAATACCACCAGATCCACTAGTCCTCAACATATCTTAGGGTAGAATTAGGAATTTATGAGAGTTAAAAAAAAATATCATGTTTAGTTATAAAATGATATACTTCATTCCTAGAAGGTCAGCGGAGGTGGCTGGTTGGTAAAGTCGGACTCGTAAAGACGGTGAGGTCTTGTGCTCAAACCTGAGCGAGGGAATTGACTAGTCGCGAGGAGTGACTTGCCTGGGCCAAGCCTACTCACCTTCTCAGATGGGGCAGAAATAACGAAGGAAATTTCAACCTTAAAGAAGCTAAAATAATAATCCCGGAATTTGACTATTCAAATACTGACAAGACTTGGAAAAACATTTGGAGCAATCCTGACTAGATGAAAATCAAAATGTTCATATGGCTAGTCCAACATAAAAAGATTCTGACTTGGCAAAATCTTAGAAAAAGAGGTTTTTTAGGGCCTTCTAAGTGCCATTTATGTGGTCTACAAGAGGAGTCCATGGATCACCTTCTTAGCATGTGTGAGTTCACCTCATCCATCTAGAACTGGGCATCCTCTATCTTCAACCAAAGAGACAGAAAGGAAAATGACATTACAGAAACTTTAAAGAATGGGAGGAAAGATTTCTCGGAAAATGAAACAGACAATGTAGCTTGGACAATAATCTTAGGCTTCTTGATCTGGGATGTGTGGAAAGAACACAACAACAAGATCTTCAAAAATAAATCAAGCTCAACTCAAGGAATTGTGGCTCAGATTCTAAATCAGCTTAGAGAAACAATTAAAGTCTTTATGAAGCAACCTCCTGGGAAACCCCCAGTTCAAAGAGACATCCTCATCCTTGAACAGTTGGGTCTTCAGTCTCATGGTACAACAAATACCAGTAAGAAAGCAAGGAAAATACTAGATAACAAAGCCTTCTGGCAACCTCCCCCTCATGGCTTCCTGAAACTACACATTGATGGAGCTTCAAAAGGGAACCCAGGGGATGCTGGAAGAGATGCAGAGGGCAGTATCCAAGTTATCTTTCACAGTCATTTGGGGAGGGCCACCAAAAATATGGCAGAACTCATGGCCATTGAGCAAGGCTTAGAAATCCTTACAGAATACAATCTACACAATACAATTATAGAGGCAGACTCAGAATTAATGATTAATTCAGTTAAAAGATAAGCACTGGCTCAGCACCAAATAAAGTTTCAAGGCACTGGAGACTTTCACGGGTGTTTCATAGAGTCCAATCTCACCTCGGGATACTTAGAACTTTGAGCTTTGTTCATGTGCGCAAAGAAGCCAACAGAGTAGCAGACAGGCTAGCCAATGAAGGAGTGATCTACAGAAGAGAAAACAAGTGCCTCGTATGGGATTCTGTTTAGACTGGGCAGCTACACGAGGACTACAGCACTCTGGCACGTGAAGACAGGGAGCATTACCAAAACTCCAAGGGGGATCAGGTAGCAGAAATCTAAGATGACAAAAGTTAAGGGCACAAATTATAGACAGGCTAAGTTTTGGGCCTTGCAAAGGAATGGAAGACAGAGGAATGGTAGGTAGAGAAGGAAGATCATAAAACTAGAAAGTTGCTCCAGAGCTTCTCCTCAGAATAGAGTGGTATTGCAGACATTACCAGAGTTATCAGAAGCTCGTTAGTGTCAGAAGTGGTTTCACTAGAAAGCCTCTGATGCCACAAAAGGATTTACACATGGCTCTCGATAGGTTGAGAATACCGCCTTCATCGGATGGGTATCTCCCGCGCATCTCTTCAACCTGATATCCTTTTTAGTCGTCATCTCGAGTGGCAATAGATCTAGGGCTGAGAATGGTCGTGCTTGTTGGTGGTGGGACCGTGCCGGTTTTACTAAAATTGCCCAGGTTATCAAGCGTCCCCATTATCATAAGCGATTTTTCGAAATTGCCTCTGATGCCATTGTTCATGCAACATGTGGCTGCAGACAAATAAGGAATACCGCCTTCATCAAGCGAGTAATTATTGTGCATTTAGTCCTGCCGATATCCATCACCATCGTCAGATCTGGTGGTAGCAGATCGAGGGCTGAGGTTGATCGGGCAGGTTGGTGGTGGGACTGTGATGGTTCTGCCATAGTTTCCCACATTATCGGGCATCAGATCAACCACCAGTGGATTTTTGGTAAAGCCATTGACCAAGTGACACATGGTTCCAGGTATAATGTGAATACCGCCCACTCCAGGTGGGTAATCCTAGTGCATATTGGTCAGCTGATATCCTTCAATTCCGCTAATTTCCATGGCCAGGGATCGACGGCTCAGATTTGCAGTACTTGTTTTATCTTTATTTCTAAGGGAGACACTCCTAAGCTTTGTGGATTGTAATGTGAGTGCGATGTGGCATACACCATCATGTATATTATGTACCCTCTTTGTTGATTTAGTTGAATAGAAGGTCTGATTCTTGCCTAAGAAAAAAAAGATATACTTCATTCCCAAGGGTGTATGCATGCCTTTCGATCTAAGTCAACAAATGACCCTCTAATTTCAGACAAGAAAATGATTTTTTTTGTTTCTCATCTATTTGGTCAAAAATAAAATAAACCTCTTATTTCCATAACCGATGATTTAATTTCAAATCATTGATATGAACTTGATAAGGTTTGATGCCCACCTTTGTTTCCATCTTGAAGAGAGAGTGTGAATGGTTCATGGCACTTAAACTCAACTACTATTTTCTTGGATTTCCTAGACTCCTTCCTTGGTTCTCCTTAATACCCTTATTTTCCCTGCATTCTAACCTCTAATTGGGAACACCCATCTTATTTAATTAACCCAAGATTACTAGTTAAGGCCACCATGAGAAGGTTCACACTATGATTTAGATCTGAATTATTCTTATATCCATGCAAACCTCTCCTCTACTAAATATTAAGGGTTATTATAAATTGATTCATTTTCCATGGCTAGCATTTTATGAATTTATTCTTAAACAAATATGATCTCATTCAACTTCCCACAAATACCCAAAGGAACCTTCTTTGATACCAATTCCATTTATAAACTATACTCGATATTCCTATAGACAATTGCCAAAATGGATCTATTAAAATAAACTGAAAAAATATAAACTAAGAATGGTTAATTCATTTATATTCTTGATTTTTTTATTTATGCATGCAATAGATAAATTGTGGAAAATAAAGAACAATAAAATTTAAATGCACACGAGTGACAATGAAAATAAATACATGCTTTGGGAAACCCTTTCGAGAGAACACTCAGCTGAAATGTGAGGTTGCTTTTCTCTCTTTCATCTAGAGTGGAAATAATGAAAATACATAGGAGAAGGATCTCTCTATGGAGTTTCTTGATACTTGTGGCATGTGGGCTACTACATAATAAAAATGCTCTCTCTCTCTCTCTCTATCTCTCCCTCTCCCTCTCCCTATATATATATACTTTCATCTGCTCTGCTCTAACATGGAGAAACATGCACTCGAATATAATGGAACCCCTTTCCCTTATTGTGAGTTGGTTATAACATAGCTCAATAGCCAACCAGGGGGTCAATTTTGACTTCTTCAACTCTTAACTAGATTCGCAAATTTGACATTTCTGGAGTATTCTTGATAGTTCCTAGATATTTATCCCATTTTTCATTCAAGTAATATGTGTTGGCATGGAATCCTATTGAATTATGGTAGTCAATCATGACAGGACAACTTCCAAGAGGCATAACGTTTGTATCTAAACTCCAAATGTGATTCTTACATTATTGGAAAGTTATTCAAGGATATGAAAATATCACGAGATCGAGCACTCAAGTATGAAACATTTATCCATATAAAATTGCATTTAAAGCTCAAACTAGCCTTAAAGGGTTCCAAACATTAATTCTCCAAACTGGGTCCCATATATAAAACAATTCTTATAAGTTGATCCATTCAATTTTTTCCACTCTAAAAGCATAAATATGGATGTAAAATAATATAGTGACCTAATCTAGATCAACTATATTGTTACATAAGCTAGAACCTTTAATTATACCTTTTAATTATAATTGTACACTTTGTCTCTTATATATATATGAAGGAAACCTAATCTCAGGGTCATCAAATGTTTTATAATGCATTATTTGCATTCGAAAAAGAAGTTCCCCCTAAAAGTGGACTTTAATTATTGAATTCTTATCGCTTTTAAGGTGCCTGATTCATAATAGTGCATATCTAGAATGACGAATAGTGTGGAGTACAACAACACTAGGAACAAAGTGTGTTTGTTATAGAAACAATGGATGTCAGAACAAGTCACTATAAAACATGATAGTTTCTACAAAATGTGATAATGGCTATAGAAGCTATTGTGGGCATTAAAGAATGGTTTACCACAAATCATGTATTAGTATTGGTTATGGAAATTCATAAATGAATGTTGCAATATTAAAAGTGAGAGAAAATAGAGAAGGTCGATAGGAAATTTTTCCACACTTATAAAAGGGAATGTAAAGTGCATTTTAAGTGTTATTTAGTGTCATTTGGAAGGTCACACTATAAAGGAAAAATGGCTAGGAAGAGATTAGTCTCAACCTATAAATGATAATGCAATAGTTAAAGACAAAAATACATGTGAACTAGTATCTTGAGCTAACACATGGAAAAAACATTTCATAGGTGAAAATGAATAGTTCAATGAAGATGAATGAAAACACCATTCGTGATGAAGAAAAGGTGTTTGTCCTTTGAAGAAGAGAGAAAATCTCAAGAGAAATGAGATAGTTGCAATGGTTGAAGTTTTAGTGGTGTTTAAAGCAGGGACCCAATGAGCTTGTAAACTTATATATATCCATTCAACCAATGTCAATACTATGTAGAAATGAATGAAGAAAAGGGAGAGAGAAATAGATTAAGAACTGAGATGGTGATTTTTACCTTCGAGTTTCCAACTAAACACTTGAGCATGTGTCATTGAATTTGTGTGAGCATATTATTGTATAGTTATGGATTTTTTGATGTAAATTACATTTCTATTGCTTGGAAGATTAAATATGTATCGATGAGTATGATGGATAACACATATTCTAGTGGAGAAGAATTTTGATCATTATATCTCCAAATGAATATGTTATCCATATGTGAGGTTATTTAGTTATTTACTTTTGAGAGGTGATCCTTTGTTTATTGTTATGGTTTTACTCATGATATGTGTAAGAACATCAAGTGGAGGCTCATTCAAGCCTATTTCTAAAAGAATTTTTATTAGTTGGTTGAGAAATGAAAAAGCTTTGTCATCGGGTGATTCCTAGTAGGTTCGTTTCTGCTAAAGGAGACCAATGGTCGTTCAAGAGGGATGGGTTATTGTAGACTCATTTTCGGAAGAGTGGACTATGATGGCTGTGCAACTTTAGTATTTGAAGGATTCTAAAGTTGTGTGTTTTGCATCACTTTGTTATGTAGTGGGGCTTGTAAGAGTCTATGCTCTTAGCCTTTCATATAAGGATTGAATTATCCTTTACTTTAATAAGAAAAATGGGAGAAGGTGTGGGAGGATTGTCATCCTCATTGTCATCATCTAAAGAAGAAATATTTTCAGAAGTAGAAGCGATAGAGAGAGGTGGCACATCCACCGAACTAGGCTCATAGGTCGATATATTTCAGTAAAATTTACATCTCTTCTAATGATAACATTTTTGGACTTAAGTGGAATAAGTCTATATCCTTTGACATCTTCAAAATATCCAACAAAATTACATTTTTCACTCTTAGGTTCTAAAGCTTTATGTTTCACATCTCGAATATGGGTCCATGGTTCACTTCCAAAAACATGAAAGTGACTTACATTTGGTTTAATTGAGCTCCATGCTTCTTTTGGAGTGATATTCTTTAAAAATTTAGTAGGAGTGTGATTTACTATGTAATATTCACAGTTATTTGCTTCTGCCCAAAAATTAAGACTAAGTCCTTTAGATTGAAGCATACAATTAGTCATTTCCTTTACGGTGTGATTCTTCCTTTCAGCTACACCAATTTGTTTTGGAGTATATGGAACAGTATGTTGCATTTGAATTCCATGCTCAGTGCAAAAGTTGATGAATTTGTTGTTAACATATTCTCCGCCATTATCAGATCTTAGCTTAAGAATTTGATGTCCAGATTGTTTCTCAGCAAAGACCTTAAAGGCTAAGAACATGTTAAATACTTCACTCTTGAGTTTCAAGAAGTATACCCAAGTGCATCTAGAGAAATCATCAATGAAAGTTAAGGAATACTTGTATCCAAAGAATGAAACAATTGGAAGTGGACCACATAAATCACTATGCACAAGCTGTAAAGGGGTTGAGGTGTTCCAAGAGGCACGTTTTTCAAAACTATCCCGATGATGTTTTCCGAGTACACATCTGGAACAAACACCATCTCTGCAAGATACCATAGGAAGACCTGTCACCATATTTTCTTTACATAGATCCTGAAGGGAGCGATAGTTTAAGTGACCAAATCGCTCATGCCAAAGTTTTCTCACTTCATCTTTATGAGCAACAAATACCAAGGGAAGATTTGATGACCTAAAGTTGTTAAACTTATACAACCTTGTAGAATCATGAGCAATGCGAGTAGTTAAAATATGTCTAGGATCCCTTAAGTTAATTACAACACCATGAGGTGAAAATTCAACGATTTTACCTTCACGTGAATGAGTTATCTGATATATAGATAGAAGGTTACAGGATAAGGTTGGAACACATAATACATCATTAAATTGACCATTGTCTAAATGAACAGTTCCAGTCCCTACAACACTAAGAGATCTATCATCACCAACATATATATTTTTAGTGTTACAACCAGTTAAAGATGAAAACATGGCTTTGTTTTTGGTCATGTGATAAGAAGCTCCAAAATCAATGAGCCACTCATGAGAATGAGAAGAAGAAGATACATTTAGTGCATAGCCAGACCGAGATGCTTGATAACCACATGCAGAAAGTGCAATTCTTGAAGATGAAGTTGATGTTGAAGAGTGCTCCAAATAGATGTTATGCTTCTTCATTGCTGCTTCCAAGGCTTCCATCTCCTTAAAGCATTTGGATTCTAAGTGGCCATCTCGATTACAAAAGTGGCAATGTCTATCAGTCTTCTTCTTCCCTTTGTTTTTATTTGCCTTATCATTATGTTGAAATGATTTTTCATTTTGAGACTGAAATTTCTGAAGACCCTTGTTTGGTTTAGGACCATTCTTTTTAGGATACTACTTCTTAGGATTCTTTGAATTTGGTTGTTGCTGGGTGGCTAAGGCTTTCTTAGAAGAGCTTCCAAGATTAAGAAGACCAAGATGTAAGATTTTTTTGTTGTTCTCTTATTAAAGAATCACGAAAGGCATCAAAGAGGGGGACTTGTAGTCTTGTCCTTGAGAAATAAATGCTTCTCTAGTAGAATGGAAGGTGGAAACAAAAACATAGTAGGTTGGTCCCAACTTAGTAAAAATGGAATAGATAAGGCTACCATCTTATTTCTTAACCTTAACACCTTCTAAGAGAGGTCTAAGGGTTTTGAACTTGGACAAAAAATCTTCAATGAAAAAAAATTTATTTGGGTCCAACATAAGCAACTCATTTTTGAGTTGATGGGCTCTAATTTCATTTTTAATTCCAAAAACTCTAGTGAGTTGTTTCATTGCTTCATTAGGGGTATCAATTTCTGCGATATGAAAACTAAGGTCTCGAGAAATAGACATCCATATCAACCCATGTGCTTGATCTTGCCTATTTTCCCATTTGGTTGCCTTATCTTCATCTTTAGGTTTAGTTTCTTGGCCTGAGGCTATTCTGTAAAGACTTTTACCTCTAAGTAAATCCACAATGTAGGACCACCATTGGAAGTAGTTGGTGCTGTCAAGAATAACTTGGCATGGACTTTTCCTTTTAACAGAAACTGAAGCTGTAGATGCTGAAACTAAGTGTTCCAATGGAAAGATCTCGAAACATTAGATTGATTAAAAAAAAAGGCTCTGAAAACGGCTTCCGGATGAAGAAGTTATGGCTTTTTGAAAAAAAGTTATTGAAGATGTCGACAAAGTGCGTGAATATGTGGAAGTGAATGATAATGTTATATTAAAAAAAAAATCCCCTCATTTCCAAATTTAATCTAATTAGCTCACTTTAAAAAAGATTTTATGTGACCCACTTTTATAAATAAGTGAAAGTCACTTGTACAAGGGTACGTTATGAGATACTCAGTAAATTGTAACTTAAATAAAAGATAAAGAGACTTTAGAATTATAAGTGACTCATTTTTTACAATGGGTGAGAACAGTTTTACATAGAGTAACTTTAAAACATAAGTTACATGTGCTTTTTGAAAAAGTAACTCAACAAAAAGAAAGACTTGAACCCAAGACCTCTATTCTAATAAAGTAACTTTGGACCAAGTGAGCTAGTTTAAAAAGTTACTAATTTTTGGAAAAGATGAAGATTTTTTTTTTTTTTTTTTTGCACTGAAGCTTTGTTGTGCATGCTTACTTGAAAAAATTATTTTCTCTGTAAAACAAAAAACCACACGACCCAACACGGACATGCAAAGAAACCAAACCTTATGACTTGAAGTTAGCTTTCGCCAGAAACTAAATATTTTCCTCATTGTTTCTGATTTTCCGAGATCACACTAAGGCGTGGCGAAAAATAGCATACACATGACAAAAATTCTTCCTTTTTGTTTCTCATTTGCCCAGATCGTACAGAGTCACAAGGTAAAGAGCATACACAGAAATGAAAGGTATATATCTAGTGATAAAAAATAAAGAGCTAAATAAATTGAAATAAATAGAGAGATGAATAACCAAAACTTCAAAAAAGACTGTATACCTCGAGATCTTAAAAATAACATAGCTAGGGGTACAAGAAACCTTTTCGTGTGAAACAAAAGAGATTACTCACTGGAACAGATGCTCCTAACACAATAGAGTAGTCCTCTTGGCCCGAACGCAGTCAGAAATAGTAGATCTAGGAAACGTCAGTCGAATGCAGTTGTACTAACTTCGGATTTGGATCACCAAGGATGTGGCCCTTAAATAGCTCTAATACCATGTACGAATTTACAAGGTAAGTTCCTCAGACAGAACGCCAAAAGACACCGCTCACAAATAGATCACAGATCAATACACCAGTATTCTTGACATGGTTAGAACCCTCAAAGAGGGAAACAATCCACGACCTGAGCCAACGCGGCCACTTGAGGCAATTTATTAATAAAAAAATAAAAGTTTACATAAGCTTCTCTCATGAACGGTTACCTTACAAATGACCATCCATGCTCTTTAAATAGAGATCATGGACCAATCAAGTGTTAAGCAACGGATCAAGTGTCGATAATACCGAGGAGAAAATGAATCGTCGGATCACTTCATGTCTAGAACATATCGTGACCATCAGATTGTAAGTTACAAATGTACATATTAAAGAAACACACTTTACTTAACTCTACACTAGACCAACTTATACTTAACTATTTCCTATGTATAGAAATATCATAAGAGATCCACTTGCACCTTACTTTGCTAAGAAAAAAGAGTGTATCTGTGCAATACAAGAGATATTAATATTGCCAAAAATTCACTTTTGAGAAAGCATGAGTTTATTACATTAACTTTAGGTACTCAAGAGTGAAGCTTAATGCCAAAAGTGTTGAAAAGTTTAAACTTATAACTTCTCAATAACATAAATGCTTTAAGATAAAAGCTCCACTTAACAATCTCATCCTCGCCACTAAAACAAATCTCACCATTATAAATGAATCTCTACATTTATGCTAAAATTGTGAACTGATATTAACTTAAAAATGATGTCAACTCGTCCGGACATATGACCACCCTTAAATTTTAACTCTTTTTTGCCTTTTATTAAAACGCTATCCATCCAAGCTGAAATATATTTACATAATGTCACTTTCGCGATGTGTCATTATATTATGTGAAATTGGCATTTCTCAATAACGTTCAAACTTGATGGGCGGTATTCAAATTTGACGGTGTATTCGTTGTGACATTGCTTTTCTGTATTAAAATAATAAAATGAGTTGAAAAAAGAGAGGACTTGAACAAGGCGTGTTTGAATTGGGCGAAAACCCTGATGTCA
Organism: Pinus tabuliformis; assembly: GCA_031772625.1. NCBI lineage: Eukaryota > Viridiplantae > Streptophyta > Pinopsida > Pinales > Pinaceae > Pinus > Pinus tabuliformis. The sequence goes on along the minus strand of CM062816.1, from coordinate 238,658,304 downwards.
CTCTGGTGGATTAATCACGTAAATGAGAGTACCTTTGATTCCTCTAAACCGTACATTGACACTGCATATATATTTTTCTACGCACGTGTCTTTTCAAAATATTAAATTGCCTTCTGTACTTTCACCGTACATTGACACTGCGTATATATTTTTCTTCGCACGTGCCTTTTTCAAAATATTAAATTGTCTCCTGTAATTTCACCGCCTTTGCATCTTGACGACGGCTAAAATTGAACGAGGGAGAGCGTCAACGAAAACAGATCGCTTGGCCAGGATTAGAGTTGCCTGATGAAACTCGAACATCTGTAAATGTTATTTTATTCTATATTATATAATTTAAAATATATATAACAATATACTGGATTTATATCCCACCAACACCGCCCGCCGCCTTGGCAAATCTGCGAACATTCATTTGAGGGTGACAGTGATAAAGACCACGATAGACATTTAAGGGTTGACAATAAACAATGTCTGGGAGTCGATTTTCCACCATTTCCTGGTAGGATAGATATGTTATATATACAGCCTATTCCTCGCCTTCATCTTCACCATTGTCCACGGACCACCAGTGTTCAATGTTAGAAGAGGAGGAGTTTACACAGAAAGACTTCTCTTCAAGCTGTGGCCAGAGAGAGACCACCATGGACGTTGAAAGGGCGAGAATGAACACCAACATGTTGGACTTCATTCGCCACCATTTGCTGGAAGTGGAGGACGATACTGATATCATAAATCCATCTCTCGCCTTCTCCCCCACCACCAGCGGCAGCTGGGATTCTCTTCCCAAAACCACCACCGAAGGCTTGGATTATTTTTCCTCGGCCTCCGTCCTCGCCCTCGCCCCCGACCCCGCCAGGTGCCCTTGCCAAAATAGTAGCAGAAAATCAACGGCAGAAGTCAATGACAATGAATTTACAAAACGACAACACCACTTCTCCTCCTCTTCTTCGTCTGTGATGCTACAGGCACAGAATGTGGAGAATGGGGAGATGAATCAGAGCAAGGCTAATCGCTACAGAGGAGTCAGGCAACGGCCGTGGGGAAAATTCACATCAGAAATAAGAGATTCTGCCAATCAGGGGTGCAGGGTTTGGCTGGGCACTTTCAACACCGCCGAAGAGGCTGCCCTCGCATACGACCGTGCTGCTTTCAGAATCCACGGAACCAAGGCTGTGGTTAACTTTCCCTTTGCCCTCGCTTCAAGGTCAGAGACTGGATCGATGAGCGTGGGTCAGAAGAGGAAGAGAAGATACGGTCGCGACGGAACATTGGGAGTGAAGGACTTGGGGATTGTAGAGGACTTGCGATCCAACTCCAAAACAAAAAGAGCGAAAGTGAGAAGAATGAATGAGTGAGCGCTTATTTCTTGAGGTTATGATAATTTCAAAATCAAAATCACACGCCGCGATATTTTTCCATTACCGGGTACTTGATTTTTCTTGTTCCAATATTAGGGTTTTTACATGTTTGTTCCCATTGGCATTAGTGTAGCATGGTGCTTACTTATGCTGCAGCTTGTCTTTCACTCTATAACTAGGTAGAATTATTGTAATTATTAATTTGACAATAAATGTCTTTTCCATCTTTGTGGTTGAAGAAATGGCACAAAAATAATATCATCGTACAAAAGCCACGTGGTCGTTTGGCCCAGTGGTTGGGAGGGTGGGCTTGTGGCACCCCATCCGGGTTCTATTCACATTATATGAAGCGCTGCTCTGTAGCTTATTGTAACATTTCGTTTCACCACTCCGTCCATTTGCTAAGTTGCCTACCCACAGCAGATGTACAGATAATGTATATATTGTATATGTTGCTTTTTCAGTGGGGATGCCTTTCCCCCCTAAAGATAATAATATGACTACACTCCAAGATTGAATTATATATAATAGAAATTTTCCTTTCCAATTAAATTATGAAAATGAAGTGTTTTGTTTAATTTTAAATTTTTTATTGATTTGGTTAAAAAGAGTTTTTTTCATATTCATTCAATTAAATTTAGTTCTTTGAGATTTGCAATCATTCTTTTATATATATATATATATAACTTTAAATAAGTTCTAATTCAAAATTTTGAATTATTTCCCATATTTTTAACAAGCTTATCACTTTTACTTACATTGATTGTTTAAACTTATCTAAATTTATCAAATATTAAATTTATATAACTATAATATTTGTTTGTGTAATTTATTTTATATCATTATTAAATTTATATAACTATAATATTTTTTATGTAATTTATTTTATATCATTATTAAATTTACATAAATATAATATTTTGAATGTAATTTATTTTATATTATTATTAAATTTATTAGATAATTTGTTTTATATCATTGTTAAATTTATAAAATTATATCAAATTAAAAATTATTAAAGAAATATATATATGATAATTTTATAGCTAAAATTTCTTGAGCCATTTTATCTAACAAAACCATAAATTTCTATAAAGGGCTCCAAATCATATTATAACTAGTTGATAATATAATCCTATACAAATTTTCAATCTCTATTTATTTAGTTTTAACCATAGGAGAGGGTATGATTCTGCCTTTGATTTTGAAATCTCCCCATCTTAATTTATTGATATCGTAAATAACATAGAAATATGCTATTGAAGAGAACCCTACATTCCTAATTTTTTTTAGAAGACTTTCTAATTGCTAATAAGGAGGAGGGAGTTTCCCGAAATAATGAGAGAAGCTACTTAATTTTCTTTAGCTAACTTAATCCTGTGGTGGAAGGCATAACCAAGGCATAAGCTTCAACTTGGTTGTTTGTCATGCATCCTACCACCATGAATACTCTCCAACTTTAACTTCCTCTAAACCATAAAGCATCTCTCCCCTTCTTACCATCAATATATAATAAAATTTTATATTGTTATTTAAACAAGAAAAATTAACTAATATTTATTTTTAACTTATTTAAAATAATTATAAATTTTAACATTCAATTTAATTCATCTTATCTGATTTATTTTATTAATAAATAATTCACATAATAAAATAAATATAACTTAAATTTTATAAAATATTAATTTAATCAATATCCGATCCTTAATCAACATCAACCCAATCAATAAAATTCGAAGATTATTTTGGACACCCAATAATGAATATAATTCAAAGATGCTTGTGAACTGCTATGAATGTAATAACATCACAGTCATTCTCGATGAATCTTTTTGTATTCGAAGATTATTTTGGACACCCAATGACTATAATTCAAAGATGCTTGTGAACTCATGTGAATGTAATTCCATCACAGTGATTCTCGATGATACTTTTTGTTATTAAAAGAAAAGGAAAAAAAAAGATTGAAGTTTTTTTAAACCTTCCTTCATAAATGGTCTTGGATGCGTTTCAAGCTATTTTAAAATAAAGAGATGAGTCTAGGGTTTCTAGTTCTTTTAAAAGGATGACTTTACAAGGTTAGTAAAATTTACAATTAATTTATACTTTTAAAATTCATATTTTATGTAATTTTAAATTGCAAAAGCTTTGGAAATTGAATAATAAAAATGAAGATCTAGATTACACATGGTGTTCCAGAAAAAGCTACAGCGGATAGAGGACGCAGACGAAGAGCTAGGGTTTTAGGTTTATGAGCTCCATGGAGGCGTGCAAAGGGGGAGCTCCACTCCCTCCTACAGCTCCGGATATGATCTTTATCCAGGAAACTAAATGATCCATTCAAAAAATAAAAGAAATTCACAGCAAATGGCTCAATAGATTTGAGTTTCTAGAAGTTAAAGTAGATAATACAGCAGGAGGCATACTCACTCTTTGGAACCCCCAAAAGATTGGCATAATAGATGCTAAGGCATCTAGGAATTATTTATCAATAGTTATTCAGCCTATGGGAGATAGGGAGACCTATCTGGTCACAAATGTTTATGGACCTCAAAGAATGGATGATAAACTCAGGTTTCTAGATTCTCTTGTAGATCTAAGAGATAGACATGTAGGAGTACCATGGATCATGGGTGGGGACTTCAACATGATCAAATCACTTTTGGAGAAAAAAGGGGGAACCAGAATTTTAAGCAAAGACTCCACAGCATTTCAAATTTTTATAGATAATATGAAGCTAGTTGACACTGATATGAGTAATGGCCTCTTTACTTGGAACAATAAAAGAGGAGGAGAGTCTCAAGTCACCTCAAAGTTAGACAGATTCATAATCTCAAAGGACCTTATGCTCAACGACAAGGAAATGATAGCGAGAATTCTCCTCTTTGGAGGCTCGGACCATTGGCCTGTACAACTTGAGGTTCAGGGCATCGGTACCCCCAAGAACAGACCTTTTAGATTTGAGAATATCTGGTTCACACACCCATAATTCATTAGCAACATTGCAAAATGGTGGATAGAAGATCTGCATATTCAGGGTACAAGAATGTTTCTGCTACACAAAAGACTGAAGCATATCAAGCTCAGACATAAAGACTAGAACAAGAATGAATTTGGCAATATTTTTGAAGCGAAAAAAGTTGTTGAAGAAAAAATGAAGGAACTCAATCAAGCCTTTATCATGGATGGCTTTGACAAAGTTAGAAATGATCAAGTTACCAAACACCATCAAGACTGGGAGAATTTATGTAAACAAGAGGAAATATTTTGGAGACAAAAATCTAGAGTTCAATGGCTAAAAGAAGGGGAGCGAAACACTAGATTTTTCCACAGATCCACCATGGCGAACAAATCTCATAATAGGATCTCTTCGATCAAGGACGAGGGAGGTCATCTTCTTAATTCCCATGAAGATATAGAAACTGTGTTAGTTCAGCACTTTCGAGGTATAGCAAAGGAAACCATTTCAGACAAAGATCATTTTATCAGGGACTTAACAAGGCATATACCTAGGCTTGTAACAAGAGAGGATAACTTCAATCTTAATAGGCTAGTGACTGAAGAGGAGGTTATTGAGGTCATCAAAGAAATGTAGAATGGTAAAGCACCAAGCCCTGATGGTTTCAATGTGGATTTCTTTAAAGCTTGCTGGAACATTGTTAAACAAGACATTCTGAATGTGGTGGAGGATTCCAGAATGAATAGAACCATTTTGAAGGTGCTCAATACTTCCTTCATCTCCTTGATCCCCAAACAGGACAATGCTCAAACTCCAGATAGGTTTAGACCCATAGCTTTGTGCAATGTGGTGTACAAGATAATATCCAAGGTTGTTGCCAATAGACTCAAACCACTTCTTCCTACTCTAGTTTCTGTGGAGCAATCTGGTTATGTGGAGGGCAGACAAATTCTCAATAACATCATTCAAGCGCATGAGGTGGTGCACTCATTGTTAAGCAATAGGAAGGCTGGCATGATCATGCAATTGGACCTAGCCAAAGCTTACAATAAGTTGAATTGGACCTATATCAGGAAGGTCCTTATAGCTTTTGGGTTTGATCATAACTGGGTAAGATGGGTCATGGCCCTGGTAACTTCTTCTAGCTTTTCAATTCTAGTTAATGGCTCTCCTTCCAAGACTTTTACTCCTTCAAGAGGCCTCAGGTAAGGAGATCCTCTCTCTCCCTTTCTCTTTATCCTCATGATGGAAGGACTGGGTCGGTTAATCAAGCATGCGAAAGAAGTTGGCAACATCAAGGGTCTCCAACTTTCTGAGACTGGACAGGCTTTGACTCATCAACAATTTGTTGATGATACCATGCTGCAGGGAATCCCCACGGTCAAAGAAGCTCTAGCTTATAAACAAATCTTGTATGACTTTGCCATGGCTACAGCTATGGAAGTTAATCTCTCCAAATCTAAGATTTTTTTTCTTTAATACCAATATTGCTATTGAGAGAAATATCTCCAGAATTTTGGGCTTTCAAAGGGATGTCCTTCCCTCCAAATACTTGGGAGTTCCTCTAACTAATAAACCTTTGCACAAGAGCATTTGGGAGCCAGTGATTAATAAGATGCAGGATAAAATCAGGAAATGGACTATTAGATCTTTAAACTTGGTTGGTCGGTTAGTGCTTACAAAATTTGTTCTTCAATCAATCCCCGTCTTCATGCTATTAGCCCTTCCAACTCCAAAAGGAGTTTTGCAACAATTTAGAACCATTCAAAGAGACTTTCTTTGGGGTAAGGGGGAGCAGAGAAAGAAATGGGCCTTGGTAGCCTGGGATAAGATTTGCAAACCTAAAAACCATGGGGGTCTTGGATTGGATGATCCGGAAGTACTAAGCAAAGTTTTAGGGGCAAAATTATGGTGGCGTTGGGTAAAAGATCCAAAGGCTCAGTGGGCTAGTATCTGGAAAGAAAAATATGCCAACACTTGGCAAGATAATGATCACATAAGGATGACTGGCATCATAAAAGGCTCACACATCTGGAATAAGGCTTGGGAGAATAGAGGCTTAGTACAAAAAAATAGCTTCTGGGAAATCAAAGAGGGAGATCTTGCTTTGTTTTGGGAGGATAAATGGCAATAAGAACCTACACTGTTAAGAGAGGACTTTCTCAACCTCAAGAAAGAAACTGATACCAAAGGGTTACTTAGGGTAAAAGATTTTCGGAACAAACCAATAGTGAAGGAAAATGGAGAACCTGGAAGAATATAGATTATAAGGATGATAGCCCCTTGAAAGCAAAATCTAAGGCACTTTTGAAAATGTTGGACCAAAGGAAAATTTTAGTGACAAGGGGGCATGACCAACATAGATGGGGTAACAATAATGAAGGTACCTTCAATCTTAAGGAGGCAAAATGCATACTCCTTGAGGTGGACTCCAATGTACCGAACAGGGTTTGGCAGAACCTATGGAGGCATCAAGGATGGATGAAGATCAAACTCTTCATGTGGCTGGTTCATCATAAGAAAATTCTGACCTAGGAAAACATACGAAAGAGGGGTGTTATGGGTCCTTCCAAATGCCAGCTCTATGAAGCCTAGGAGGAAACAATGGAGCACCTTCTCAATAATTGCATTTTCACCTCCAGTTTGTGGGATACTTTTGCCACTATTTTCCAACAGATAGATAGGGACAAAGGAAGCATTATCAACACCCTAAATAACTGGAGGCGAAACTTCTCTGATTATGAATTTCTTTGTTCAGCTTGGGCTTTAATGCCAAGCTTCATAATATGGAATGTCTGGAAAGAAATGAACAACAGAATCTTCAAAAATGAAAAAAGTTCCTCCCAACACATTTTTGAGTAGATCTTAAGACAGCTTAAGGAGATGGTAGGCACTATTGTGAGAACTTCCCCAAAGAATCCACCTTCAGAAGCTGAAATGCAAATACTTTTTCAGTTGGGTATGCAGGTTCTCATACCACAGGGCTTGGATAGGAAGGTAATGAAAATGGACACTAAGCAAGATTACTGGCATCCCCCCCCCCCCCCCGGCAGGGTTTTTTGAAATACAACACTGATGGGGCCTCAAAAGGCAACCCGGGTATTGCTGGCTTTAGAGGGGTGTTAAGGGATGAAAATGGTTGCATCCTTTTATTTTTCCATTGCCATTTGGGAAGAGCCACTAATAATATGGTGGAATTAATGGCTCTTGAGCATTGTTTAGAATTTTTGAAGTAGAATAATCTCCAGAATATAATAGTTGAAGCTGATTCTGAGTTAATCATTAACTCGGTCAAGAGAATCAGCTATGGCATGGAGCCATAAAATGTCTCAAAACACTGGAGGCTACTTTAGGTCTTTCAACAGATTTAGCTTCACCTACTGGGCTTATGTACCGTGAGCTTTAACCCATGTGCTAAGGATGGAAAATAAATTGGCGGACATCCTAGCCAATCAAGGAGTGCTCTGCACCAAAAGCAGGGTCGAGCTCAGTTGGAAAGAGATGCCTCATAATAGATTAAAGGTGCAGTGTCAAGATCAGGTGGATGAGGATAGAATGGTGTTTTGTAACAGAGCCACAATGATGGGGTCTAGTTGATTTGGTTTATTTATGAAGTGTTATTTCTGAAGTGAGGTCATTTTTGGGATGCAGGTCATTGTCGGCCTCCTCAACCCTAGCAAGAACAAACATAGAAGTCTTTGGAGGATGTTGCTCGGTAGACGTTGTTTCTTGGATAGATGGCTGGACGGAGGAATTTTCATCTTCCTTTGGTCCAGTCACCCGAGGAGATGGGTTGGTGCGAGGGGCCAGAATCCTAGCTTTCGCGGCAGACTCAAAACCCCAGTTTTTCTTTCTGTGGTGGCAATACCACTCACGCGGTGGTTTCTTGTTTATCGCAGGTTGTTCAAGCTGAAAGTGGTTTTTCGGAGCTGGGAGCGATTCCACTCACAAAACAACACGTGGCCAAGGGACGGGAAGGATTACCGTCCTCATCGCGCAGTAATTCTCGGTGCTTTTGGCTCGTGTGATATGTTCCATAGTCGTTGGATCAAGCGTGATGAATCTACGGTCAAGAATAAGCAAGCATGTTGGTGGGTCCAGGGCGTTTATCATGTGGTCATTCTCTGTGCCTTTAGGTCTTGTGATATTATCCTCCGCCGTTGGATCTGGCGAGGAGATTCAACGATCGAGAAAAGGTATGCAGGTTCATGTGAGCGTTATCTTCTATGCTTGTTGCGCTTCTGGATGAGAATCGGTGGATTTCGGGCGAACTACATGCTCGAGGGTTATCCCCCCATTCAGACCCGAAATCCTTTTAGAATGGTCCCTATTTCCTCATCGGGTCCAATTCTAATTTTAAAGTGGATGCATGTTCTCGCCCCGATTTGAGCCTCGTCCATCAGATCTCTAAGGGGGGATCGAACGGTCTCGGCTTTTGTTTGTATTTCGTGGGTTTTGTAGTTTTGTTTGTGGGACCTTGGCTCGGCTTTTAAGCCTTTAGCTCGGTGCCCTAGGCTTTAAGTGGTTTGATATTTCTTTGGCCCATAGTTCCTTTGGGACTGTTGTATTTTATGTAATTTGTTTTCCGATTTAATGAAATAGAAGGTACGACTCTTGCTTTAGCAAAAAAAAATTACAAAAGCTTCGAGTGTTTTCAAAAGATTTAAGCTCATCCCATGAAGTTTACATAGATATATTAGTAATCGTTCGATTTCCCCAAGTCATCAAGTCCAATGAAATCTTAGATAAGCATATCTTCTATCCTCTTTATTGAGAATATCATGCAAAGCAAGATATCCCTAATTTATGGACATAATTAAAGAAAGAGTTCTATTTTACCTTATAATGGTAGTAACTCCAGTAAACTTGCAAGCAATACGCAAAAATGATTTGGTAACAATGGAGGCATAAGATGTTCTTATTTGCAATCTCATAAGAGGCACAAGGAATGAAGAAGTTTTCTGTGTAAAAAACATCACATTGCGTTAGTTTCTCCTCAGCCTTGCTGACCAAAAATACCATTTTATGTAAAATTTCAATTAATTTCACCCAAATGAATCTTACTAGGAATTTATTTTATGTTTATTAATTTAGTATTTGTTTCCAAATTTGATGAATTTCAATTCCTTTTTCTCATAATATGCTTTAACATCTACATAGTGAGGATATCTTGAATGATTTATACACCATACATTTTGAAGAAGCCTACCTTTAAGCCAGATTCATAATAATGACCTTTACTCTTTTATATAGAGTACAATCAAGTGGGAGATTTATTGTCAAATCAAGGAATGTCTCTAACCAGTAGAGAAGGGAAAAACGTCATTAGAAGTCATAATTTAGATGAGTTGGAGGGATTGAGCCCTTTGGTAAAGAAACGCCAACCTTTTCTTAATGCAAGAAATTCATGATGTGTGGTGCTCTCACATATATTAGAGATGATTTTTCGTTTGTACACGATTCTAGAGCTGTACCAGAATCTCTTGTGAACGTCGTCATTGCTGAGGCCATCAATGGTTTTGTATTGCATGTGTGGGTGGATGATAGGCCATTTTGGAAGGAAAATTATTCTGCAAAGGATCTTGTATTTCAGATCAGGGCAATCGCATGAGTGCTACACCAATCACTGCAATATTAATCACTGGTAGAACCACTGTAGGATCGGATATCTTATCTCTGAAGGACAATTTTTGTGATACTGCATCAGCCTGGCATTCACTAAGGCACCTGGCACTTAGATATGGATGCTTCGAATTTTACATCTCCCTTCGATATCGCAACTTTTCTTGACGTTCTCTTTACCTGAATCTCCTCATAGGTTATGCAGAAAGAAAAAGCAAGCAAAGGTGATCACCATCATGAGAAGGCTACATCCACCGAGGGTTTTGAAAATGAAATTCGAAAACTCAAGCAATATGTTGAACAAGAAACCGATAGAAGTGTAGTGATCTCGGCTTCAGTGAATTACAGAAGGTCAAAATGTTTGCGGGTTGGGGAGTTCAAATGTTTCAACAAGTTGGCATGAAAATGGTCTTGTATTAGTTCTACTATTGTACAATTGGTTGGATTTGCATCCAATATAATAACTTTATTGCTATTGCTATGTAGTCACTAGTGTGCCACCATGTTCCCCAAGCTGGTACCTGGGTATCACTTCAACATATCTCAAATGCACCTCATTACCCAATGAGGATTCCAAATGGGAATGGAAATGGCGTTCCACTGCACCCAAATCAACTGTTAATGCAAAGTAGATGCAGATTTTTAGATGCTATGAATCAACCGGGATTCCGTTTTAAAAACAACATATTTATTGATCGCTATGCTCAGCCTTTTACATAAAATGTATACCATGAAATGAATTTAACAAAAAAGGAAGATATTATCCATTTAACACACATGAGTAGCAGATCGACTCATGTCTACTTTCATTTTCATGAGAGAATCCTAGACAAATTGATGCACAGAAATCATTTTCAAAACAGAACCAAGAGATTTAAACAATAACAATACAAAATAGGCACGAGCATTTATATTCTATCAGATTGTGTCCAAAAAATCGGCCGCATAGGAGTGATTTACCTCCCAGTGGTAGGCTCTCACAGTGGTTGCCAGTCCCAAGCAAGCTTTTGAGTCCACCGAGCAAATATCTCTAGGCATCTCAACTAGCACCTAATCAACCAGTGGGTCTCTTCCTCTCAGTTATTCACAACATAGGCTCAGGCATTTCCTTTTTGTGCAATCACTCCCTTAGGAAATCCATCCCAGCCAGCGTAAAAGTGCAGGAAAGAATAGCCCAAACCACTGAATCGCCTCTCAGAGACCTGGTATGACAGTCTTTGGCTCAGGTGCAATCAACCTTATTTTCATGTAATTGAAAGTGGACATGAGATGTTTTGAATTCCAATGTTTAATGGTGTCAAATCACATGTATTTGTTTGTTGTCATTCATTATGTGAAAATGCTGAATGTAGAGAAGAAATTTTTGTTAATAGGGCATCGGTTTGGATGCCCCGTGGCCAGCGTGGGAGCATGAGTGGGTATGCCCCATGCTGTTTTCAATAACATCAGGTTTAAATTATCTGGTGAATAGGAAAGCAACCCAACAATTTTCCTGTTCAGGTTACCAATGTCCTGAAAGAGATTGATTATTTCATTATTAAATATGTTTATTTATACATATATAAGAGGGTCCATCAATAATGATTTCCACTTTCCCTAAAGGCCCATGCTTGTTCATTTGATGGTGCAATTTATCTTTACTTTTTTCGCCATAAGATAGTGATGGAGCTTTTTCTTTTAACCTTCTTTGTATTCAACATTGTTGAAGGTTCTTGGGACTTAATTCTTACAATTTCTTCAACTTTTATAGCTTCTTACTCGCTGTAAATATTGTTGGAGAATTTAATTCCAACGACTTGTTAGGTGTCAAAACAGTCACTCCAACTGTCCCAATTCAGTTTCAGTTAGTGTAATTTACATCGAGTTTCACTTCAGTCATTTATTAGTGATGTTTCCAATGTAATCTTATTTAAGTGATTTGTAATATTGAAAAGAGCAAATCCTCATTTTGTTTTCTTCAATTTTTGTCATGGTATCAAAGCATCAGATAGAATAAGACTCTACAAATAACAGCCTTTCTATCTGGGCTAGCAAAGAAAAAGCGTGAGAAGCCGATGAGAAAAAAGCAATTTTGCAGTTGTAAGGCTCAACGTGCAGTATTCGCAGCTCAACCAAGAAAAAATTGCACGCAAAATCATAAACTTACAAATTTGTTGAATTTTTAACATTTCTGCACCCCGTGCGTTAAAGACTTGTGCACAACAGATCCCATCGAAGCTGCGCAAACGGCGAAGCATATTTTTTTTTAGCGATTTGTTTTTTTAAGCAACGTTCCAAAGCATCGAGGCGCCCAGAGGTATCGAGGACAGCGTTCCCAGAGGACGAAGTGTTTTGCACGAGCATTGGATAAAACTCGCCGTAAAGTGGAGCAGAATCGTCAAAATACCTCAGGTCGAGGATTTCTTTGAAGGTTCTTCTTTCTTTAAAAGGATTCATTTTTTTAATTAAAAAAAGGGGATTCGTATTTTTTTAAAATGGTCATCCGTTTCGAAGATTTTGGAAGGGCTCATGTAATTATCCACGGCAGCTTGTGAATGGAGTCTAGTACAGTTATTGTTGAGTCAATGTTCGGGCACATCTAAACCCCACTAAGGTGTTTTGAGTGAAAAAATAAAGCGTCAGTTAAAAAAAACCGGTCAAAATGTTTTTAGAAATTCATTTCTTAAAAGTATAAAAAAGTTTAATGAAAGATTTTACTAAAAGAAATTATAAAAGGTTCTTATAAAATATATATTTTTTTGAGATGTTTCACATGTTATAAAAGTTCTTATAAGACCGTGTCAAATGAAAGTTTCATGATATTATAAAAAATATATATAATAATTTATTTTTTTTAATTTTATTAGAAAAAGGAGAAGTGAAGTAGTGCATCTTAGTTAAAGCAAAGTAATTGCATCATTACTTGAGATTTTTTCTTGAAAGAGTGAAGAATTTTTGTTTCTTATAAAAAATATGGAAGCCATGGCAGAGTAAAATGTACTGGAAAAGTCGTGTTCTATATGTATGTGAAACAAAGACCAAGTAGAAATGGGAAAAACCAAGAGGTTAAGAAGGTCAAAGTGACAACACGATATGTTTGAGATGTTTTTAGATTCAGAAGTGAAGAGGCAAAATGATGCCTTTGCATTAATATGCGTAAAAGAATCTGTGGATGACAACATTGTTCCCCTAATTTCAGATGCCAAGAAAACCAAGGAGGCCTGGGATACCCTTGAGAGGAGTTTTGGTGTAAGGGGGAGCACTGAAGTTGAAGATGAAAAGTTTGTTGAATTCCACTATGTTCAGGCACAAGTGGATGATGTTTATGAAGAAGTCACAGAAGCAGGAGAGAAGGAGCACGTAGATGCTCACAAACCCAACTGTGCACAGCCACAAGTGGATGATGATTTGGTAAATCCAGCAACAGAGCTTGCTAATGAAATTTTGGTAAATCCAACAACAGATCTTGCTTATGAAAGTTTGGTGAATCCAGCAACACAGCTTGATGAGGACAATGAAGCTTCCATTGGAGCAGTCAATGTTATGATGAATCCAACAATTGATATTGCTGACGTAAAATATGATGAAGAATTGTTGGCTAATGATGAATGGTTGTGGGTGATGCAACAAAAACATCATATAGACATTATGTTATTTAGTGAGAAAAGCCCACTTGAGTCAGTGGAAGACAACCTGTCTATAGCAGCATAGGTTAGTACAGATGTGGAAGAGACAAAGACAAAGACAGAGATAAAGGTAGAGGCAAACAAGGAAGCCCACAAAGAGAAAATAGAGAGAAAGGCAAAAATAGAGCTCGAAGTGCAACAAAAGGAAGCTCTCATGACAGAGCACAAGGAATATAACCAATGTGGTTCTACAAATAGTTTTAATTCTAACATTGATTTCGAGTGTGCTGGTACACAAAATGATTATGAATAAGAGCTAAATTTCCTTGAAGCATGGCTTGCAACACCATGCCTTGATGAACTCTACATAAAAGTTACAGAAATGAATGTTGAAGACAACATCGATGATGATAAAATCAATGAAATTTTCAGGTATTAGAGTCTTGAAGAGATGAACTGTATTATGGTCTTATGTTGCAACAGATTAATGATGAAAAGACCACTAGAGAAGATAATATGTGGCAGCGGGCCACATACAAGTCGTTTTTTGAAGAAGTCTAGGATATGCTTAGACAGTCTCGAAGAATGAAATATATGCACCAACAAATGAAGGAACTGAGGTTTGAAGGATACAACAAAGAGAAAAAGTTGAAACAATTCAGAGGCTACAGGATCTGGAAGAAGAGAAGAAGAAAAGTAAATATAATTAAAGTCAAAATTTTAAATTGTAAGCCTAGTTGAGACATAGACCAGCAGACATCTTAATTGAATTTTTATGCGGTTGTAATTAAGGTGAGGTGTTGGAGAATCTAATTCCAACCACTTGTTAAGGGTTAAAATTGTCACTCCAAGTGTCCCAGTTCAATTTCACTTAGTCCAGTTTAAGTTTAAGTCAAGTTTCACTCAAGTCATTTATTAGTGATGCTTCCAATGTAATCTTATTTAAGTGATTTGTAATAGTGAGAAGAGAAAATCCTCTACCCCGCATTTTGTTCTCTTCATTTTTTGTCAAATCACTGCACACACAAAAGCAATGTTAGATTTATAAAGAGAATCATATTGGTTCTTGTCACCTTGCTTCTTTAAGAGAGCTATCCTTCCTTCATCGTTCTCTGCCAAAACTTTATATTCATTTCCATGTGGCTCACCAACATGATCTTCAACCTGGAATACCGCTCAATTGAGCAGTTTATCTATGAATTTCCTTTCCTGCAACATTTGGAACCAATCTTCACTTGAAAATTTTTCATTATCATATATCACTTCCAGTTCTTCAATTCTTTCATCCATGAGTTCTCCAAGCAACACCGAGTCCAACGCTTGGCTCTGATTTATGGCTTCACACTTAGCCAGACCTTTTTCACAAACTAAAACACACAAACAACTCCAGTTAGCTTCAACACTTAACACACACACCAAGTCTTCCTCACCTCGGATCAATTCCCAAGACAGGAACAAGAGGTCTCGATGAGGAACCTTCTCACAAACACAAACACATCGATGGAGACTCAGTGTTCCATTAATCCCACAATGTTCTCCAACAATTATGTCTGGCATACAACTTGATGATAAATATTAGAGAACAGACAAGAAAGCTTACACTCAACACACATGATCATTCCAACATCTTGAATAAATAGTCAACACACTGCTTTGACAACAGTGCAACACCCAATTACAGCCTTTCTTCAACAACAACATTTTTTTCATAATTCCAGTCAGTAGTTTCCAACACATTGGTCAATTTGCACAACCTCTCCATCACACAACACTCATCACATTCTTCAATGTGCCTTCTCATGCCATGTCAATTCAACACTGGTACAGGACACTCTACGCTGTTCACAACACCTACAAATTCTCCAAGCCGCTTCTTCGCACATGGGTCGCTTTCTCCTCAGGCTTACAACTCTACCACACCACAGGATTGATCCAAAAATTTCTTCAAGGTAACGAACAGTGAACAACGCTCTTTGTGTAGTGGTTTATGCACTACCACAAATAGCACCAAAGCGGTTCTATGTGGCACACAATCCAAAAATCTATCTCAGCACCTATAATGGTCGACAACAAACTTCCAACAATGCTCGCTTTTCTCCATGAACCTCTTTTTATTCGCGCAGTTTTGTAGTGTTATGTAACCAGCTCACAAAATAGAAGAAAAGATAGATCAACGACTTGAAAATCATTCTCTTCGAGGGGGAAGCGTCCTTTACGTTAAACAAATGAATAATTCTTGGATGATACAAATGACAAAACCTCCTTTCTATATATAGGAGTCTAAGGGATCACCATATAATCAAATCCCACATAACAATAATAATATAAGGGCACAACAATAAAAATAGTGGGCTTTTATAGGGCACAATAATAATGATATGGGGACAATAGGGGCACAACAATAGTAATAAGGGCTACAATGACAATAGTAATGGGGGAATCACTAGTATTATAGGGCCCTAACATGCCCCTCTCCTTAAAAAAAGCATTGTCCTCAATGCATGCGTAGTTCTCGATGATTCTATATAAAATTCTCACCCTCCCATGTGGAATCTTCAGTGGGTAAGTTCTTCCAGTTTATGAGATACTCTGAAATTGATCGATTTCATAGTTGTTAAGTTCTTGTTTTTGTGACTGCTTCAGGTTCCAAATGATTTTCTTTCCTTGTTAAGTTCTCGCAATATTGTTTGAAATGGGAGTTTCTCACCTATAACCTTCTTTAAGAAAGAAACATGGAAAGCTAGGTGCACTCGGGAAGCTCCAATTTGTATGCCATAGTACCAATCTTTTGCAACACCTTATATAGACCACAATAGTTTGGTGATAATTTATTATCTTTCTTAGCTTGCTTGAGGGACATTTTTTTATATGTTTGTAGACGTAGGAATATCCAATCACCTACATCAAAACTTCTTTCGCTGCGATGTTGATCTGCCTTTTGTTTCATTCTATACTACACCAAAGTGAGGTTATCCTTTAAGAGTTGGAGAACTTGTTGTTGATGCTCGATGTGATCTTCCACTAATTGAACCTTAGAATTTTCTCTTAAATATGATGTGATGGACAGTGGATGGTATCCATAAAGTGCCATAAATGGTGTCATTTTTGCTTTATTATGGAAGGAAGTGTTATACCACCATTCAAGCAGAGGTAACCATTTGACCCATTATGTTTGTTTATCAAATATCCTTCGAAAAATTTGTTTACTATCGCAGTTTTCCCATTAGATTGAGGATGATAAGATGAGCTATGAGCTGATTACCAAGAAAATAAAATAATTTTGTCCAAAAATTTGCAATGAAAATGGGATCTTTGTCACTTACAATAATCTTTGGGTTTCCATGTAGCTTTTGAATTGTTTCCATAAATGCAGTAGAAACTATGCTGGCTTTAAATGGGTGCGATAATGCACAAAAGTGTGCATACTTGGTAAGTCTGTCAACTACCGCCATGATGACACTCGTTCCTTCAGACTTGGGTAAGCCTGTGATAAAATCCATTGAAACCTCCTACAAATGTTGGTTTGGAATGGATAAAGGTTGTAATAGACCTGGGGTCTTAATTGTTTCAACTTTAATTTGTTGGCAAACAAAACATTCCACCACAAACTTTTGAATATCCGACTTTAGGTCATCCAACAAAATTTCCTTCTTAACCGTGTGGTAAATTTTTAAAAATCTTGAGTGCCCTCCTAGGGGAGAGTTGTGCAATTCCATAAGAATATTTTGATTGAGTTGGGAATTATTACATAGGTATAAGTGACCTTTGTAGCATAAAGAATCATTTTTCCAACTAAATGTATCAGATGGACTGGGATCTTGTTGTAACTTTGGAATGAGTGCCCACACTTCTTCGTCATTCTTCCATTCACCCCTTAGTTCGTTTATCCAGTTTGGTTGGATTACAGATATGGTGCAAAGAAATGCTTCCACATCCTCATCCTTTCTTAAGAGTGCACCTACCACGACATTTTCCTTCGCATTTTTGTAGATGATTTCAAAGTCATAACCCAACATCTTTGTGACCCATTTTTGTTGCTCTTCTAAAGATAATCTTTGTTCTAAAAAATATTTAAGACTATCATGATACTTTTTTACCTTGAAGTATCTCCTAGTTAGGTAGGGTCATTATTTTTTAAGTGCATGTAGTATTGCCAACTTCTCATAAATAGCTTTGTGTAAATATTTTCCTTTAATTGGACGAATTTTGAAAGCAATGGGTCTTCTTGCATTAAAACAACACCAATTCCATTTCCTGAGGTATCACATTCCACAATAAAGGTTTTTGTGAAGTGTGGCACAGGTAAGACCTGCGATTGGCACATTGCCTCTTTAAGATGTTCAAAGGCCTTCTTTGCTTATGGAGTCCATGAAAATGCATCTTTCTTCAATAATGTTGTTAGAGGTGTTGCTATTGGCCCATAATTATTAACAAAATTTCGATAATACCCTATCAACCCGAGAAATCCTCGCAGATGCTTTATGGATGTGGGGATTTTCCATTCCTTAATGGCATTAATTTTTCTAGGCTCTACCTTCACACCTTCATGAGATAAAATATGACCCAGATATTCCACCTCTTGTACTCCAAAGAAACATTTGGCACTTTTTGCATATAATTGTTTCTCCTCCAATAGTTTGAACACCCTGTCAACATGTTGAACATGATCCTTCCAAGACTTGTTGTAGATTAGTATATCATCAAAAAATACTAACACAAATTTTCTAAGGAAGGGTTTGAAAATGGAATTCATTAAACCTTGAAATGTAGAAGGTGCATTTGTAAGGCCGAAAGGCATGACCAAAAATTCTTAACGACCCTCATGAGTTCTAAATGTTGTTTTTATAATGTCTTTAGTCTTCATTCTGATTTGATGATATCCTGAACGAAGATCCAACTTGGTGAAGTAAATTGATCCATGTAATTCATCAACGACATGAATGGGAAATTTATCTCTAATATTGAGCTTGTTGAGCTCCCTATAATCTGGACACATGCACCATGACCCATCCTTCTTATGTACCAATACTACTGGAGCAGAGAAATAACTTTGACTAGGTTGAATTATACCAGCCTCTAGCATTTCTACAACCATACATTCAATTTCACTCTTTTGGGCATATGGATATCTGTAAGGTCTCATGCTTGGAGGAACACTTCCTGGAATTAAATGAATAGCATGATCATGATGACGAATAGGTGGGAGGCCTTTGGGAGTCTCAAATACCTTGGAATGATTGTCTAAGAATTTTTTGAGATCTCGAGAAATAGATTATTTCGATGTGGAAACCTCTAGCGAACATAATTGTGCTTACTCCTCATTGTTCTTTCTTTAGAAGCTTTGTCATTCCGTTAGAGCTTATTAGCTTTCCCAGTTTCCCTGTGATACCCCTTAATTCAACTTCCTTTCCTTCTGAATAAAATTTCATGAAAAGTTCTTGAAAATTAAAAGCTATTGTACCCAAGGATTGTATCCATTGGACTCCTAGTATAAAATCAACACCACCCATTGGAATGGAAACCATTGGGATATTCAATACATATTATCCCATGGATAGCTTGATATTATAGCACTTTCCAGAGCAATTTATGGTTCCTCCACTTGCAACCATCACTTAACACTCTGGTGCTTGATATAGGGAGCAATTCTATTCCTTGGCTATCTTACAATGAATAAAATTATGGGTACTACCCGAATCAATCAACACTATTACCTTTTTATTCTTGATATGTCATTCTATCTTTATAGTTTGAGGAGTGGTAATTCCGACCAATGCATTACAAGATATGGTCGGATTCATTTCTTTTTTCTCTAGGGTTTTTGCCTGGTGTATATACTCTTCTTTTGACATTTATTGTTCCTTTTATTCCTCCTCTTCACAATCTATGTAAAATAATTTCTTCTCACCACACTTATGACCTTTAGTGTATTTGCTATCACAACTGAAACAAAGCCATTTTTCTCTTTTTTCTTCTAATTGTTGTGGTGTCAACCTTGTAGGTTTTGGAAGGCTAGGGGAAACAACACTTCCATATTTATAGTTTTGAGTGGTAGGCTTCCTTGTTGCCATAATTTTGCTTTCCATTTTTCTTGCCAACATGAATGCCTTCTCCAATGAATCAGGTTCCCAAAGGCGAACCTCATGTTTGATTTTATCCTTTAAATTCCCTATGAACACATCAATCATATTCTCCTCTAGAATATATTTTACCCTTATATTCAAATTTTTGAAGTCTTCAATGTGCTCCATCATTGAACACTTTTGTTTGAGATTTATCAATTGACTAAAAAAAGTGTTTTTTTTTGTATCCTCATAATGTGCTATCATTTCTTCCATAAAAATTGCCCAGGTGATAATTTGTTTATGAGAACAAAGTTATCGATACCATACAAACTGATTTGGTTCCAAATATAAAGTTGCAATGCATACATTTTTTGTGTTTTTCACATTAAGGGGATCGAAATATTGCTCCATCTATAGTATCCATGTTACGGGATCCTTGCCATAAAACTTCCTCATATCGATCATTGGAACATGGTGGGTCTTCAATCCACTGTTAGAGTCTATGAAATCATGATTAACATTTCTTTTGTTCTACTCATGAGTTTCCTCTACAACCATTTCTCCATTAGTAGGAATTTCTTGTACCAAAATTTCCAAATCTGTCTTCAAATATTCCATGTTGCTTTTAAGTT
Source organism: Pinus tabuliformis (assembly GCA_031772625.1). Classification (NCBI taxonomy): domain Eukaryota; kingdom Viridiplantae; phylum Streptophyta; class Pinopsida; order Pinales; family Pinaceae; genus Pinus; species Pinus tabuliformis. Next base: position 238,638,060 of record CM062816.1, on the reverse strand, counting down.
TTTCTTCTATACCATCTATCTTAGCTTCCATGCCTATCTTCAAATCTTCCATTTTTCCTTTAAGATTTTCTTCTATTCCATCCATATTTGTTTCCATGCTTTTTTTCAAACCATCCATCTTAGCATCCACATCTTTCTTTAAGCTATCCATCTTAGCTTTCGTCACTTTGTGTGAGAGTGAATTTTGTTGCACTTGGTCTTGTAATTTTGATATATCATGTTGCATTTCTTCCTCTTCTTCATCAGTCATGCTAGAGCATTCAGGTTGTTTACTAGGTGTTTCCATTTTCTTTCTTCAAGGAATAAATTAATGATAATAATGATTCACTATGCCCTTTGAATTCCTTCAAACTAATTTTTCAAACCAAACTTATGCAAAATAAAAAAAAAAAACTACAAACCTTTTTTTACCTTGTAGGAGCTCGATATTGAATCTGTTGTCACTCTATAATTTCCAATCTCCAAGGTCTAAAATTGCATCTTGCAGTAGCCCTCTGAGTCCTTTTTCCAACCCCATAAGTCTTATCAATGTTGGATTCCCCAAGGAAGATTTATGCCAAATCTCCCATGATGACCTGATTATAGAATAGTTCAATAGAGCGAACTTGTACGAAGTGCCATGTGTCATTGTTTCGACCTTAGTACCTGAAACTGATACACAGAAAACTAAAGGTCGGCATCTTTCTATAATTTTTTTACGAAATTTCAATTTGATGCTCAGAGAGAAAGTTATGATGATTTTCCGAAGGTCACCTTTTTGAGATATAATTCGAGAGCTTGCAAAAACCTTAAATTTCTTCGATCATATCTCTAAAAATATAGCAATAAAATATCTGAAATTCAGAACCGAGGTTGATTGGGATTTCAGCTCAAATGGATTTTCATTTCCATTTCTGAAATGTCACATAAAAAAAGTTATAGTGAAAATTCCATGATGACCTATTTGGAGCAACGGAACCCTAGAACCCAAAGCTCTGATACAAAATGTTATGTAACGAGCTCACAAAATAGAAGAAAAGATAGATCAATGACTTCAAAATCAGCCTCTTTGAGAGGGCAACCTCCTTTACATTACACAGATGAATAATTCTTGGATTATACAAATGAAAAAACCTCATTTCTATATATAGGAGTCTAAAGGGTCACAATATAATCAAAGCTGAAATAACAATAATAATATAAGGGAACAACAATAATAATAGTGGGTTGTTATGAGGCACAATAATAATAATATGGGGAAAATAGGGGCACAACAATAACAATAAGGGCTACAATGAAAAATAGTAATGGTGGAATGACTAGTATTATAGGAACCTAACATGCAGTCACATCATGATTACATCACACAGTCAATACACACTCACTTTCTACCCAACTCCACGAGTGTCTCATCGCTCAATCAAACAACAACCGTCACTTTCCAACAACTCTTTACTTCACAAACAATGGATTCTCTCTCTCTGCCATGAGCATGCATAGTAACTCTCCTCCACACTCACGGTAATGGAAGTAACTTTCCTCCACATGAACAGGCCAGATAGTCAATCAACAGATCAACAGATTATTGAGATGTGAAGTGGATGACCGATGGAGCGTGGGAGCATGAGTGGGTATGACACATGCTATTTTCAATAATATTAGATTTAAATTATCTGGAAAACAAGAAAGCAACCCAACAATTTTCAGCTTACCAATGTCCAACTACAACATAGGACCGTATAAGTAGAAGAGATAAGTGTTTTTAAGCTTCTTTCATAAGTGGTCTTAGATGTGTCTCTAATTCCTTTAAAAGATGAGATGGGCCTCTAGTGAAAAGTATCTTTGAAGTAGTATTTGGGAATCCCCCTTATGGATAAACCAACGCGCAAGAGTATCTGGGAACTGGTGCTCAACAAGATGCAAGACAAGATCAAAAGATGGACTTTTAGAGCATTGAACCTGGCTGGCAGATTGATTTTGACGAAGGAAGTTCTTCAATCCATCCCTATTTTATTTCTATCAACCCTGCCAGCTCCAAAAGGGGTTTTGCAACAACTCAGGAACATTCAGAGAGACTTTCTCTAGGGCAAGGAGGAGACAAGAAAGAAATGGGCCCTCATTTCTTGGGATAAAATCTGTACACCCAAAAGTCATGGAGGCCTAGACTTAGACGATCAGGAGATTCTAAGTAATGTTCTAGGAGCCAAACTCTGGTGGAGATGGGTTAAAGAACCAGGGGCGCAATGGGCTAAAACCTAGAAAGAAAAATATGCCAGCTCTTGGCAAACGAGTGATCTCATTAGAATGTCAGGGAACATAAAAGGCTCTCACATCTGGAATAAAGCCTCGGATAACAGAAGCCTAGTTTAGAACAATAGCTTCTGGGAAATTAGAGTAGGAGAACAAGCTCTCTTCTGGGAAGATAAATGGCAACAAGAACCAATGTTGTTAAGGGAGGACTTTATGAGCATCAAGCAGGAAACTGATTTCCAAGGACTAATAAAAGTCAGGGATTTCTGGAATCTTCCTCATGACACTGAGAAATGGAGAAGCTGGAGGAAAATAGAATGCAGAGGGGACGGCCCCATAAAAGAAAAAATAGAAGAACTCATGAAAATTTTAGAACAGAGGAAGATCTTGGTCACAGATGGGCAGGATCAGTTAAGATGGGGACAAAACAAAGAAGGCATCTTTAATATCCATGAAGCAAAAAGAATTACCCTTAACCTAGATCCCTGCATTTTGGCAAAGTCCTGGCAAAAACTTTGGAGCCACCAAGGATGGATGAAGATCAAACTGTTTATGTGGTTATTTCATCATAAGAAAATATTAACTTGGGAAAACATTCAGAAGAGGGGAGTTATGGGGCCCTCTAGATGCCCATTTTGCGAGGCTCAAGAGGAAACAATGGAGCATATTCTCAAAAATTGTACCTATATCAACTCATTGTGGGATTCTTTCAACATCATTTTTCAACAGACAGACAAAGATAAAGGTAGCATCATTAATACCCTGAACAAGTGGAGAAAAAACTTTTCAGAGAATGAGATCCTTAATTTGGCATGGATCTTGACACCAAGCTTCATTATCTGGAATGTTTGGAAGGAAAGGAATAAAAGAATTTTCAAGGATGAAAAAACTACTGCCCTTTGCCTGATGGAATTAATCTTAAAGCAGATTAAGGAGACTGTCTCCACCACCGTGCAAAGTTATCCCTCGAATCCTCCCACTGCACTCGAATTGAGAACTCTCAAGTAGCTGGGAATACATGAGATCATCCTCCAGGGTCTTAGCAAAAAAGTAAGAGTGTTGGAAAGGGAAAAGGAATTCTGGCATCCTCCACCAAAAGGTTATCTGAAATGCAACATTGATCAGGCTTCAAAAAGCAACCCGGGGACAATAGGTTATGGAAGTGTGTTAAGAGATGAAGAAGGAAAAATAATTTTCACTTTCCACTGCCATTTAGGCAAAGCCACCAACAACATCACTGAATTAATGGTGTTGGAACAATGTCTGGAGCTGCTTAAACTCAATCAGAACTCCAATGTTCTCATAGAAGCAGACTCCGAGATTTCTATAAATGCAGTTAAGAAAATCAGCTATGGAATAGCGCCTGAAAGGGTCTCAAAACAATGGATACTTATACAAGTGTACCAGAGAATCCATAAACATCTTCAATGCCTATGAACGGTTAGCTTCAATCATGTTCGGAGGAAGGCCATTAAACTTACAGATCTACTGGCCAACCAAGGAGTGATTAATTCCGAGTGCAGAATAGACATGAAATGGCAGGAGATGCCTCCTAGTAGGCTAAAAGCTATCTGCGAGGCTCAAGCCACAGAGGACAAGGAATTTATGATTATTGGGCTCGTGGGGCAAGAAAGATTAATTGGAGATAGTGAGACGGTTACCATAGTTCTTCAGGGTGAGCGTAATGGTAATCACAATTCCTTCTTTAAGGGAGTGTTCCTTTTCCTTTCTGGATTCCAGGTTCAGGTGAGGAGAAACAGTAAGCACGAGAGGAATCCTGGTTTTCTTGGCAGCTGGGATATTCTGATTTTTGGGGTTTGGAGGGATAAACCGCTTCACTGGCGGTTTTCATCTGATTGCACCACTCTCACACGGGAAATGGTATTTTCTTTTTTGGAGTGATCACAATTAGCTTCCTACACATGGCAGGGAGGTGGTTTGGGAAACCGCCCTTCCCCGCACACTATCGTGGGGTCTACTTGTTCGGTGCGATATAGATCTCCACCGTAGGATTCTGTAGATGTTAATCAACGGTCAAGTTTTTTTGTGCAGCTTGGAGGTTTGGTTCCGCTATACTTCGGATGTCTTGTCGGAGTGTTTTCAACCTCGGCCGTCGGTTTGATTGCGGAATGAATAGCCTAGATCGATGGGCTCTTCCGAGGGTGGGGTGGTGGGAGTCTTCGTGGGCTTCCAGAAGGCCAGAGGCTCTTTTAGTTTATTTTTCTTGGGTTAAATGTTTTTCCATGTTAAGCTAATTGGCTTGCCCTAATGGCATTTTTCTTAGTATTTTTGTCTCCTTGGAATCGAGGAGATAATTGTTTATATTGTAAACTATTTTTCCAATTAATGCAATAGAAGGACCGAAATTTGCTTCAGCAAAAAAAGAAAAGTAGCTTTGAACTATTATTATTGTAATCATCATAGTAAATTTCACAAATTTTAATCAATTTATACTCTTGAGATTCATATTTTTGTATCCTTAAATTGCAAAATAGATTTAAGATCAACCACATGTAACACTTGGACATATTAATAATCAATAGATTCCTCCATTTCATCAAGTCCAATAAAATTATGATAGACATATATCTACTATCCTATGCATTGAGAATTTAAGGAAGATAACTATTGAGTTATGAAGATAATCAAAGAAAGAGATTTATTTTATCTTAAGATGATTGTAGCTCTAGTAAACTTGCCAGCAATGAAATAAAAGATTTGGTAACAATGGAGCAATAAGATATTCTTATTTGCATTCAAATGAATGAGACAGAATGAAGAAATTTTCTATTTTTTAGATTGGTATCAAAGCTCACGTGAGCTATGAAGAAAGTACCTGCGCTGGTGGGAGGATCTTGTTTCGTTGAGTGGATCTGCCTTGAGTGCTTCTGTTGCTAGGTGTCGTGGATTGAAGAGTTTTTGTGTATTCATTTAATAAGATCTGCGTTGAATTGTCCCAGTTGTGTGAATGGTTTTCAAGGGACACATGGAGCCTGCTATTTTTTTGACGTAAAGCCTGACTATGGAGATCATTGTGTAACCGGTGGACATTGCTGCCTTGAATTGAAGATAGGTTTATTGAGAGGTTTGAACACTCATGAGCCTAACCTAAAGCGATGAGGAGGGTGCAATTTCCTATTTCTCGTGTAGTAGCAGAGCGTGGAGAGGTCGAGTGTAGTAGTAGAGCACTGGAGGTCATGCCTACTAAGAGCTCATTTGTGTTTGATCTATCTTGTGGAGCCAATCTGTGTTGTGGACCAATCTTACATCATTTGGAGGACCCGAGTTGTTGACGATACCAGTGGAGATCTGTCTTTCGAGGGATCTCGTCCGTCGATCTACCATAAGATTCGAACTGTGGAAAGTGAAGGTGAGTTGCAGGGAAGGGGGTTTGCGTCGAGTTGCCGTGAAGGAGATCTCGCATTGAGCTGCTGATAAGTAGTCATGGTGTGATACAGCAAGTTGTGGTAGCTTCATGTTAGAAAAATTTAGGAATTTAGTTTTCGTTTACGCGGAAGGGAGAGGCCGAGAGTTATGACTTTTGTGAAGCTACTTTTGCAAAACTAGGTTCGCGTACAGTGAAGCTAATTTCATGGGGCTACCTTCGCGCATTACGAGGCTATTTTCCAGAATTGGATTTTTCCCACTCCACAACTATTTTAGAGACTTATGAACAATATTTACTCACGGCAAAAATGAGGAAGTAGGTTTTGGAGCAACACAATAAAAACTTGGTATTGAATTCTAAAACATGAAATACATTTACATGAGACTACGGCTCATTCATCAAGTAAAATAAAAGTTACAGTGATTTAAACTTACGCGGAATAACACGCAATAAAACAAATTAACTGTTTCTTTCACGCGCCCACCAAAATTTGCTCCACCATTTTCTCCACAGAGACTTGCGCTCTTTTTCTTTTTTTTCCCTCTTACTCACTAACCTCTCTACACAGTCAAAATGAGTTTTACATTCATATTTAACTCAACATACAATTTTTACATTTAATTCATGACAGAGCAAAATAATTAATATGATGTTGTTGTTGAGTGTGTTCAGAATCACGCAGGTGTTTCTGGAGTGTGGGCAAAGGTTGTTGAATGAATGCTTGCCCATATCTGTTTACCAAAGTACATAACTTCTTTAAATGCCTTTGCTGAGTTTTTGAATGGTTCGCGTTTGGCTTCAGTCCTTCTATCTTCAAGCAGAGACACAACCTGCAAAAATACGTCTGACAGGTATGGCTACTGTTAGGCTATTTATTGCGGTGGTTGGGATTATTATTTCCAACACTCCCCCTTAATCACAACTGCCGCCATTGACAATTCCCAAACAGTTTCTGAGATAAACAAAACTTTCACCTGCCAATGGCTTTGTGAAAATATCAGCAAATTGTTCCTGTGACCTGCAGTGCTGCAACACAATTTCATCATTGTTAATCAACTCTCTAATAAAATGATATTTAGCATCAATATGCTTGGTCCTTTTGTGGAAGACATAATTCTTTGACAATGCAATTGCCGAGGTGTTGTCGCAGAAAATAGTTGTAGCACCCTCTTGGTCATGATGAAGATCCCTCAACATCCTTCTCATCCAAACTTCCTGACACGCTACTGCTGTTGCTGCGACATATTCAACTTCTACTGTTGATAGTGACACTATTCGCTACTTCTTGGAGGCCCATGAGATGTCTCTGGAACCCAAATGCAAAACATATCCTGACGTGCTCTTTCTGTCTTCGACACTGCCTACCCAATCACTGTTAGTGTAACCAACCAGCCTGAAATCACTTTTTACTGTGTACAAAACGCCATACTATTTTGTCCCATTGAAATACCTTAGAATCCTTTCCGCTACTTGCCAATGTGTCTCCTTGGGTGTCTCCATGAACCTTGACACCAAACTTACTGCATACATTATCTCTGGCCTAGTGGCAGTGAAATACATCAGGCTGCCTATCATGCTTTTGTATAATGTCGGATTGACATTGCTGCTACAATCTTCTTTGCTCAACTTCAACCCTATGACAGTTGGAGTTGGTGTGGACTCGCTATTCTGCATTTTAAACCTCTCCAAAATTTCTGCCACATACTTTGCTTGAGAGATAAAAATTCCATTTTCTGTTTGCTTCACTTCTATGCCCAGAAAATATCTAAGCAAGCCTAAGTCAGTCATTTCAAACTCACTCTTCATGACTTGTTTAAAATCACTGATGAGGAAATCATCACTACCTATAAAGATCAAATCATCTACATATAAGACGACAATGAGAATCTTACCTTTGCTCTCTTTGATGTATAGAGTAGGCTCACCATCACATTTGTCGAAACGGTTGTCCAACAAGTAAGCATCTATCCTGCTGTACCATGCGCGCAGTGCTTGCTTCAACCCATAAAGAGCCTTCTTTAACCAATATACATTGTCTTCTTGGCCTTTAATCTCATAACCAGGCGGTTCCGCGACATACACTTCCTCTTTCAGCACTCCATTCAAGAACACTGACTTTATGTCCATTTGATACATTGTCCATTTATGCTGTGCGGCAATCGCCACAACTACGCACACTGTCTCCATCCACATGACTGGCATGAACGTCTCCGAGTAATCTCTTCCATGCTGCTGCTTGTATCCTTTGACAACTGGCCTTGCATTGTTCCTTTCAATCTTTCCCTAAATGTTGCTTTTGGTGTTGTAGACCCACTTTACCCCAATAACATGTTTTCCTTTTGGAAGGCTCACTAAATCCCATGTATCATTCCTTTCTATTGCTTCTATTTCTTCCTCTATTGCCGCAACCCATTTTTCTTCTTTGACTACATCTTCAAAGGGGATTGGGTCATCTACATGAAAAAATAATGCAAATAAGGAATTCAAACCTGCGCTACTATCAACTTCATCTTGCTCATAAATTTCATTTAAATTTATGAATTTCGGCCTTCTTGTGCTTGCTGAAGATGGGCTTGATATGTCACTTGGTGTTGTGCTTCGCAGTGTGCTTGGAGAAGCACTTGCTTGGTTGCGTGAAAATGTCTTATTATTTGTTGATGGCGTTGCTTGCTGTCTGCTTTGCTGCGCTTGAATAGGAGTAGAGGGAGTCAGAGTTGAGGAATTACTTGCTGCTGTTAATTCCTCTCTGTCCTCATTTGGTATGCATGCTTTGACATTGACTGTCTTTTCTAAACTTCCATCCCATGCTTCCTCTTCTATGAACTGCACATCTCTACTGATTATGACTTTCTTGGTTAATGGATTGTACAGTTTGTATGCCTTGGATTCACCACAGTATCCAACAAATATGCATTTCTCCCCCTTGTTGTCCAACTTATTTCTCAACTCATCCGGGACATGTGCATAAGCCACACATCCAAAAACTTTCATGTGAGTGACATTTTGTTTTCTTCCACTCCATGCCTCTTCTGGAATGATGTTCTGGATGCTTTTGGTTGGAAATCTATTCAAGCTATATGCTGCACAAGCAACAGCTTCAGCCCAATAGTCATTTGGTAAATGCTTTGCGTTCAACATACTCCTTGTCATCTCCATAATGGTCCTATTCTTACTTTCTGCCACACCATTTTTTTGCGGTGTATATCTTGTTGTAAATTGCTTGTGAATTCCATGCTCCCTACAAAAACAAAGGAAATCATTTGAGATGTATTCACCACCTCTGTCAGTCCTAAGGACTTTGATATAGTGTCCACTTTGCTTTTCAACAAGAGCCTTGTATTAGCAAATGCGCTCAAACACTTCACTTTTTTGTTTTAGGAGAAAGACCCATGTCTTCCTTGTGTAGTCATCTATGAAGGTCAATACATAGTGGCTGCCACCAATTGATGGTGTCTGCATTGGTCCACATAGGTCTGAGTGGACAATCTCCAAAGGTGCCTTTGCCCTCACTGACTTTCTTGCTGGAAATGTCTCTCTATGTTGCTTGCCCAAGATACATCCTTCACATATGTTGTCTGGTTTTTCTATGAGTGGTAAACCCTTCACCATGCCTTTCCTATGCAGCAGATTCAAACCTCCAAAGTTGAGATGTCAAAATATCAAGTGCCATAACCAATTTTCATTTTTTACCTCTACTTGAAAGTTTATTGTGTGACAGCTGGCCCTTTTCTTCCATTTTCTTGTGAGTTCATAGATAGTTGTGTTTGTGAACCTTCTTTCTGCAAATCTGATATTATTTTCAAGGGAAACATTCTATTGTCTGTCATCTGAACCTTTGCAATCAACTGTCTACTTGGAGGCCTATCTAAAATTGTGCACACATCATTTTTGAAGAAGACATTGTAGCCTTTCTACATGAGCTGTCCAACACTCATGAGATTACGTTTGGGACCGGGGACAAAGTAAACATCAGAGATGTATTTCTTCTCCCCCTTCTTTGTTAGGATATTAACTCTACCTTTTCCCATGACAAAGACTTCGCTATCAGTCTATAATGTCACTTCAGATTTCACACTTTCATCTAGATCAGAAAACATTTCTATGTTTCCTGACATGTGGTTGCTACACCCTGAATCTAGATACCATAAATCACTTTGTTTTTCTTGTGCTACATTACAAGCTAAAAACATGTTATCATGGTTCTGATTTTCTCTTGTGAAATTTACACTTGGTTTATTACTAATATCATATTTCTTCTTTCTATATTCATTTTCATAATGACCATACTTCTTACAGTAATGACATTGAACTTGAGATTTATTGTACCTCTGACCTTGTGCTTGATTTTGGCTTGGGCCTTGACTTGGATTTTGATTGCTGCCTCTTCCATTTGAGCTTGAAGGGTTGCTTCTTCCACCTCTGTGTGGGCTTCTTCCTCTTCCTCTAGCATATGATCTTCCTCTACCTTGACCTTGACCAAATGATACTTGTGTCTTGAAGGCATGCTCCAATGAGGAGCTTGCTGCTCTATTCAGTCTATGTTCATGAGAAATCAGTGATGCATTAAGCTCATCCACTGAGAACTGTGAGAGATCCTTTGTCTCTTTTATGGCCACAAAAATGGCCTCAAACCTTGCTAGCAAACTTCTCAAAACTTTCTCAACTATTCTTCTTTCCTCAAGTGTCTCACCATGAGACCTGATTTGAGTAACTAGCCCACTTACATGTGTAAAAAACGAGACTATATTATTAGTCTCTTTCATACAAAGTGTTTCAAAATCTCTCCTCAACATTTGCAGCTTTGTTGTTTTGACTTTTGCCATGCCTTGGTAGGCTATTTGGAGGGTGTCCCATGCTTGCTTGGACTTCGTTGCTGCTGCAACCCTTGGGAAAATACTTTCATGAACTGCTTGAAAGATATAAAACAGGGCTTTTGAATCCTTCTTCCTGTTGTCCCTTAACACATCTTTTTCTTGTTGAGATAAGGCATTATATGCTGCTGCATCTACTGGTTCTTGAAAACCATTCTCTGCAAAATCCCAAATGCCTTGAGAAGAAAACATGGCCTTCATTGTAATAGCCCAATAATCATAATTTTTGGCATTAAACTAAGGTATTTGAGGATTAGTCAAACTTGTGCTCTCCGATACCATGTTAGAAAAATTTAGGCATTTAATTTTCGTTCTCACGGAGGGGAGAAGTAAAGAGTTGACTTTCGTGAAGCTACTTTCGTGAACTAGGTTCACGCACTGCAAAGCTGATTTCATAGAGCTACCTTCGCGCACCGCGAGGCTATTTCCTAGACTTGGATTTCGCGCACCGCATAGCATAGCTATCTTAGGAGACTTATGAACAATATTTACCCACGACAAAAATGAGGAAATATGTTTTGGAGCAACACAATAAAAACTTGGAATTGAATTCTAAAACATGAAATACATTTACAAGAGACTCCCACTCATTCATCAAGTAAAATAAAAGTTACTGTGATTTAAACTTACGCGAAATAACACTCAGTAAAACACAGTAACTGTTGTTTTCACGCGCCCACCAAAATTTGCTCCACCATTTTCTCGAAAGAGACTTGCGATCTTTTCATTTTTTTTCCCTCTTACTCACTAACCTCGCTGCACAGTCAAAATGAGTTTTACATTCATATTTAACTCAACATACAATTTTTACATTTAACTCATGACAGAGCATAATAATTAATATGATGTTGTTGTTGAGTGTGTTCAGAATCATGCAGGTGTTTCTGGAGTGTGGGCAAAGGTTTCTGAATGAATGCTTGCCCATATTTGTTTACCAAAGTACATAACTTCTTTAAATGCCTTTGTTGAGTTTCTGAATGGTTCGCGTCTCGCTTCAGTCCTTTTATCTTCAAGTAGAGACGCAACCTGCAAAAATACGTCTGACAGGTATGGCTGCTGTTAGGCTGTTTATTGGTTTATTGCAGTGGTTGGGATTATTATTTCCAACACTTCAACGAAAGTCAAGTCACCTATTAACTGCGACCTAGTGAGAACTTTCCTAGCATGTGGATGGTTGCTATAGAGTACACCTGAGAAAGTCAAGCCATGGGAGGAGGAGAAATTCGTTGGTGACCGTGGGATAACGTGCCTATCAATTTGGACATAGAGCAGATTTCTTTTTCCAAATGTTTGTATCAATCTTGTATAGAACATTTTTCTTTCACACTGTTCATCGTAGAATGTGTACCTATGCCTCTTACATCGATTAGAGAGTAACATCAAGCTGTAGCATATCATTCTGGCGACAAATTGCATTGCCAATATGTCTATATTTTTAGACTTCTTCGACCTTGGTCTTTTTAATGATACCATTTTTAGGAGGCCATTTGGAAATATTTTGGTTTGGGTAGTATTTTTGAGTCAAACATTCTCTAACAAACAATGTGGTTTTATTGATGACTAGAAGCAAATCACAATCTTCTCGCTACCACTTGCTCATGAGGAAAGGTGTAAGGAACTTACTGTTGAAAATCCAAAAAATGATGAAGACAATACAAGATTGAGAACACAACAAACACAAAAAGGAAACGAGGGTTCTTTCAAGGGAGTTAACAATTCTTATTTAAGACAATCATCATCTCAAAGCTCCAAAGTAACCTATGGAGGACAAAGCAGTTCATATTACACATCCTCAACAATCATGGGAATGAGCCCTCATGAGGTGACTCACAAGGAGCAAATGGAAGCAAATAAAATTATCTATGGGCACAAAGAATTTGGTGCTCAAATGTTGGACAGTAAAAGCAGGAAAAATGCTCCTACCAAGCTTGCACCCTCTAAAGTGTTATCAACTACCAACAATCAAGGCAAACCATATTGTGATGAGGACAAACTAGATCACAAGGTTTATGGTGTTTTATCATCTCACACTAAAAGGAAGGAAAAACATGACTTTGGATGAATTTCTCCATTAAAAAGGGATGTTAACCTAATATTGAAAAAAATTCCAAAAATTATTATTATTAAAACTTTGTTAATTTCTAGTTAGAATTGTGTGTTTTAATTAGCTTTCAATCTTATTTCCCAAAAGACTATTCAAGTCTTTAAACACTAATGTGTTTCTATATATAATCACATATTGATTGATGTGAGTATTAGAGAGTGTGGGCAGCCTCTCACTTAAGAGATGCAAGTCACCATTCCCAAATTCTTGTCCTCTATTTTCTAAATAGAATATTGCCTAAGATATTATATATTGTTTTATATAATAAAGTTGAGTATATACCTAGAGAATATGTATAGAATATTAAAGTTATATATATATATATATATATATATATATATATATATATATATAATCAGATATTAAACACTAATGTGTTTCTATATATATATATATATGTATAGAATATATACCTAGAGAATATATGAGTATTAGAGAGTGTGAGTATATATATGTGAGTATTGGAGAGTGTGGGCAGCCTCTCAAAGTGAGCAGCGTCTCACTAAAGAGATGCAAGTCACCATTCCCAAATTCGTGTCCTCTATTTTCTAAATAGAATATGGCCTAAGATATTATATATTGTTTTAGGTAGTAAAGTTGAGCATATACATAGAGAATATGTATAGAATATTAAAGCTAAATAAATAGAACACATACAAAAGATTTATCAATTTTTAAACTCTATTTTTAAAATAGAATATGGCATAACATATTATATACTATTTTATCTAGTAAAGTTGAGTATATACCTTGAGAATATGTATAGAATATTAAAGCTAAATAAATAGAACATATACAAATTTTTTATCTAATTTTAAACTATGGAAGAAAATACAGGAAAGGAAAACAATGTGGTCTTGGTAGACACTGTAACTATATTTCAAGCAAAAACGGTTGTTTATAGTAGCAAGGGTAAGATAATATGGTAAATACATGTATACAAACGAAGCCCAATTAAAATCGTGTATATGGCAAGAAACGCCCGGAATATGCTACGCAGTGTATGCCGAATATAAAATTTCAAAATTTTCAAGAAACTATATTTATTAATTCATAGAAACCGATATAAATGCATACACAGAAATTCGAGAGAAAAAGAAGATTCCTCGAAGGCTTTTTAAAACAACCAATATTTTTATTCCAATAAATATTTTGAACATTTATCAAGAAGTGTAGCATAAGTTATCATAGCATCTAGTTAGACAGTTATGACCAGGTAATCTTGGCCCAAAATAAGCATGAAAGTACTAACTATATCTTTCTGAGTAGGAACTAGTATAGGTTTTGAATATTGTAAATAATTAATACTGGCAATACTGTAGCCACCAGATCTGAACAGTCAAAACATACATATACACATGCATCAATAAAATCGGATGAAATAGCTGCAATAGGATTTCGAATTGTTTCCAAATCCTAAACCTAAAGAAAACCCTAAAATGGTCTCGTCCACCCAAGGTGGAATACCCTCGTCATGCATGTAGGAAACAAAGTTACAAATTTTGGATGTCATTTGCTATAATACATTTAAAAAAAATGTAATGAGATGAATGGGGAAAACATGAATTTACCTACCCCATTAGTTAAGAGTTGGAATCCCATAAATTTTCCATGAATATAAAGATACAAGACTATTAAAGTTACAAGAAGGAGATTAAAAAAATTGTAACTACGTTTTGAAAATTCAAGATCTAGGGTTCGATACTTTCACCTGGAAGCAAATGTTGTAACCTCCCGAAGGTTCTCGGATTGAAGAAATATCGTGCCACTAAATCCATCTCTAAATTAGGGTTTCACCCGGAAAAAGAACCTGAAAACCCTTATTCAAGTAAATAATTAAATCAAGGAGGAAGGTAATGAAAGAAACCTTGGAAGCAAGTAAAAAGACATAACCTATAAGGAAGCCAACACAAAATCACATATAGGGTTTAAATATTGACCTCAATAAACCAAAATTTGTGTTGCATGCCAGCAAAGTCTAACTATTTCCACTTGAACCTAGTAAAGTGGAGCTGACCTTCAAACGAGGTAACGCTATTTCCACTTGAACCTCGTAAAGTGGAGTCGACCTTCAAACGAGGTAACGAATTTTAATACTCTAGTAGTAAACCTAAGTTGTAGAGTTCTATTCACCAACTGTGAAATGTGTAAATGGAAAATGGAACGACAGAGTGGTCGTAGGAGTAGTTACTCCAAACTAACCCCAAAACATCTCCACGGTCGATAAAAAAAACATTAAACAAATGGACTGACGATATGTTTACACATCATTGGACAGTGTGGAAAGTGGCTACATTCCATTCGTATGGTAGTCACATGGACCAAAGATCTGATATACATCCAAATTGGTTCAGACTCCACCTCAAGCCACATTTTCATAATGAGAAACTTCGAAAACTTGTGTATTAACCTTTCCCATTATCAAATCAATAAAATTTCCATACATGACTGGGCCTCAATGCAAATATATACATAAAGTTTTTACATATGATAAGAGACCCTTTTTCGGGTTAGATAAAACTTAGGTAAGCCCAATTATTTATTATAATGCACCATGGTATGAACTAGTTATGTTTTATAGGGTGTCAAACTCTTGGAATGTGTGTAATCGCAAACAATGGTGACCATATTGTATATAAGGAAAGTTCCACCTAGTGTTTTGAAATTGTAAAGGTCAATAGGTCCAATACTTAAAAAAATAATAATAAACTTTTATTGCAGGTAGTGTAGAATACCAAAAAAGGGAATTTTGAGCACAAGGTTTAATTACTAGAAAGTTCTTAAATTGAATTGGACATCAGTTCTAGAGAAAACACTCTGTAGTTGAGAAAAAAGAAACTTAATGTATGAACTCAGTAAAATTATAACACTATTATGGTTCCTTTTATATTTAAGAGAATAATATATTACGACGATATATATTTCATATATGTGTATATTATTCTATTAAAAAAACTTTGTGAATTTTAGAAGAAAAATGAATATAATGTGAGGGATGTGGTAGGTTGATTCAAAGAAAAATCATGTCCAAAAAGTGATACTTTGGGTTAAGCATAATTTCATTTAATAGCAAACATTTGATTTTGCATGGATAATGTAATGAAAGTTTAGATAAAGAGAAAAGTCATGGAGACACTCATATAGGTGAAGAATAAATTTATGTGCACTTGGGACAACATGCACAAGTTCATGCTAGGGAATTATTAAATATAATGAAGGACCTACAAACAAAATTAATAAGCCTTTATGTTTGACATGAATGATAGTTGAAGGAAAATGCAGAATAGGAGCAATTAATCAAAAATTTGACAAACAATTCAAATCCCAAGAATATGGAAATAGTGAGAGAGGGGGAAGACAAGGGGGAAACCTCATAATGGAAAACATCGGAGGAGATTGATGAAATTCAAGAGGAGAAATCTAAGGAGGAGCAATATAGCTCATCCAAATTTCAGTCTAAATTTGAGAAAAAACCAAAGGTGGAGTTACATGGAGAATTTAGAAAAATCATACCCCCAAAATACGATGGGGAATCTTAGGAAGAAGCAAAAGCCTAGTTTCTCAATATCAATCAATAGTTTGTGATTACATTTTTGAATTAAAGGCCAAGTCAGCCACTTATGAATTGTAGGGAAAATATTCTCTGTGGTGGGAGAAGGTTAGAAAAGTTCATAATTTTGAACGAAAAGAGGCTAACTCGGAGGAATTCCAGCAACTATTCAAGGACAAATATTTAATTGAATGGTATATTGATGATAAGGTGAAAGAAATTCATGACCTAAAACTGATTCAAATGTCTATGGAGGAGTTGGTGACTAAATTAACTCAGTTGCTACATTATCTACCTTACATGAATGAAGAAAAAGTGAAGATACAATGATTTATAAATTTCCTCCCACTCTCTTTTAAGCAGCGAATTGAATATGATAGCCCCAAAACGATGGATGAGGTTATCCAAAACATTAGAATTTGTTACCAACAAGCCAAGCGTAAAATTGAAAACTTGAAATATTGGCCAAATAAAAATAAAGATCGGTTTACAACATGTGGTAAAGGAGGAAAAGTGGACAGTTTATACAGTTTAGTAAAGCATGTCAAAATCAAAATTTTAATAAAAATAACAATAAGTCCGAGAAGTATCAAATGAAAACTCAAATTGGGTCTAAATAGACAGACTCTAATAAAGGACTTAATGAAAAAGATAGGAGTCCTTGAAGTGTTGGTGTTGTGGTGAACCCAACTCCTACGAAATTGGCCCTACAACACAAGATCAATGTCACATATATAGAATATCAAAGAGGCCTCCAGTGTCAATGATGTAGCTAGGAACATTCCACACATTAGCACCTCATTGGAGGAGCACCAGGCAGAGCATCAATCCACCATGGTGGAGATAGAAGGTACTATCTTTAAGTAATATGTTTATGTGTTAATTTATCTCGGTGCTAGACGAAGTTATGTTAGCCCTAAGGTTGTAGAGAATTGTAAATTAGTGGCTGAAAAATATAAAAGTTCTTGGTTTCTTTAAAAAGGACATACATTTTATTTTAAAGAAAATATCACACTAGCCCATAGATTCATAACTTTATAAAATCATTTCTCATAGTGGAATAATAAACAATTATGTGTTGTTATTTCTCCCTTTTTCAATTAGCCTCCAGGTTCTCCTTAGTGGTTCTCCGGGAATTTTTACCCTACTAGGTAATAATATCTTCTTTTTTCCATAACAAACATGTAGATACTTTAGTTCCATTACATTATGAAACTATATGGGGGCACTTCTGGCCTTTTAGGCCCTATCCCTCTTTTTTCTAAGACTATCTATGTTTGGGCATATTAACAATTTATTGTTCTTAATAAACATGTAAAGATAATGTGGGCATAATCCCAAGATTTCTTACTTTAATATTATAATATAGATATATTCATAGACATTCTATTTTGTTTCTTATAGGACACACATTCTAGTACAAATAAGCTATGTATGCAGATTTTATATATGTATAAAAATTGTAGTTACCACCTGACACTATCTTTTCTAAGGAAATTATCTTGTCAATTTATTTTACCCTATCTTTCATTTACTCATGATTTTCCCTCTCAAAGGGTTCCTAGAGGAATTTATGGGTAACTTCTTGCTACTCTCTTCAAAAATCATGGTTGTTACCCTACACTTGAGAACCTCCACATACCTATAACAAACACATATTTCCACACATACATTGACATATATGTATACACATACCTATGCTCATTGAATAACAATAAAAATATTTCATTTATTATTTTGTTATTTTGGAATCATATAATTTCACAAAAGTAATCTATTCAATATTTTCCTAAAATAAGATAACCATTAAATATTTATCATTCTCAATTTAAATCAACACTCATATACTTATCTAATTTCTTCCAAAAAATAGGTTAAAGTATTTTGTGTTCCACCAAACCATGAACTAACTTTCTAATTTAGTTCCTGAGCTCCACTCCTCCCTTCTAGAAGAAAACAACACAAGAATCCTTTCCAATTCACATGCTTAAGCCTTTTAGTAGTGCCCTACTAATTTTTCCAAGGCTCGGGACCAATCTTTCTCTCTCACCGGTTATGTTTATAAGAGCAATTCACTTTTTCTCCCATAGTTATCCTTATACAGATTCCACTACATGACACTTATCTCTAGTCATGTATCCCTTGTGGTTTGTCTCTACAAACGGTTCTCCTTAATGGAAAAAAGGAAAAATTCTTCTTTTTCTTCTTGCCCCTTCTGGGGCATAATTCATTCCAACTATTTCTCCTTAATCATTAGGAGTCTTATCTTATATGTTAGCCTTTAACATATTTACCAAAATAATAATACAAAACAAAAACATTTTTTCCTTCTTATTTAATCGAAATAAATATTTACATCATCACATTATGTCACTTCTCCCTTTGAATTTTTAGCTACACATTAACATGAAAATAATAAAATGAATTACCGAGGTATTACAAACATCCATGGATATCATGTCTAATATCACTATTCCAACACACAAAAAAAACATAATTTACTATTTAATAATCATAATAACTCACTTATGTTTCTAAATAAAGTTTTCTTTAAAACTAAATTATACTTCAATTTTAAAAGCCCAAAAAATTGCAAGAAAAAAAAACAAATTATATTAAATCTATAAATAAAATGAAAAAAATGGAGAAGTAGCATCGAGATTATTCTCTAAAATTTCTTCTTCTTGGCTAAGAGCTTGTTTTCTCAGGACATAAGGAAACAGGCTAATGGCCCAAGTCCCAAATGCATATGGAAGGAGTGAAAGTCTACCCCTTATGGACCACCAGTTGGGTAATTTCAAGTGGCATGGTTTTCCTTGAATAACAATGATGAATCAACTACATTCACAAATACTAGCTAGTTATAGTTGTCCTCACTTCTAGTTTGGCAACTAATTTATGATACGTTTTCTTGGCATCTAAAGAAAAAATATGGTGAAGTTGAACATAAATATCTATATATCTATATATATATAATGGCCCAAGTCCCAAATGCATATGGAAGGAGTGAAAGTCTACCCCTTATGGACCACCAGTTGGGTAATTTCAAGTGCCATGGTTTTCCTTGAATAACAATGATGAATCAACTACATTCACAAATACTAGCTAGTGATAGTTTTCCTCACTTCTAGTTTGACAACTAATTTATGATATGTTTTCTTGGCATCTAAAGAAAAAATATGGTGAAGTTGAACATATCTATATATATATATATATATATATATATATATATATATATATATATATATATATATATATATATATATATATATACATATAGATATATAGATATATATATATACACACACACACACTCTTTTGTTTTTTAAGCCATATTATTTGTATTTGTTAATTTGTTTTTAGGGTACGTGACTAGTATGTGATCTAGGAAACAATAACAAGTTAATACAAGATGTTAAAATTATTTGAAAATCACAACTAGCTTTGGTCACATCAACCCTTATTAGAACTATATTTTTTTATCTTTTTTCAGGTTCTCCTCCCCATTACAGCTAGTTTTGAACCTCAGATTTTTCATAAAATGAAAATTTCAAAATCAAATCATGCTAATTAGATTTGAATTTCAAAATTCAAATTAAAATTTTAAAAAACAAAAACATAAATAAATTAGAATAAAATCTATAAAAAATATAAAATAAAATAAACTAAAAATAAATAAATGAATCCATTTAAGACGTCCACCAACCCTTACCATAACTAGATTTGTTTTCCTTTCTCTTCTCATATTGTTGTTTTGAACCTTAACATTTTCATGAAATGAAATATTCACAATCAAATCATTATAACTAAATTTGAATTTTAAAAATCACATTAGAAATTTAAAAATAATTTAAATGATAAACTAAATTAAAATAAATTTTGAAACAATATAAAATAAGATAAACTAATGCTTTTATGCAACAATATGGGTGGTCTTTCTTCTTTTTGGATAGATGTTCAGATATTTTTTGTGACTCAAGCTTTCTACAGTAAGTTTCAGATTATATTTTTTGACATATTTTTGATGGATGGGAATGATCAAAGCATTTACATATGTAATTGTTTATATCTCAATAAAATGTTAAGATTTATATATATATATATATATATATCACTTCATAATTTTCCTTCGCCTCCCTACTCACATATATGAATTATCCATTTCCTTCTTTCATTACTTTCTTCCACGCTCTCTTTTATTTTTAAGGTTCTTTTTTTTTAAGAAAGTGAGAAAAAAGGGAATTTTTTAGCATGGTTAGCATTGTTCTCTCCTCCTCTCTCACCTCCTCCCTACTCACACTTACAAATTTCTCATTTCCCTCTTTTACCATTTTCTATAAATGAAAAATAATTTATATAACTTTTATTACAACTTATACTTGAATTTATATTGTTACTCAAAAGGTACAGAGTGAGAATTTAATGGTGTTTAAAGAAGACTTTTGACCAATCCCAAAAATGTAAAATATATGCAATATGCAATCCTTTCAATTTTATCCACTATTTAAAGGATGGGTAATAGGGATATTCCCCTTTTCCAAATAATAGAAAGCCTCACATTTTCTCATTGGTCACTCAAGCCTCCAATCTGTTTAAAAGAAATTAAGAACCAACTCATTAAGTTATTCCAATACCAATAATGATATTTGCAATGCATAAGAACTCAAAAGAAATAAAATAATATTTGTAATACAATATGTGATGTTTCACCTATCTAATAAGGAAAACAAAAGCACACAAATAGTTATAAATTAATGTTTGGATTTGTAGAATAATGGGCACAACCAACAAACCAATCCCTCAATGTTACAACATATAAACACACCCAAACCAAAAAGGGACAAGATCTAACAAGCATACACTTTATTTTCATTTTCTTCATATTTTCCAATATCTAGTTCTTATTCAAAGTCTCTATCATCAGCATCAAGTGTATGCTCCAATGTAGCCTAACAAACTTGTATATCATCCAATAAACAACAACATAATCCATCTAGTACTGTAGTACATCATTCATTAATATCATTAATGTAGTAGGTTCCACTACTACACCAAGGGCACTTTTAAGACATTCTTTTAAGACAAAATAAATCTTTTGTCTCAAAAAATCACTTTATTTTAGTTATTTTACATTAAAATCTAATATCAATTGAATTGTCTTAAATAGAAACTTTAAGACAAAAACAGTTTGAGACATATTTTAAGATAAAACTTTATATTTAAGACAAAAATAGTTTAAGACAAAAGTATTTTAAGACAAAATCAGTTTGAGACAAAAATATTTTAAGACAAAACTTTATATTTAAGAGAAAAGTAGTTTGAGACAAACATTTAAAGACAAAACTTTATATTTAAGACAAAATTCTTTTAAGACAAAACTTTATATTTAAGAATAAAATAGTTGGAGACAAAAATATTTTAAGACAAAACTTTATATTTAAGACAATGACCACTTTAGATGAAACCTATTTAATACAATTAACAATTAAGACACACACATATCAATTTAAGACAATATTATCTAACAACTATGAAATTGACTCTCACAGTGCACCCTAAGTTTGCCAGCTTGCATGAAACTATTGTCTTGTGCCTATACCAAGGTTGTTATTTTACTTACCATTCACATTATCTTATATAACGACAACAATTTTTTGGGCTCTTTGTTTTGTGGGGGTTGTCGACTAAGAAGAACGCAACAACTTTTAATGACAAGATTTCTCAGACATCAATTCCCCTTCTGTCCCTTTCGTATCTGCTGATATGATTAGAGACAACTTGTCTATCGTTGCATTCAGTACTGCTACATGGAGGGGGATTTAAAGACAAATTTTTAAGATAAAATAAATATTTTGTCTTCAAATTTTCAATACGGGGCGCTAGTAAAAAGGTAAAGGTAAAGGATTAGGGGTCCTTCTACTAGCATTCACAAAGTGGTTGGTTTACCATGGTTGTGAAGTGATATTCAACAAAGGAAAAGTGTTCCTGAGACACATAGACATGGGACATGTGAAGAATATTGGAGTTTGTCTTAAGAACCTATATAAGCGAAATGTGGAAGATTGTGCTGCATTAAGCACTAAGGCGGAGAAAGTGCAGGTCACGATGTCGATGAACTTTGGCACAAAATACTTGCTCATTTTCACCATGGTACTTGGAATATTATACAACAAATAACCACTGGCCTCCCTAAAGGAGAACTTAAGAAGTAGGATGTATGCAAAGGATGTATGTTGTGGAAGTACATAAAATCCATAAATTTCCATGATTGCGACAACAAAGCACATGTAGTCCTAGAAAGGATCCACTATGATGTTTATGGACATTTCTCGACAACCTACACTATCAAACACAAATATTTTGCATTTTTATTAATGACTTCTCATGGAAGTGTTGGATCTTCTTCATGTGGAAGAAAGATGAGACATTCTCCAAGTTCGTAGAATTCAAGGCACTGGTTGAAAAAGAAGCTAGCAAGAAGGTGAAGGCTCTGTTGTAGCAGCTACAACACCCTCCAAAATTCTGGTGTGCACTTAAATTTTGAAGCCTACAATGGATATTGTGATTGATTGTTCCTTAGTAACTTAGTGGTAAGTTGATGATCTCAAGCTCCCCTTTTCGATCTTAAGAGTCGTTCATGCTTTTATATTTACATAAAATGTGTCATCTTCGAGCATGGGGGTTATCCATTGTCATGAAAAGGGAGATTTTTTTTGCTTCAAGGGGAAATCTTTATGATAATTGGTTGTCCTCACCACATAGACATGTTTCACTCTCATTTCACACACTCTTACATAAATCTCTCTTTTATCCTCCCAAAGCCTATCATCGAAGCCGCACTTGCCGTAAGCTACCACAAAGTTTGTTGCATTAAGAGAAGTATGTGTTATACGTTCTGGATGGTTTATGTTGTATCGCTAAGTTTTCAAGTGTATGCTTATAGTCAAGTTTTATCACTATTCAAATCAATTCCACTAATCCCATACTTAGCCAAATTTCAGAGATTCCTTAGCAACCTAGCCTCATGCAACTTTCCTGAACTACACACTTCACATATGTAACCCTTAATATTTTCCCTTGCCTATTAAAACTGTGCAATGCACAAAAATCCCAACCTCCCTTACCATTCAAAAATGCAGAGTGGTTTCCTCCAATGTCCTTCCCTCAGCCGAAACCCACTATCTCTAGAAACTGTGCAGTTTTATCCCTCGACTACCCAGTCTGCCTTACATCTTGAAATTGCGTAGATGTGTCCTCCTAGGGCCTCATCCCATAGCAGTGCCTTGAAACCTAAAACTATGTAAATATTCCCTCCTAGGGCCTCATCCCGCAATAGTCATTGCCCACTGAAACTACACAATTATGTCTCTCAGGGGCCACGAAGAATGATGACATGATAGGTGACTCTCAAGGAGTTGAGGAGAAAAATAAGCAGACCAAGGAACCTAAGGTATGATAGAATATCAGGTCCGCATGAAGACTCCATCTGATGCATAACTCTTTGGAGGCTAGGTATGGAAAACAAAGCACATATTTTTGAATATACCCCTTACTGTAGCTTAAAAGTTTGCTTACTGTTGTTGTATCATTCTGTCTTTAATGACATGCATGGTTTCAAGAACTGAAATTCATTCCATGTGTTTCCTCTATGTGTCTTTCTCACTTTCACTTGTTTATTGCATAGCTTAGAAGATGAAGAGTATTACCACTTGTTTATTTAAGCTACGGAGGTTGTGACCAACATGATGTTATGACTAACTAGGCACGATGCAAGGCATCCTAAGTGGGACGAAAGATGTTTGATGATATGTATATACTCAATACACTCCTTTGCATTAATCCTTGCTTTGTATCTTTCATGTACCCTCATTGCTTGTTAGATTTGGCTACTTGCTGCTAGTAGTCTCTTAGCTCTTTCTTGACAAAGCAGGGGAAGGAATTTCCTTCAACCTGATTTCTTCAAGGCTCTTCATAGAAAGTATATAGCTAAGAGAAGGAGATGTGGAATCTCATTATCAAACTCTTGAAAATACTTTGGATGTTTGAATCTATCCAAACGATTATGCTGCCACTCAAGAGCATTGTCAATCTTGGAAGACTCAATAAAGATCACATCTCTAGATATTATAAACTTCTTATTCACTTCATCATAGAGATGGTATGCTTTCGAGGTATGAGTACCCAAATAATATACATTTGTGACTCCTTAGGCATTTTAATCCGTTCCTTAGGCATGAAGGCATAACAAGAGGAACCAGAAACCTTAAGATGTCTCACCGAAGGAATGTGACCATACCACATTTCATAGGGAGTCTTGTTTCTAATACCAAGAGATGGACACATGTTCTTTATATACACAACACATAGAACCACATCAACCCAAAAACTTATGAACTTAACATGTGAACTATGTCAAGTTCACAATGAAAGTAATACATTCCAGTGAACTATGTGTTGAAAATGTAGCAAGAAATTCTCAATTTGATTTTTCCTTGATTAAATTGAAAAAAAAATAATTTCCACATTAACAGACAACTTGGATGATGTTAACTTGTGTGACATGGCTTCTGCCACCTAGTTTACTCAGTAAATTCGAGTTGGAGGAGTTAGAGTTCATTTCTGCATATGTGATTGCTAATTTGTAGCAATAAAGGTCAATTGTCTCAGGTTGTTGTTAGTTAAACTAGTTCTAACTTTTGGAGGAACTAGTGGAAGGTCATTTAAGTAGCGGGACTTCAGTCAAACTCAGTGATCATCCAGATAACTAATCAATCAACCCAAAATAGATGGGGCATGTAGAGAAGTCACGTTCCCTAAGATTGGTGGAGATTCAAAGGAAGTTTTAATTTCTTGTAGCTCACACAGTTGCAAAAACTTACTATAACCATAATGGAGGAGGTAGCTTGAGTAGGAGCTTATTTTGAAATTAGAGGGGGAATGATTGTTGGTAGCATTAATAGCTTATCAAAAATTTGTTTTGCACCACACTTCAATGTTTTGGGCAGGGTTTTTTGAGGGTGGATAATTTTTTCTGATGCTTTTTCATCATGCACGTCCTCACTAAGTATCTTGGGAGGTCTGTAATAGTTCCTTGCATGCACGTCCTCACTAAATATGTTTTGGGATGTTTGTACTAGTTCCTTGCAAATTTCTATTTGTTAAGGCTTAACTACTTATGATCTTAGGTGCTCACAACAGTCTGATAGTTTATGGCACTCTCCAAATCACCATTCCTGAAAGGTTCCAACAAAACAACTTGAGAGGAAGATGAGAAGGGCACACTCTTATTGGAACTAGCCTAGAACTAATGTATTTGGTTGGTCCAAATGGTTTTAGAGTTGTACTAGTCTAGTTTGGTGGTTTAGATTGGCTAAGGTTGATCTTGTATTGAACTGACCTTAAAACACCAAAGTGACTAGTTCTCTACTAAACTAACCAATTCTAAAGAATGTAGTGCAACATAGCTAATGGCCACAAAATATTAATTTTTTAATAAAAAATATGTAAAAGGAAAAAAAATATCTTAACCCTAGGGCCCTACAAAACCTAACCCTAGTGATTAATGGTAATATTTAATTTTTAAAGTTAAAGTAAAAGTTGACATTCTCCATATCTTTCCCTGTTGAAGAGGAAAGATAAGGATAATGTCAAATTTTACTTGAATTTTTAATATTAACATTAATTGTTTCGGGTTGTTTCAAAGTGGTTCCAACTTCATTCAATTTTGAAAAATTCAAATTTCAGATCCCATTCAAAACTTAGTGGTGACTCTTTGAACTACTTCTTTGTAATGTGTCCTAGACTTTGACTTCCAATTTTTCATGTGTTATGAAACTAACTCACAAAAAGATAGAAAATATAGATGAACACCTTAGAATAAGCCTCTTCGAGGGGACAACCTCCTTTACATTACACAAATGAATAATTCTTGAATGCTACAAATGACAAGACCTCATTTCTATATATAGGAGTCTAAGGGGTCATAATATAACCAGAGCCGACATAACAATAATAATGTAAGGGCATAATAATAACAATAGTGGGCTTCTATGGGGCACAATAATAATAATATGGGGACTACATGGCCACAAAAATATAATAAGGGGGTTTGTACTAATAACAATAAGAGGTTACACTAGTAGTATAGGGACCTAACATGCCCCTTTCCTTCAAAAAGTGTTGTCCTCAACACTTGAGTAGTTCTTGATGCTTTTGTATAAATTCTTGTCCTCCCATGTGGAATCTTCAGTGGGTAAGTTCTTCCACTTGATGAGATACTATGAAATTGATCTATTTCGTAGCTTTCGATTTCTCGGTTCTGTGACTGTTTCAGGTTCCAATATGATTTTTTCTTCCTTGTCAAGTTCTTGCAATACTATTTGAACTGGGATCTTCTGGAACTTTTGAATGAGTTCCCTCTCCTTTCGGCATATGGATATATGTAAGGCCTGATGTTTGGAGGAACAATTCATGGAATCAAATTAATAGCATGATCATGATCACGAATAGGTGGGAGGCCTTTGGGAGTCTCAAATACCTTGGAATGATTGTCCAAAATGTTTTGGAGATCTGGAGAAATACATGATTTCGATGTGGGATCCTCTAGTGAACATAATTGTGCAATTACACCCCGTTGTTATTTATTTAGAAGCTTCATCATGCTGTCAGAGTTGATTATCTTTGCAGGTTTTCCTTCGATACCCCTCAATTCAACTTCCTTTCCTTCCTAAAAAAATTTCAAGAAAAGTTCTTGAAAATTAAAAGCTATCGTACCCAAAGATTGTAGCCATTGGATTCCTAGTAAAACATCAGCACCACCCATTGGAATGGAAAGCATTGGGCTATTAAATACATATTCTCCCATGGATAGCTTGATATTATGGCACTTTCTAGAGCAATTTATGGTTCCTCCACTTGCAACCATCACTTGACACTCCGGTGTTGGATATAGGAAGCAATTTAATTCCTTGGCTATCTTACAATCAATAAAATTATGGGTACTACCCAAATCAATCAACACTTAACTTTCTCTTCTTGATATGTCCTTCTATCCTAATAGTTTGAGGAGTGGTAATTTCTTCCATTGCATTACAAGATATGGTCGGATTCATTTCTTGAGACTTGATGTGATCTTTCAATTCTTGAACATTTTTCTTCCTGATATGTCCTTCTATATTGATAGTTTAAGCAGTGGTAATTCCGTCCAATGCATTACAAGATATGGTCTGATTCATTTCTTCTTTCTCGATGTGATCTTTCACTTCTTGAACCTTTTTCTTCTTCATATGTCCTTCTATCTTGAGAGTTTTAGGAGTGGTAATTCCTTCCAATGTTTTACAAGATATGGTCGGATTCATTTCTTCTTTCTCTAGGGTTGGTTCCTGGTCTATATACTCTTCTTTTGATGTTTCTTGATCCTTTTCTTCCTCCTCTCTACAATCAACGTAAAATAATTTCTTCTGAGCACACTTATGACCTTTAATGTATTTGTTATCACAATTGTAACAAAGCCCTTTTTCTCTTTTTTCTTCCAATTGTTGTGGTGTTTCTCTAAAGAAGGTGTTTCTCTTTGTATCCTCATAATGTGCTATCATTTCCTCCGTGAAAATTGACCACGTAACAATTTGTTTAGGAGAACAAAGCCCTTTATACCATAAAAATTGATCTGGTTCTAAATATGAAGATGCAATACATACCTTTTGTAACAGTGGTACACCATGTAGATCAAAATATTGCTCCATCTATAGTATCCAATTTACTGGATCCTTTCCATCAAACTTCCTCATATCACATTTTCTTGATTTCAGGAGCTCAACCTTGAAGTGATTGTAACTCTGTACTTTCAGATCTCAAAGTTCTAAAATTGTCTCCTGCAGTAGCCCTTTGAGTCCTATTTCTAACCCCGCAAGTTTGATCAGAATTTGATTCTCCAAGAAAGAGTTATGCCCAATCTCCTAAGATGACTTGATTATATAATGTTTCAATAGAACTTGTACGACGTGCCATGTGTCACTGTTTCAACCTTCGAATCTGAAAACTATGCACAAAAAACTACAGTCTGTCCTATTTCTGTAACTTCTTATGAAATTTCAATTTGTTGCTCAGAGAGAGGGTTATGACAATTTTCCTAAGGTCACCTGTTTAGGATGTAATTCGGGAGTCTGCAAAAATCATAAATTCCTTAGATCATATATCCGAAAATGTAGTGAGACAAGATCTGAAATTCGGACCCAAGATTTAGAACGATTTCTTCTCAAACGGGTTTTTTCTTTAGCTTTTGAAACTTCGTAGCAAAAAGTTTATAGTGAAAATACCACAATGAACTGTTTTAGATGAAATTCTAGAGCTTGCAAAAACCCTAAATTCCTCATATCATATCTCCGAAAATATAGTGACACAAGATGTGAAATTCAAATGTGCAGTTCAGCAAGATTTCTTCTGAAATGGTTTTTTTTTTTTTTTTAGTTGTTGAAACATTTCAGAAAAAAAGTTATAGTGAAAATACCACAATGACCTATTTGGAGCAGGGAAACACTAGAATCCAAAGCTCTGATACCGAATTTTATGGAACCAACTCACAAAAAGATAGAAAATATAGATGAACGCCTTAGAAATAAGCCCCTTCGAGGGGGCAACCTCCTTTACAATACACAAATGAACAATTCTTGGATGCTACTAATGACAAGACCTCCTTTCTATATATAGGAGTCTAAGGGGTCATAATATAATCAGAGCCGACATAACAATAATAATGTAAGGGCACAATAATAATAATAGTGGGCTTCTATGGGGCACAATAATAACAATATGGGGACTACATGGGCACAACGATATAATAAGGGGGTTGTAATAATAACAATAAGGGGTTACACTAGTAGTATACGAACCTAACATCATGTGCATTTAGTGCATAATCATATTCCTTGTGAGACTTTGCAGTAGAAGTTGATCTTTAATCCATTGCAAGCACTTGACCTAGCTTAGGGAACCATCAACTACCCCTCCCAAGTTGCTCCTCAACATTAAAATTTTCTTTGGAAGCAGGCATTCATTTTATCCATTATATCATTTTTCCACTGTGACAGTCCAACAACACCCTTGCTAGCATATGCTTGACAATCCATCTCATCTTTACTGCTACCTTATAAACACTCTTAAATCTTGTGTCTCAAATATAAAAGAGGAAGAACCAGAAAGGGCCTTCTTGGCCCTCTTCTCAACCCACAATATGTTTAGCTTCTCTCTTGTGCTTACACTCTAGTCTTCTCGCAGCTCCAAAATGGAAAATCTTAGACATAGTCTCATGATGTGCATTTAGGGAGGCATAATTCACCATTTCTTTGCATAAAATTATCCCCCTAGGATTCCCTTTACCTTTACATGCAAGCATATATATTCCTTGTGGAGGATTGTTAAGCTTCCCATCCCTATTTCGCCCCCCTCTCCTACCCTCATGAACCTAATACGCTAACTTTAACAAATCTCACTGTATCTAAGATAAACAACCCATCCAACTAGGTAGATTGAGTTGAGACCATTTTATAAATTAAATCCATGCCTCCACAATGATACGTCCCTCTCTAACAACATCATCATGTTGTCTTTGAGATCTATCATTCCCATGATCACCATAAATTTCCCATTCCTTCACTTACATCTTCGATAATGTCGTCATTCAGATCACTTATACTTTGTTGTATTTTTGATTTTGTTATGATTTCCTTTAATGGAAATATCTCCCTAGTAGGCAAGAGTAACCAAATTCAAGTACTTATTGAACTCTTTTGTTAACATACTTAATTTTCATTTTGACCTATTTAGTTTCAAATTCTAGTGTGGTTGGTTTAGTGGTTGACTACTAGCATTCACCAAGTGGTTATTGATGATCATAGTTAGTTTAGAGTGAATTTTGGACTTTGCCTTGAAAACCAAGCCCCAAGAATATGCAATTATCATGGAAAATTTTAGAGCTCATACTTTTCTACAAAGGAATACACTATTTTCATTAATCAAGAAATGTTATATGAGAAAGAACCAAGTGGTTATGCTTTTCAACAATTTCACCTACATTTCCTATCTATCATTTTCTTATTGAATGGGAAAGTTGGTTTTTGGGATTTTCAAATTAAAGTTCTATGCTGGTGGTGTTCATCTCGCATTTTGGTCTCCTTCTAAAATCTTGTTTGGTATGTGAAAAACGAGCATTGGTGCAGCTTTTAGTGGTGCAATTTTTAAAGATATGCAAATTCTATATTGATTTAAGACATGCAATGTTCAATATCTACATGATACCTTTTCTTGACATTCCATTCATAAATTTGAAATTTGTAACAAGTATAAATTTTACTAATTAATTTTTGTATTGATTATTACGAAACTGAAGACAAAGGAAGAATAATATATAATATAGGCTTATGTGAATGGAAAATGTTAAGACAAAGGAATAATTATATAATGATAGGTGGACCATAGGAGTTGGGTTCCTTACCATCGATGTATTCTATATAACGAGGGAGAAGAAGGAGAAGATGGCATTACTTTTTCTTCTGTAATTGAGGACAAGGCTAAGAAGAGACAACGTAGTAATGGATTGATGGCTCATGCGTGACTTGTTTTTGAAATATTTGGAGCAATAAGGCCTATGACTCGGTGAAGAGTAGAACTTCAAATATTCTTTGCAATAATCAATATTAAGTGAATAGAATGTCATATCTACATAGAACTTTGTGAGAGTACTCTATTCTAGGTGGCGATAGAGTACATCATTTCCTTATTCGAGGTAATTAAACTTTTATCATGGTATAATTTAATTATAAATATTTAAAATAGTAGATGTTCACAATCAATTTTATCAAGGGTTATGGGCCTCTTAATTTTTTTGCTCGAATTTTAAATATTGAGATAGAAATTTGTAACGAGAATATAATGACCTCAATTCCTTGTGAATGCTATAAGTATCTACTATGTCTATTTTTTCCAAATCGAATAGAAATATGAACAACTTTGTTTTTGCTAATGAAAAAAACACAAATATGTTCTATTATATAAGATTTTTTGTTATTGTTAACAAAATTATTATCAACCATGGTTTATTTAGAAAATAACATATATTAAAATATATAATGAATTATTAAATTGATAACTATTTAATATGGGTTGACTTTTACTAATGTTTCTATGGATCATCTTATGATGTTGTGGACTATTTAGAAGTCACATTACTAGTAAGTCAAATTTTCATGTCTCCTTCTCATGTTTATACAAAATAAAGTAGAGAATGGATGGGAATATTTAATTCATGATACTAAAAATGGGATCACAAATTATCTTAAGTTTACACACAATATATTGACAACACATCCATGTGAGAAGTACTAGAGTAGAGGGATTGGATATTGATGGGTGGAGGTTAAGTTGTAGCTATTATGGGAGCCTCATCTTTAGTATCTCCTTCGTCTATATGTTCTCCTTGGGTGATGGAATTTTTCACAAAACTATTTTGAGCGTTAACATTTGTTGATTACATAGTCATCTCGTTTCATTAATAGAATTATATTTCTTGATAAAACAAGTAGAAAAATCCTATTGGTGTGTTAGGATTCAAAGTAATTTTTCCTTCCCCTAATATTATTTTTTAACTTGAGGAGGTGGAGGATTTTTAGGATGCCATATTATGTTCTTCTAAGCAATGTGAGCATGTCTTGACAAAATTTAGGGCCTCAATAGAGAAACCTGGTGAAAGAGATAGTTGTTAGGTAAATTATATTGATATTGCTGTGAGGATCTCAGATGGCGCCTCCTACATAACCTAATCACAGTTAAACAAATTAAACTTTGAAGTTCCCCTTTAGTTCTTCCCGCTAAGTTTTTACCATAATCTTAAGGGACCTTGGTAAAATAAGTCCATTGATGATTAGTCGTGACATTCTGGTGTAATAATAATTGTACATACCATAGAGTACATAACTCTGTATCAATAACTAACCTTTTGTATCTATGTGGATGATATTTTGGTTATGGATGACATAGTATCTTGGTGGAAAGATGTTTGGATCCATATGACCATGGTGATAATATTTAACAAAATCCTCATGTCTATTCATCAATTTCATGTGTGATTAGTCGAGACCCAACATGCACATTGTACCTAGGATATAAGATTATGTAATCCTTTCTTGGATGACTTCATTGTCAACATTGAAGGAAACATTTATACTTGATAGTTGGATTTTTGGATGCATTGCTTGGATGACTTCATTCTTAGTGTGGAGTGTAGTACTTGTACATGGGGCCTTGGTTTATGGATGATCCCTTTATGGACACATTTATTGGACTTGTTCGCTCTTAGGGTGGGGGAAATGCCCATACACAGGATGTTAGCTTATGGAGATACATCATAGATATAAAATTTGAGAGCAATGTGTTTCAAAGTGGATGAAATGGTGGGATCCCCCCTAGTTATGTAATGGGTTCCATAATGGTTAATAATATTATAAGTATGTTGGTCATTTAATGTAATGTATATAAAGTCTGTTATGTTAGTTACTGTTAAATAAATCATTCTAGGTAGTTTTCATGTCATAAATGTAATATGGTATATTCATTAGCATAGTCACCAATAGTGGTTAAAATTTAGGTTTTATAAATGAATAATATTTGAGTCCTCCTTATTGGATTTGTTAAGTATAGTGATTGTATTTGAGCATTAGTTCATTGGGAGGTTGCCCTTGAAGAGGAAAATGAACAAGAGTTTATCTTTCCATAAAATGATTACCATAGTTAACTTACCTTACCTTGATGGTTTTGGATTCAATGAAGTAAAATGATTTTTTATCATATTCTTAGAGACATTACCCCTTAGAGACATTACACCGTAGTGAATTCATGCACTGGAAACTTATGGAGACCTTTTATAATCCTTACACCTGTCTTTATCTCGGGAGTTGGATCTCATCAACGGTCCAAGACACAGATGCCCATCCGACGGTGAAGGTTTTCTTGAGCTTGGTCATGGTAACTACCTGCCTGATCCATGTTGGCTGAGGTTCATTCGCACTATTTTCTGTAGGGTTTCCAAACAGCTTCTCCCTCACAGGTTCCAGAGGTTTGGCAAGGTAACCTCTGCACCCTTCCCTACGAAATTTTATAGTTGGTTTCCATAATGACGATGTAAGGTTTTCTAATGAACCTAATACTATTTCTGTGCTAAGTTTCCAGCTTTCATTTTTCTTTACTTGGGGTTCTAATACTGATATGCAACTAGACAAAGTGGCTTGGTTCCAGTTGACGTGGGTGATGGCTCCAGCAGAAAGAGGTTGAAATTAGGTATTCACTGTTAACCCTCACTGGGTTACCCAAGACTCCGTTATGGCTCGGTATTATCTACGAAATTGATGGAATGGTTATGATATGTTACCTACAGTAACAACCCTCCTTTTTTAAATGCTTTCGGGTCTGTGCATGTGTTCCACCTCTCATTTCTCTTATGGCCGACAAATTTCCAGCAGTCATGCTCAAGATTATATTACTCTGCATTTTCCAAGTATTTCATAGACTTATGGTGACATGAAGAGTTAGGGTTTGCTTGTCTTGTTTCCTTAAAAGTGTAAATGGTCGTAATGGCCACTTGAGCCTAAGAGGCTATTCCAGTTTTTGGTCTCCATTGATGCATCTATTAGACTTGGTTATTAATTTTGGGTCTGTAATGTAATTTCCTTAAGTTTCGCTCCTTCTTAGCTAGTTAGGGTTTTAGAAGGAAAATTAACTCGGGTCAAAACCTTTTTTTCAATATAGTTGTGCCAGACTCTGGCATTATGGCTTCAACACAATTAGAGTGACTCTACATGGTTAATAGTACTACAATCCTAATTGTTTAATGGTTATAGTAGTTTCTATATTGTGAATGGTGCTACCATGTTAATCGTTAGAGGGGTTGAAATTGAGAATTTGATTAACTGTCTTTTGCTAAGATTATGAATGTGGTTCTTATTACTATTTGTTACTTCTTGCAATTGTCTCATTCTTTACAGTATCGTAGAATTGTTCCTCTTGAATTTCTGGGCCATATCACCTCTCCAATCCCCAAGACTCTTGAGCCATATTTCTAGTTCGTTCGGTTCCCATTTGTCGTTTAGTTTTTTTATCTCTAGTAACAACGACAACTCCAACGTTTCTCTGTCAAGTAGTGGGAATGATCTACATCTTAATATGAACACAACCTTTCATTTTACCCAAATAGATGGCATGAAACTCCATATTCTAAAGATGAATGATACTACGGTCTGCTGAGAATAGACTACATTTGTAGTCTATATTTTTCGCTTAAGACAACCATCAGAGAACATGGTCATATTTATTGTGTTTAAAATTGGTTACATCTATTTGCAGCTTTGCAAACATAGACCGATCCTTGTATGAAGGGAAATGAGTCCATCTCGCTTTTGTCATAAGCTATATGGACTTGTTTTAGGAGATGCCATGGCACTCCCATGTTGTATGGACACTGGATATTATAGATATTATTATTAAGCCATAGGTGTGGTTTATAGGGCAGTGAGGAATTTTGATTTTTTAATAATTGAATGGATAAAATTTGATTCCACAACAACAGCTAATCAATATTCCACATCTCAAACACCCTGACAAGATCTAAACAACAACAAACCCACCAGAAAAGTGTGAGTTCAAAAGAAATGAGAACAAATTTCAAATCCAAACCACAACACCTAGACAAGATCCTACTTCAAAGCACCCTAACCAAATCTCAATATTCATGCATCTACCTGAAAACATTTATTAAAAAACAGCAAGTGATAAAGAAATGAGGCAAGAATCCAAATCCAAGTCACAACATATAATCAAGATCCCATTTCAAAAAATCTAGATGGGATCTCAACATATCCACCATGCCCACCTGAAAACATCTATTAAAAAACAACATAAAGTTTATGAAAAAGCACAGAGAGCATGGCTATGACATTAATTATTGAAATTGGACATTTCTATGACATGCATGACCCACTCCACCATATGTTGCATGAGATTTAATATAACAGGGCTAGGTACAGGGAATGGGGACTTCAGGAAAATAGAAATGGGTAATATGCAACAATATAATCAAGGGATTAGTATGCCTGGGAAATATAATACGTGCAAGCAATGGTTGCAGGGCATTAGAAATATTTACCTGTTTTATAAAGGAGAAAGACATGACAAAACTTTGGTGGCTAGTTGCACAACCCAAGTCCATAAAACGTCCCTCTGCAAGAACAACGATGCCAATGTTGGTGTCAAGGAGCATCCACCTATCAGTTTAAGGTTTGATGGTAATCTTCTTAACTTAGGGAAAGTTTCAAGGCCTTGCATATCAATATCATTGTCAAAGTGACCAATGCTACAAACAATGGCATCGTTCTTCATTTTCTTGATGTGATCTACCATGATGATGTCCTTGTTGTCAGCAGTTGTCAGAAAGATATCAGCAGTGCTAACTACATCCTCAAGGGTGAGAACAGGAAGGCCTTCCATAAGCACTTGCAGGGCACATATAGGATCAATCTCTGTAACAATGACCATAGCTCCAACGACTTTCAAGGCTGCAGCACAACCCTTGCCAACATCTCGAAACCCACAAACAACAACAACCTTACCAGCAATCATGGCATCTGTGGCTATCATAAGACCATCTCGGAGAGAGTGCCTACATCCATACAAGTTGTCAAACTGCAAAATAAGAAAGAGAATCAGAATCAACACAAACTGCATCTCAAATAGAAAAATTTTGAAAAAAAAAAGATCTGAGAAATCTGGCCTTGGATCTATAATTCACAATAATTCAAAACTTCGATACAAGTCCAATCAGCTTTCAAAACCTTAGCTAATATTAACCCATCATAACTAGATAATTGAATATATGTAAAGGTCCTTGATTTTAAATATGAAGATGCTTCTACACCCACCATGAACTCACATTGATTCAACATCCTGAAAATTGAATTTATTTTAATGTAGTGGAAACTAGTGAATCCTAAAATGTAATGCAATGCAAGATAACTATACCAAAAGCATCATGATGTGATCTCAATGACATGGAAGACTCAAGGCAATTAACAAGAGCAGTGTGACTCATAACATCATGAATAAGACCAAAATGTCCCCAAGGCGATATCAGATCCAACATCAGGACACTGGTATGACATGATTAACATTAGCATTAAGATTAAGATACTTCGTAATGCCCTAAACATATATAAGATAATACTGTCGAAACTGATAAATAGTGGTTTGACATTTACCATATTATATTATAAATATGTATACACATTTGTTGATGAGATCCTAACTGCTTTGAAACAACCAAAAAACTCATTGCTAGAACCAAAAACACCACAGCGAATCAAGATTCCACATCTCAAACACCCTGACAAGATCTAAACAACAACAAACCCAACAGAAAAGTGTGAGTTCAAAAGAAATGAGAACAAATTTAAAATCCAAACCACAATACCCAGACAAGATCTTACTTCAAAGCACCTTGACTAGTTCTCAAAAATCACGCATCTACCTGAAAACATATATTAAAAAACAACAAGTGATAAAGAAATGAGCCAAGAATCCAAATCCGAATCACAACATGTAAGAAATATCCCATTTCAAAAAATCTAGATGAGATCTCAACATCCCCACCATGCCCACCTGAAAGAATCTATTAAAAAACAACAGAATGTTTATGAAAAGGCACAGAGAGCATGGCTATGACATTAATTGGTGAAATTGGACACTGCTATGACATGCATGGCCCACTCCACCTTATGTTGCATGAGTTTTAATGTAACAAGGATAGGTACAGGGAATGGGGATTTCTTGCAAATAGGAATGGATCATACACAACAATATAATTGAGGGATTGGTATGCTTGAGCAATCTAGTATGTAAAAGAAATGGTTGCAGAGCATTAGAAATATTTACCTGGTTTGTAAAGGATCAAGAGTTGACAAAACTTGGGTGGCCATTTGCATAACCCAAGTTCATCAGACGTCCCTCTACAAGAACAATGATGCCACTATTGGTGTCAGGGAACACCCACTTATCAGTCTCATGCTTTTTATTAGGAATAAATAATAATTTTAGGGAAAAAATAATGTTACCTTAGGGATAAGGAAATTTCTAAAATGTAAATAGAACCCACATTTGTTTAGGGACTGAACAAATAAAGGGAGGTTGCATCAATAGACTGGTGACCGACCACCTAAGTGAGTTGAGCATGAAGATGTGTGCAATTGGGCATGGTTTGATGGGAGCCACATGTAACATATCCCCATAAAAAGAACTTTCTTTTGACAACAATTTACTGATATTATAAGTATTACGATAACTCATAGCGATGTCACTTACCATTTCACATAAATATACATATATCACTTACCATTTAACATAAATATACAAATATCACATAATATTTTGTTTTAAAGTCATGGTTCGAAATATTATTTGCATCACGATGAAGTTCATAATATTGTTGGCTTATGATCTAACCCTCACCCAGCCAACCTTGGGTTTCTGTAACCCAGGCTCCGCGAACGTTCTAGGCTCCCTTGAGTGCTAGCCACCTGGCTTGCTCTCCTCCAAAGGATCAACAACAAACCAATGCGATCCGATCACCTTGGGATTACCCTCCGATTGATGACTACGGTGTTTTGGGTCTCCATCATCGGCTGAGGAGGTTTGTAGGTCGGTAGAGAGTAATTACCCTCGGTGGCTGTGTGAACCAAACCCTCATTCTACCAATTCGCATCTTGCTCCACCCCACTCTGCAACTCTGAGGAGGTTTGTGGGTCGGTAGAGAGTAATTACCCTCGGCGGCTGTGTGAACCAAACCCTCATTCTACGAATTCGCATCTTGCTCCACCCCACTCTGCAACTCTGGTTAGTTTGTGGTTTTGTCTACTGGTTTGTTGGGTAGAGTGTATCACTACTACCTTCTGATGTCCACAACATGCTAGGCAATGCCCAGATTCACACTCTCCCTCCAAAAATGCCTCAGTAAAACCTTGTTCTAAGAATTATTAGTTAGTGTTACAACCTTTACAATTAATTTAATTACTGTACATATTTTATTAACTTATTTTATGTATTGATGCAAGGTCTTGCCATTATGGAGGTCTCTGTCAATGGAAAACCCTCAAACTCAAGGTACCCATTTTCCCCTTTCATCAATCAATCAACGACGTGGCTTGCAATGTTTCTCTCCCTATTTCAAGGTAACTGTCATGATTTTTGTTTTCTTTCCTGCATCACTATTAATTCCCTATTTTTGTTTATTACCCATTTCTCTCTCGTGCTGCAGGGAACCCATTGCGCATTTCAACCCTTCATGGGAGCCATTTCGCCGAGGTTCCTTTGAATGCGTTGGCTCTAGTTTCCAAGTTTCAGTTCTATTAAAAAATTAAACTCCACAAGGGTAATGTTAAACCTTTATTAGCACGAGGAGGAGGTATTGCTGCAAGTTGAGGGTTTCTCCTCCAAGTTGAATCCCTGGAAGTTTTGTATAGTTTATGAGCAAAAAAAACTTTTACTTATCTCGCTATAGGAGGGTATGTGTTAAGTTATGGTTTGAAGCTATTTGTTTTTCCAGCATTGTGTTTATTGATGCCAAGTGTGGTTTTAACCCTCCTCCTTGATTTTACTGTTAAAGGCTTGAGATGTGAGCATTTCGGTTGTCGACTGTGATAATGGCTTAACTTATTTTCTTTATATTGGAATTTTCAACCTATGGGGTGTATCTTGTACAATGATGGATTCGAACAATGATTTAATGAAGTACATGATTTGTGTTGATTTTTGTAGGTTTTGATGATGATACTCTAATACTAATGAAATGAAAATTCCTTGCTTTTATGTCAACGGTTATGTTTCTAGCGTTTTCTTTTAGTTCTCTTGATTGTTCTTTTTATTAAAGAAACTACCCATGAAATTCTTGGGTTATCTATGGCTAGACTCTGTCTTTACAGGATGAACTAGAGACTGTTCGTAGGGTATTTAAACTTCAGGTAAATTAACGTAACTCTTAACTATGATGGACAAAAGAATTTAACATGTACAAGGGTAGCAGTTCAGGGCTTCTTTAGTGAGTTGAGCTAAAAAAATTAGTTGACTTCAGCTTGTCATTTCCATTTTTTCTTAATCCCATCAAGAAAAGTTAATTTTTGTGCAAGGTTACATGACTTGTGGGTGTGGCAGCCCCGTCCTGAATTTAGGAATCAGGGTAATTTTAGAATATATATATATATTGGAAATTTGGTAAAAAATTCAGGAAACTGAGAATTGTACATTTTTTCTAGATATGATTAAATGATGTCACATTCTAAAAGAAATAAAATTTTAGTTATTAGAAGTTAGAAACTATTCAACTAATATATATTTTCTGGAGTATTCTTCATGTTAACAGCATCAAAATGACTTTCTTTTTCTCTAAATATATTTTTATTTTGATCATCTCTATTAGCAGCAATTAATTATTTTCTTGCAGTTTCCTTACCAAGAGGCTTTATTGTTTTCCTATTTGAGAATGTATGTATTCAAAATAATTTACAAGTACCATTTCCGGTGTATTCTATTTTCTTTTTTTCTTTTGCTTAGAACATGGCATCCATCTCTGACAACGGCAGAACATATGTATGTATCAAAAATAATTTCCAAGTATTTTTCTTTTGATCATCTCTATTAGCAGCAATTAATTATTTTGTTGCGGTTTCATTACCAAGAGGCTTTATTGTTTTCCTGTTTGAGAAGGTATGTATTAAAAATAATTTACAAGTACCATTTCTGATGTATTCTATTTTCTTTTTTTCTTTTTCTTAGAACATGGCATCCATCTCTGAAAACGATAGAACATCTGTATGTATCAAAAATAATTTCCAAGTACCATTTCTGGTGTATTCTCTTTGTTTTTTTTTTCTTGGAACATGGCATCCAGCTCTAACAACAAGAAGAACCTGTGTTTTTTGGTTAGAAGTGACTCTCTCAAATATATTACCTTAATGTTATAGACATTTTTGTGCCTTACAGCATTGAGCATGAAATGTCCATAATCTAAGGGATCCAAAGTCCCTAAACATGTTGTTCCTACCCCTAGAGGAACAAGGCTAACAAACCACAACAATTCACAGAAGTTCTCCACCAGAAACTGCTCAAAAACAAGTCAATTCAGGATCAATTCAAGAGCTCCACTAGCTGTCTGTGCTAAAATGCAAACCCTGAACTAGCTACCTGCACTGCAACGCAGGTAGAAGCACTACCGGGGTGCGCTGCGCGGGAATTGACAAATGGCAAGTTCATTCAACGAGGTGTCAAGACCCTGGAAGCTTCCAGAATCTTCCTCAATGACACTTGCCTCAATGAATTCGACTCATGATGAGTAAGAGGTTCTCAAACTCCAAGTGGAAGCAAGAACCTCCAAGTGGAAACAAGAACTGACAGAGGGAGAGGACACTAGTCAGATCTCAAGCTGACTCATCCTCTCTCCAAACATCTATATATGGATCTCTCCTCCATGAGATCTAGAGGCTGGAATTTGGTTATTGCAAAGAATTGCTGTTG
Organism: Pinus tabuliformis; assembly: GCA_031772625.1. Lineage (NCBI taxonomy): Eukaryota > Viridiplantae > Streptophyta > Pinopsida > Pinales > Pinaceae > Pinus > Pinus tabuliformis. Next base: position 238,597,321 of record CM062816.1, on the reverse strand, counting down.
GTTTGAGATTGGAATCATTGGGTGCTTAATGATTTGAAAGGAGGTGAAGATAGGAATTCCATTTGCTGGGAAGGAGATGCTGGATTGGAGCCTTCTTGGTTGTATCTCTTCCTGAACCTTGTTATTCATCAATAAAGCTATCTTGGCTTCTCCTATATACTGATGTATCTTTGATGTATGATTGCATTAGTATGTTTAGTTTATTTCTAATCCTGAACTAGTTATGAATATGAATCTATGTCTTTGTGTAGTGTTATCTTCTTGTGATCTTGCAGAGACCTATTGAAGCTGGGCGAGCGAGAAGGTAAGTAGCTGGGAACTCTCAAAGAGAAGAGAAATCGGATCGAGGGACAAACGAAAGACACCGGTTAGTCCATCCATCTCTCTTCATTCTTAATTCACAAAGGAAGAATACTAGAATAGCTGTGTTTGTTTGTTGCTAAGGCACTGTCACACCTTAGGTGGATAGGATCGTCCTACATAGGCATTTTTCCCCACAACAAATTGGCGACTCCGCTGGGGAGATCTGTTTAGTCATTTTATTTGTGTCTCTATCATTGTTTGTTTCATAGACTCAACAACAACAATCGAACTGCATCTGCTATTCTTAGATGCAAAGTAGACAGCTGCTGCTTTGATCCAATCACTGGATTTGTCTATGATCTGAACAATGGATTCAAAAATGATTTGATGATCCTTTGTGATAGATCTTAGTCCTCCCTCAAAGCATCCCTTTGATTGTACCTTGCTTGTTGCTTTGATTTGGCCTGAAACCGTAGATTAATCAGCAAAATGTGACCCAGAACCCAGTGAGAAACTCTCGTTTCTCCTTCAGCGCAGACCCTGTGAAGAGGTTCTGCATTTCAACGCAGGTCCCGTGAAGGCCACCTGTTCTGAATGTCAAAACCCCTGTGTTGAGGTTGCGCTGATCCAGTTAGGCCTTGTGCAGCTGGGGTTCTCTGCTCTGTTTTTCCTTGTTTTGATCTTTGATTTTTGCAGCCTGTAACCAGCATAACTACCAGTCTGATAACCCTTTTTCTCTACTTAAATTCCACCTCCTTTTGTACAAAAAGACTGTGAGTGTTTTTATGTGTTTGTGGCGTCATTTACAGTTTTCCTTTGCAAGAGTGAAATAATCGTCCTGTAGCCCTTGATTCAGATCTGTTGATTGTGATCTTAGGAGAGAGTTCATTGGCTATTTATAGTTGATTATACATTTACTTTTGCTTTTGGTTTGAGTTCGTCTCTTTTAAGTGTTGAAACAAGTGTTCATTTCGAAAGTCGTAAAGTGTTGTATTCTCTTCTACCCTTTCTGATTTCGAAAAAGTAAACTTGTTTGTATTTGTCATTTAAAAGCGAATTCAAAGTTGTACAAAAAGCTTTCTTTTTAGGCATCAATATTAAGAAAGCAGAAAACAAACACCTGCATTGTGCATTTGCATCTTGATAGTTTGCATGCTTGATTTAGGAAAAGTGCATTAGAGTGTGCTGATTGCTCTTTGAGAAAAGATGGTGTCTTTCTTTTCCCTTTGTAGCTAGGATTTTCATAGTTGAAAAGATATAAAGCTTGCTTATCATCTTTAGACTGCATTTAGGAATTGTATCATACATCTCGTGGTGATCTAGAAAGGCAAACTTCTAAAAAAGATCAACCTAAAATAAACTGAATGAACTTAACAACGTTTTGCAACATAACGCACAACATAGAGGTCTAGGCTAGAGACGTGTTCTAGCGTCGTAAAGCCTGGTGACTGTCGATCTCGTTGATGGTGGGTGATTCCTCCTGAGGGATGATAGCGCCAGTACGGATTGTGCTCCCACGTACCGTCGCGTATATATTGGGAGACCCCTATAGGAATACAACCTTTATCCATAGGAAGCCGTGTCGGCCGCCCTACTGATCGCAATGCACTGAACACAGCATTCAGGAAGATCAACCGCCCATACCCTAAAAAGTATTCTGTGGTTTTGCGAAAAGTTTGGCACACCCTCTGCCTAGAACTCCAGAGTAGTTTCTTTTGGCCTTTTTTAGACTCTATAACAGAAAAAGTCCATCCGAGCATTTGTCACTTCGGGCTCGTTAAAACATCGAAGGAGACTAGAGTCATCTTTAGCTTTTTCTCGACTCTTTAAAAGTGAAAAAGCAAGTTGTGTCTAAAGCGTCTAAAAATTCATTTAATCTGGAAACACACTTTCCCCTTTTTGTATTTTGGTTGATCGAGTAATCCGCAATCGTGGAAGAAAGTCAATTGAAACCCCGTCGTTCGCGGAGGCTTACGAGTCAACCGTCTTTGTCTCCGGAATAAAAAACAGTACGGACAAAGCGAACTCGTTTAACCGGTTCGAAATCTCCTATCAAAGTTAGAACAAGTGTTCCAACAACATCTGAGATTCCGGTTACTCCAAACATTTCTGGAAACCCTGCCTCTATAGAAGAAGTTCAACGGCCACAGAGGGACAGTGACACTGATCCTAGTCTGAGAGCAAATACTTGCGTTACTGAACCAGTTCCATCTGCGACCGGTTCAGAGAGTCTTGCTCCTCAAACAACTGTCGCTGTCGAATCAACCCCTTCTTCGGCACCAGAAATATTTTACGGACCTGACGGTCTTCCTCTTCCACCTGGTTTGATTGCGATAGAGGAAATTGTAGAAGATCCGCAAGCAAGTACTCCAACACATTTTGGAGTCGGGGTCACTCTATTTCCTTCTACGTCAGAAGTTGGTCCATCACCAGTGGAAGTTCCTGTAGAATCGCTAAACGATCTATTGGATAGACTCAAAATGTCTGAACAACCGTCAACATCTAGGACTGTGTCGAATGACACAGCGACAGCAGAGCTCCCTGCCGTCACTCCGACAATGTTTGCCGACGTACCATCTGTCCCAACTAGCTCACAACCGCTAGAAGGAGTCCACCCAGGGACTATTTCGACAGTGTGGTCAGTTCCAGTTTGTTCCTCCGGAATAATATCCGGCAACTCTTATGTTGAAACTCGACAAATTGATCCATTTGGAGGTCAATTTGGGCCATCAAGTCCCCAAGGGCAAACAATCCCCTTGAGCTCTGGATTACCACCGTATGGGGGGCAGTATGCCTTTTCATTACCCCCTCTGGGAGGATATCCATACGGGAGTTCTCAACAGTATTCAGGTTATACTGGAGTTACGACAAGTGGTTGGGTACCTATGCTACCCCAACAACCAAGAGTTGTGTATTTTATGCAACAATGTGTACCCATGTCGAACATCCCGACAACACCAGCTATTGTAACAGTGTCACAAGTTCAAACGATGCCTGTTGTATGTCAACCTCAGATTTCTGAGGTTGTAATGCAACAACCCCTTGACCCTGTGACTCAACCACAATCGCCAACTGGTGGGGCGACACAGGTCCAAACGGGTACAATTACCCCACATCTTGGTCCGACGGTTAGTATAGCACAACAGAACATGGCTTCACAACCATGGCTGGTGCAATACCAACAACCATGGCTGGTGCAATACCAACAACCACAATTCCAACAAGTGTACCAAGGTTCTGAGTAGCAGATCTTTGCGAACGGTGGACAACCATATATTCAAAACGGTCAAAATCAACCACTTTACAGTGGTCAGGTCCACCAACCATATCAGTCATACCAGCATCAATTACATTATGATGGTATGCAAATACCAACTGCTCAGGCGATTCCATCGTATCCTCGGTATGCTTCACCTAACCTGAATCAATAGTTACCATTCGTGGCAACTTTAGAGTTACCCGATTTACACCAGTTAACGAACGATCTGATTGCTTACACCCCTTGGTGGTCAGCGATTCCTCACAAACTTCCATCGGACATTCCTAAATTTAATGGAAATCCAGGCGAAGACCCGTCGAATCATGTGATGACATTTCATCTATGGTGTTCATCAAACACCTTAAATGATGATTCGATAAGGCTTCGCCTTTTTCAGAGGACGTTAATGGGTCCAGCGGCAAAATGGTATATTGAATTACCTAGAGCCTCGTTCGACAATTTCGGCTCCCTAGCCACGACTTTCTTAACCTATTTTCAATTACCGATAAGGTATGAAACAGGAACGGAAATCTTAACCAACTTCAAACAGACAACGACCACTCATATATCCGATCATATACATGAGTGGCGTCGTCATCGTAGGATGGTAAAAACGTACGTTCCCGATCAGCTATTAGCTGAATGGTTCATCAAGTCGTTACTTCCTGCCATAACGGAAGATGTGGCCAAGGGAGGAGTCGTAATGGAGGAGCAAGTTATTGCTCGTGCAGAATATCTAGACTTAGTCTACACTCAGTCTGGCACGCTCTACGACAAAATACCTGACGCCCCTAGACCAGAATTCTCAATTCCTCCTCCTCCTAAATTAAATAGTGACTCTCATGCCGGCGATGGTGTGATTAGCACGGCAAACGTGAAATCGACAAGGGCTTCGTCTAAGAAAGCCCGTAAGACTTCAGATCAAAATGCAAAAGACGAAATTCTTGCTTCGGAAGTAAATGTCGTATCAGCAGATAAAGGCAAAGAAATCAATCAACCAGGAAGCAAGAAGAAGCAAAACAAAGGGAAGAAGAAGAAACAGGGTGAGTCATCTACCGAAGAAACCTCTTCAAACCCTCCTGGGAAAGGGAAACCAAAAAATCCATGTTTTATATGTGATGAGGATCATTGGACAGCCAATTGTCCATACAGAGCTGAGCTTAAAAGGTTCTTCAAAAGTTCGCAAACCTCAGCTGTGTTAACTGATCCGTTTCCAAATCCAGGTCAAAATCTGGTTGATAGTGGAAATGCTTCCCCGTCGCAAGTGCTAATGTTGTCGATCTCCAAGCAACAAAATGATGCTTTGATTTCGACAAGGAACAAAGATTACGGGAATCCGCAGTTGTCGAACGACAAAGATAAAGATTAACCAAGTAGTTCGACAACAACTTCGACAGAAGTTGTACCACCCATCATTCCTGAATTAACAATAAAACCGCCAAAGGGAGTAGTACACAAGTCGACATTTAATCCTCGCGCCAGAGCGGCGCAGCATTATAACATAGTGGAAGATTTGGCCCAATCGCCATCCGCTATGTCGACTCTTGAAGTACTACAAAATTGTCCATCCCAAAGGCAGGCTTTGTTATCAGCCATTGGTGGGGTTGATCCTAAGGATTCCAATCTTGTATCCTTCGACCACAAAGGATACGATCCTCAGTTACCAGCTCAACTAGCTTTCCTTATTCAAGTGAAAGCCCTCAACAAAACTGTTCACCAAACAATTATTGATGAGGGGGCATCCACATGTATTATGTCGATGAGTTCCTGGAAAACTTTAGGATCTCCAACCTTGTCGCGATCTTTGACGACATTAAAAGCATTCGACGGAAGGACATATACCCCGTATGGTATCCTTAATAACTTGAAAGTTGAACTAGAGGGAAAAACCGTAGAAATAGATGTTGAAGTCATCGATGGGAATCTTGATTACAACATCCTACTGGGAAGACCGTGGATATATGCCATGGCAGCTGTAGTGTCGACATATTTTAGAAAGATCGCATTCCCTTTTCAAGGGGGGATTACGATCGTCGACCAACAAAACTTCCTCCCAAATGGTTCACAAGTTACGGGAAGCATTCCCATGATCCATGGAAGCAACCATTCGCTTCAGAATATCGGAGTAGGCCTACTGAAAGACCCCACATTAATGGGAACTTTCGCACTTCCACCTCCAATCTATATAGGAGAAGTAGCGTTGGTAGGAGCCTGCAACATGATATCTTCCACGAAGATCTCAAAAGACGATATCGACATGGATCATGCAATGGTTCTGCCCCCAAGCCCAATAGAAATATTGTAGCAATCAATGTTTCGGGCATGGGAGGCGAACCCAAATCAACGCTCATCAAGCGTTTGGGTAGATAGGTCTAGAGAGTATGGTACCCCATTAGATCCTTGGTCGAGAGTGCATGGAACCGACGAAGGAATTCTACAATCAATGTTGATTGAGGGGGCACCATGGAATGATTACCACCATCATTCCCTTCTTCCAGATTATGAAGAAGATACTCAAAAAGACCTTTATCACCCTTCAGTTTTTGAATTCCTATCAAATACTGTAAATACGGTGGATTCCGAGTGAAACTTATCCAATATTGAAGAGACTATAGCCATAAATATCTCGACTAAAACAAATGTTGTAGAGAATATTTATGTCGGCAAAGGTTGTTCTCCTTCAGAACTGGAAATATATAACGCTCTTTTTCGCGAGTTCAGAGATGTCTTTGCTTGGTCATATGATGAAATGCCAGGCATTGACTCGAGTATCATTGAACATGAAATTAAGATGTATCCTGATGTCAAACCAGTAATACAACAGCTTCGGCAGGTGCACCCCAAGAAAGCCGCTGCCATTAAGGCAGAAGTTGAAAAACTTCTCCATGCTGGTTTCATCTACCCGGTTCCTCTAACCGATTGGGTATCGAATATTGTCCCTGTTATGAAGAAACAAGGGACAATTAGAGTGTGTGTCGATTATAGGGATGTAAACCAAGCTTGTCCGAAAGACAACTACCCTACACCCTTCATCGACCAGATAATTGATGAATGTGCCGGATGTGAGATCTTTTCATTTATGGATGGATTCTCTGGGTATAATCAAATAAATATCCGCCCACAGGACGAGTCAAAGACTGCATTCATTTGTCTGTGGGGCACATTCGCTTATCGAAAATTACCCTTTGGTTTAAAGAACGCAGGGGCGACATTTCAGAGGGCAATGAATTATGCCTTCCATGACATCAAGAACATCGTTCAACCATACCTCGATGACCTTCCGGCTCATTCGCGAAAGCGGACTGATCATCCGCAGCATTTAAGAGCGATATTTCTACATTGCCGACACTACAAGATAAGACTCAATCCGCACAAATGTGTGTTTTGCGTCAGTTCTGGTTGTTTACTTGGCTTTGTAGTCTCCAAAGATGGGATTCGTCTCGACCCTTGCAAGGTTCAGGCAATCATCAATTTGCCTCCACCTTCAAATTTGCTTCAGATTCAGAAACTCCAAGGGAAAGCAAACTTTCTGAGGAGGTTCATTCCAAATTACGCAGAACTTGCTAAAGGTTATACTCGTCTTTTGAAAAAGGATGTACCTTTTGTCTGGGATCAGGTGGCGCAAGCTTCCTTTGACGCTCTGAAAGATTCTCTAGTAAAAGCATCATTAATGTATGCCCCAGACTATCAAAGAGATTTTAACCTGTATCTGGCTGCAGCGGATACGACCATTGCGATGGTTTTAGTTCAAGAAGTCGACGGAATTGAACATCCTATATATTATTTAAGTAAAAACTTAAACGATACAGAAAGAAAATATTCTTATGTTGAAAAACTAGCGCTTGCAGCTGTTCAAGCGATTCAAAGATTTCGACATTATGTCCTCTTTCGGAAAACTACCATTTTATCAAATTGCAACCCCATGACTTATATATTGTCGTGACAGTTGCTGGGGGGAAAATATTCAAAATGGATAGCGATCCTTCAAGAGTTTGATCTGGAATTTGTAAAATCCAAATCAAAGAAAGCTCTAGTTTTCGCAGAATTATTGTGCGATCTCCCATCGTCGTCCAACGATGAAACATCCGAAGAATCAATCACGGATGAGAATTTGTTTCTGATATCTGCAAGCAATGAGTGGTATGGAGATATAATAATTTATCTCCAAACCCAAAAATTTAGGCCTGACACCTCACACTCTGAACAAAAACGTATACGATACCAAGCAAAAGACTACATGATCGTCGGTGATACACTTTACTGTCGTGGTATCGATACAGTTCTGAGGAGGTGCCTCACCCATGAGGAGGCCGAAAAAGCCCTGAATGAATGTCATTCAGGCGCATGTGGGGGGCATCAATCTGGATATGCAACAGCACAAAAAATATTACGAGTAGGATACTTCTGGCCAACCATGTTCAAAGATTGCATAACCGCAGTCAGAAGTTGCCATGCTTGTCAAATTTTTGATAACAAAACCAGAAGACCACCCACACCTTTATAGCCAATAGTTGCTGTTGGGCCTTTCGCCAAATGGGGCATCGATTTCATGACATGTAACCCCACCTCGACTGGGGGGCATGGGTATATTATAGTCACCGTTGACTATTTTACCAAATGGGCCGAGGCGATGCCTACATTAGATAACACTGGTGAAACAGCTGCCCTTTTCTTTTTCAATCATGTAGTCGCCAGGTTCGGCATACCACAGGCTATAGTTACAGATCATGGATCGCATTTTCGCAATCACATGATGGTTGAATTAGCTGCCAAGCTAGGGCTATCTCATGACAGCTCTACCCCGTATTATCCGCAAGCCAACGGACAAGTTGAAGCGATCAACAAGGTCCTGAAGCGTATGTTGCAAAGGATGATCGGAGTTCACAAAAGAAGGTGGCACCTAATCCTGTACTCAGCCTTGTGGGCTTACCGAACATCAGTAAGAAATGCGACCGGGTTCACACCTTTCCAACTGGTATATGGCCTGGAAGCAGTCTTACCAATCCAGTGCGAAATTTCGTCTCTTAAACTCGCAATCGATCTCCTCCCCGGAACTTCAGAAGAAGAGGCCCGTTTCTTGGAATTAATCCAATTGGATGAAACCCGTCATGATGCCGCTTTGGCTAATGAAGCCCATAAGAAACGAGTCAAGGCACAGTTTGACAAAAATGTCAAACCCCGTGTCTTCTCAAAAGGTGACTTGGTCTTGCTTTACGACCAAGAATTCGATAAATTGGGAGCAGGTAAATTCAATTCTTTATGGATGGGCCCCTATATTGTTAAATGGGTGTTAGCAAAAGGAGCCTATGAGTTGATGGATTATGATGGAATTCCACTGGCGCAACCTCGCAATGGGTTGTACCTCAAGCGTTACTATGCTTAAATAGTAACCTATATGCTTTTGGTGTATTTTGTTTTCGCTAAAGTGTTTGTTTTGGTCGAGTAATCCACCTTTTTACATTTATTGCAGATGTCGAACCTTTTGGAGACATGTGTTGGATATGCCGACGGAGCGAGTCGTAGTTCGCGGAACCTGTCCTCCGCAGCCTGGGCCATTTTTGATCCAAGTGGCGAGTTAGTAAGTTTCAGAGGTGTATGTATTGGGCAATCAACGAATAACATCGTTGAGTATAACGCGTTGATAGAACTACTCTCTGATGCCATCACTCATGGTATACGCCGACTAATCATCAGGCTAGACTCACAACTCATAATACTACAACTCAATGGTATATATTCCGTCCGCAATCCAGCTATTTATCGTATGTTTCTAAGGGTTAAGATTTTGGAAAGACAGTTTGATTTAATTCAATACCAGCATACTTCCAGAAACTTAAACACATTAACCGACTCATTAGCAAACTATGTGTTAGATAGACATTTGCGACATTTATAAAAGGAAACGCATCAATCAATGTCGTACAAGTGGACCATATAACTCAACCAGAATAAACCCCGAAAATCAAAATATATATATATATATATATATATATATATATATATATATATAAGCTGTTTATCGTTTACATATAATGTTCTGTAACCAAGACAAAATTGGTCGCATGACCCAAAAACTCAAAAATGCTAGGGGGAACCCTAGCCTAGTGATGCTCATGATAGCACGTCACGGCCTGTGCAATCATGCGTAAGAGACGAGTCCATCGTCTAGGCACACCAGTAGTATGCCGTTGCAACTGTAGAGGTAACTCGTCGATCCTCACATCCGGAATGCCGAGAGTAAGGCTCTCAACCTGCTCCTGCACAGCGGTAAGGGTCTCGGCCACGTCAAGGTCGCGAAGAATAACCCTCCCAGCAGTCTCCCCTGCTGGGGCAGCGACTGGCGCTCTCGGGCGAATTGCTGGACGAACAGGACCAACATCTGCATGCACACATGAGTTTGATTAAAGTCTTGATAGAATAAAGCATAAGGACATTATAAATAAAAACAGTAAACAGTGATATGGTCAAAAATTTTACCAATAGCGCCCCACTGTTCGCCATCCGGCAGTGCCAAATTCGGATCACCTCGGAAATCCATGCCAACATATGGATACTCGGAATAGACCATCTCCTGACGCTCGAACGACCTGAAGAAGGTATCAGTGAAAGAAATCTGAGATTGACCAGCATGCCTAGACATGTGATCAACCCATCTCTGCATGCGTGGCTCGGTAGGAGAAGGAAAGTCGAGTGCAATGTACTGAGGCTGCATCAGTGGTATCTTCTCCAAGGCAAAGGCAGTCAAAATAGAACCAAATCCAAAGTTCTTCAACTTCCCGTCCTTTACCTTGGTCAACTGACTTTTCATCTGAAGAAGTACTGCATCACACCAGTTGAATATTTTCGGTTGGAGGCACTCCAAGGCGTGCTGCACATAGGATCTATTGGCAACATGAAGAGATGCACTACCGGCCATCCTACCAATAGTATACAGAATGGACCTGAGAGACCTGTCAGTAATCTCACGGATAACGACCTTGCCGTCTCTGCTCGGCTGAGATCCTTCCCTGCAATACTGGCGGACATAATCTCTCACGGAGTCACTCCCTCGGGCCGAACCTGACAAAGAAATGGGGGCACCCCGCCTTGACAACCCAGTCAAGAAGTAAATGTCTACTATGGTCAAGGGGATGGATTTGCCCCTAATCTGGAATACTTGGTTGATAGGATCCCAAGCATCGAGCAAATACTGCAGTAGGGAGATCTGCGCTCTCATACTAGAGATACGGAAGAACTTCAGCAGGCCACAGTTCCGCAGCGCGTTCACCGTGACAGGATCATGTAGGGCAATCATGTCCTCTTCTTCATGTTCTCGTTCTCGCCATGTAAGGGTCATTTTGCTCAAAGATCCCTGCAAAACAAACAAGAGAAGGAGTAAGATCCTGATTTTGATGCAAAACAGGCAAAATTTTCATCAAAAAATGAGCAACAAGTTCCTCTTTTTCGCCCAACGCACCTGCAGGAGTGGTTCACCTACGTTGAATGTCAAATTGCCTTCATACTCACTGACATTCAACGCTGGTTTCGCTAGGCACAGGGTGCGTTGATAGGAAAACGAGCTCATGAAACCCCAGGGGCTCAGAAAAACAGGAAAAGAGGCACAGAATGCAAAAAGGAAACCATGAAAAGAAAGAGCTAGGATTTAGCTCCTACCTAATCCAGACGGCGCCGAGAATCGTCCACAGAATCTCCTGGAATCAGCTGATGAAAATCGAGGGGGAAGAGGCACCTCCAAAGCTCCAACAAACCAAGTTCAAATGAAATGGTAAAATGAGAGGTAAAAACACTTTTTAATTGCTTTTTACGTAGTTCAAAGCGAAATATTAGGGTTTTAATCTCATTTTCAAGCAAATGTTATTCATTTCTAACTAGTTTGATGCAGCAATTGAGGATACAGTACTATCTTTGAAAAGGGCAAAGCTAGTTATGGTAAAAAATCAAAATTTGACCATATAATCGAGCAGTTTTAGCACACAGTTCATGCTCGTTAAAAAATAAACGCAAGATTCGAGCAGTTTTAGCACACAGTTCATGCTCGTTAAAAAATAAACGCAAGATCCGAGCAGTTTTAGCACATAGTTCATGCTCGTTAAAAAATAAACATAAGATCGAGCAAGTGTTTCAAGCCGCGTTTAAGCTCATTAAAAAATGAACTACCCGGTAAATAACCACTGTAAATGTAACATTATCAGCCATTAAAGCCTTGGTCGTGTTTGCACCATCACCTCCACTTTTCCATTGGCTGATCATTCACCTCCATTTGATTGTTTACCCATTTTGAGGAATAGCTGTGAAGAGTGATTACACTAGCCATCCTTGTGACATCGCCGTGATTGGAAAATTCCAACCTGTACCTGGAATCAGCTGCTAACCCATTTTATCACTCGTTCCTCAAAAGACGAGTCTTCTTTAAGCTCTTTTCATCTGACTCGTAAAATATGAAAAGATTGCCGAGTTTTGGCCTTCCAGCTCGTTAAAGCGATCGGAAGTGCTCTCCCTCCTCTGGACCTGAGGGATTATTGCACAAAAAGTTCGAGCGCTTGTTTTGTTCGGCTCGTTAAAACTATCGAAAATCCATCCCTTTTGTATTGTTTTATACTTTTTCGGACTTAAGGGATTAGATGACGAAAAAGGAACTTTGGAGTTATCTTTACGTACCTTTTCAGACTCTCTAAAAATGAAAAGGGACCGAGTTATCTTTGTCGTTAAACTCGTTAAAAAACATTAATAGCGACAAACTTGTCTTTAGACAAGAACGAGTTTCACTATCGCTAGGCTCGTTAAAATATAGCGATGGGCTTGCCCGAAGGGCAAGTTATAGAACAAGCATATGTTATCCTCCTCAAGCTTGACAAAAATAAAGAGGTACTGGTCAGCAATGACTGGGGAAAATTAGGAGAAACTCAACAAAACTTTGATGGTAGCAAGTCGCTCTTGAACATGACACTTTTCCTCCGTACCACAATCGGGTTGGGTTGTTTCATTCACCGGTCACATCACCATGGTCTTGCCATACCATCCATATTTGGGGTAATGCTACCGATCCATCGCATAAGTGTCGCCATATGTTCAAGAGAAGTCATTCAGAGAAGTCAACCGTGTCCCATCCACTGCCGTACATTATCCTTCATCCTTTCATGACCGCCACCCTTAGTCATATGTCACAGATCGTTTTCACCTCCATCAAAATCATTAGCTCCGTTCCGTGTCATTGATGTGGGATTCATCAAGGCCCTCCTTTGACGGATCGCTTCTTGTCGACATCAGCTCATTATCCAAGAAGTTGATCTAGGAACACCCCCTTCAGTACTTTGAAGCTTGCATGCCTCAATGGCAAGTTTCTCACTTCCGGCGATAGGTATACATCAATGACCTTCAACCGAAAGATTTTGCGTGGTGTTCGATGCCAAGTCCTTTATTCACACCACGTGAATTGTGCTGTAGTACATTGAGGGTCATTATCATTATCAGTGACTCCTCTCGCGCTTGTTAACGGTTTACCTCATTGACCGATAATCAGGCGATGTCTTTGCATGTTCAACTTCAGAACATTTCTCACATGGATCGACTTGTACTTAGAGCGAAGATCAAACGAGTTTGAAGACCCCGGATCTAGTTTCATCCATCCGGGCTGCGATATATATTCAGGAAAGATAAAGACATTGACATGTACATCATTGCAGCAGATAATTATCCTACCCAAAGGATGATAATTTCATCAAAATTATCAGTCTACCATCAGACGATTGTCTTTGCTATGTACAAAAAAATGAATTTATAAAGCTGAGCATGGGAATGCCCGCCTCAGCTAGATCATGAAAGCAGTATGAAAAATAATGTATTGTATTGTATCTTATTACAGGTCTCCTCCTAGCATTGGATGAACTTCGGATCCTCTTGATAAAGCATTTCACCCGATAAACGGCCTCATACTTTAGGGGGCAACTGTTATAGACATTTTTGTGCTTTACAGCATTGAGCATGAAATGTCCATAATCTAAGGGATCCAAAGTCCCTAAACATGTTGTTCCTACCCCTAGAGGAACAAGGCTAACAAACCACAGCAATTCACAGAAGTTCTCCACCAGAAATTGCTCAAAAACAAGTCAATTCAGGATCAATTCAAGAGCTCCACTAGCTGTCTGCGCTGAAATGCAAACCCTGAATTGGCTACCTGCACTGCAACGCAGGTAGAAGCACTACTAGGGTGCGCTGAGCGGGAATTGACAAATGGCAAGTTCATTCAACGAGGTGTCAAGACCCTGGAAGCTTCCAGAATCTTCCTCAATGACACTTGCCTCAATGAATTCGACTCATGATGAGTAAGAGGTTCTCAAACTCCAAGTGGAAGCAACAACCTCCAAGTGGAAACAAGAACTGACAGAGGGAGAGGACATTAGTCAGATCTCAAGCTGACTCATCCTCTCTCCAAACATCTATATATGGATCTCTCCTCCATGAGATCTAGAGGCTGGAATTTGGTTATTGCAAAGAATTGCTGTTGGTTTGAGATTGGAATCATTGGGTGCTTAATGCTTTGAAGGGAGGTGAAGATAGGAATTCCATTTGCTGGGAAGGAGATGCTGGATTGGAGCCTTCTTGGTTGTATCTATTCCTGAACCTTGTTATTCATCAATAAAGCTATCTTGGTTTCTCCTATATACTGATGTATCTTTGATGTATGATTGCATTAGTATGTTTAGTTTATTTCTAATCCTGAACTAGTTATGAATATGAATCTATGTCTTTGTGTAGTGTTCTCTTCTTGTGATCTTGCAGAGTCCTGTTGAAGCTGGGCGAGCGAGAAGGCAAGTAGCTGGGAACTCTCAAAGAGAAGAGAAATCGGATCGAGGGACAAACGGAAGACACCGGTTAGTCCATCCATCTCTCTTCATTCTTAATTGACAAAGGAAGAATACTAGAATAGATGTGTCTGTTTGTTGCTAAGGCACTGTCACACCTTAGGTGGATAGGATCGTCCTGCATAGGCATTTTTCCCCACAACACTTAAGGAAAATCTGTGTTCTTAACATGCATATAAGATTTGGCAATGTGATTCTGTGTTTGTTTTTATGCCTATAAATTCGTTGAGGGCATTCATTAGCTGGCCTAGGGAACTAACTCAGCTTCCCTGTATCGCTATACAAATTTGAATTTGTTAATTAAATAGGAAATTCCTATGCCAGTTTCACAGCTAGTTCGTCTTTCTAAATGGGTCTAAATTCTGTTCAATTTGTTCTGCAGGAAATGTATGATTATAGAGACTTTTCGAGTATATACTTTTCCAGTTTGTATTCCTATTTATGTGCTCTTGTTACTATTCAATGCTAGAACAATAATTATCAACACAATAAAAGGGTTGCAATATTGTTTCCTTGCGAATGCAAAGATTATAATGCTACTTATATTGATGTAGTGCAGAGCCTTCTATATGGAATGGGTAGAATTGGAAAGAAAGATATGGTATGTGTGCCTATTTAATTATTTTTACATTTAGATGTTAAATATTCAAGTTTAGTACAACTTGTTTTAGAAATGAAGCCAATGAATTTTCGTCATAATTTTTTCATAATTTTAGTCATAATTTTTTTATAATTTTAATGTTTGCAGTGGAGCTACCTTGTCAAAATAACACGTTTTTAGAAAATCTCTATAGGAGAAGATTAATTTTGCAAACCATATTGCAAACCATGTAAAAAGTAGTATAAATTAGCACGTTTTTATTTTGACAAGTTTTTAGAAAATCTCTATAGGAGAAGATTAATTTTGCAAACCATATTGCAAACCATGTAAAAGTAGTATAAATTAACACGTTTTTAGAAAATCTCTATAGGAGAAGCTTAATTTTTCAAACCATGTAAAAGTAGTTTAAATCAACCATTTTGTCAATACTTATGTTGTGAATAGTTATGGTGTGTTATGCTCTATAGAAAAATTTAAATTCTCTGCATATGCATCTTCAAAGTTGTGAAATTGTATTTACACCAAAAAGAAAAAAGTAATGTAATTGTCATTTCAAAACTGTAGGACTTTCATATACCAGCATGACATTTATTAATCAACCATTCTGTGAATAGTTATGGTGTGTTATGCCTTATAGAAAAATTTAAACTCCCTGCATCAACATCTTCAGAGTTCTGAAATTGTATTTACCAAAAAAAGAAAAAAATAATAATGTAATTGTCATTTCAAAACTGTAGGACTGTAATATACCAGCATGGCATGTGGTCATATACTCCCATTACATGTTTCATATTTCATTGATGTCACCCACGGCTTTGTAAGTTGGCTATATCTAGAAACCCCCCTCCAGTTTGTTGACATAATTTGCTATATCTAGAAACCCCCTTCCTGTCTGTTGACATAATATGCGGGTTGGCCATATCCAGAAACCCCCTTCCTGTCTGTTGACATAATCTACGGGTTTGTAAGTTGGCTATATCTAGAAAGCCCCTTCCTCTCTGTTGACATAATCTGCGAGTTGGCCATATCCAGAAAGTCATTTCCTCTCTGTTGACATAATATGGGGTTTACAACATGGGTGGGACTACTTACAAATCCAAAACAAGCATTTTGTTGATTTTGGGGGTTTAGAGCATTTCCAGAAGCATTTTGTTGATTTTGAGACTAGTAAATCGATTCCAAACACCAAAACTCAGAGACATTTAGTTGATTTTGGGGTTTAGAGCATTTTGTTGATTTTGCCTAGCTGAGTAATTTGTTAGAGGCGGTTGTCCAAATTTTCACCACCAAGTTGCAGTCATCTACTCTGCATATATGTGAAATGCGCACAAGTTCTAGACCTAGCTGCAGTCATCTACTCCGAATATATGTGAAATGTGCAGAAGTTCTAGACCTAGCTCCAGTCATCTACTCCGCATATATGTGAACTGCACAATAAAATCTCACATAATATCCATATTGTTTGATCCCCAATACTCTTCGTAGACTCAACCGAATCCATTAAACCGCCCTGCAAGACTTTTAACGGTCATGAATTTCTACTGATATTATGTCATTTTTCACCTTTTATGGTTGGGATTTAACCTTATCCACTTTTTTTTTTATTGTTGGGGATTTAACCTTAACCACTTTTTTTTATGGTTGGGATTTAACTTTAGCCAAATATTCTATTTGGTTATTTTTTTGTGCTTTTTCAATTAAATAATATTAGTTTCTTATGCTCTTCCTTAGAGCACTTCCTTGGAGCATGTGTGCTTCTTCATGTGTTTATTTTTAAGCACACACACACACACACACACACACACACACACACACACACACATATACATATTTTTAATTTTTTTATTTTTTTTCAATTAAATTAGTCTCTTATTCTCTTCCTGAAAAAACATGTGTGCAAACATGTGTGCTTCTTCTCACAACGTGTATGTTTTTTTTACTAGCCCCATTTTCTATTCCTTAACCACATATTTTTTTTTTACTAGCCCCCTTTTCATGATTGCTGGTAAGGTAAGGTTGTTGTTGTTTGTGGGTTTGGAGATGTTGGCAAGGGTTGTGTTGCAGCCTTGAAAGTCGCTGGAGCTAGGGTCATTGTTACAAAGATTGATCCTATATGTGCCCTGCAAGCGCTTATGGAAGGCCTTCCTGTTCTCACCCTTGAGGATGTAGTTTGCACTGCTGATATCTTTGTGACAACTAGTGGCAACAAGGGCATCATCATGGTAGATCACATGAGGAAAATGAACAATGCCATTGTTTGTAACATCGGTCACTTTGACAACGAGATTGATATGCAAGGCCTTGAAACTTTCCCAGGTGTTAAGAAGATTACCATCAAGCCTCAGACTGATAGGTGGGTGTTGATTACCATCAAGCCTCAGACTGATAGGTGGGTGTTCCCTGACACCAATAGTGGCATCACTGTTCTTGCAGAGGGTCATCTCATGAACTTGGGTTGTGCAGCTGACCTTATCATATCTTTCTCCTTTACAAACCATGTAAATATTTCTAATTCCCTACAACCATTGCTTGTACATACTAGATTTCTTAGGCATACCAATCCCTTGATTATATTGTTGCATATGATCCATTGCTACATAGGTGGATGTTCCATAGATGGTGCATAATCTCTACTTTTTGTTGTAGGTCATTGCTCAGTTAGAGCTCTAGAACGAGAAGAAATCAGGGAAGTATGAGAAGAAGGTCTATGTGCTGCCTAAGCATCTAGATGAGAAGGTGGCTGCTCTACACTTGCCCAAGTTGGGTGCCAAGCTAACAAAGCTTTCTCCTGATCAGGCCGAGTATATCAATGTGCCTGTTGAGGGACCTTACAAGCCTGCTCACTACCGATACTGAAAAGATCTGACATTTGGGATGGCTTGTTGGATGAGTAGAAAATGTCCTCTTTTTTTTCAAATAAAAGAAACTCTAGCATTTATTTTTGGCAGCTCTATTGTTTTAAGGGACCTTACAAGCCTCCTGACTACATACTGAAGAGATGACATTTTGGGTGAGACCTGGTCGGTGAGTATCAAGTAGAAATGCTCCTCGACATATAAATATCTGGCCTGTCTTTGTCGGTATTTCCATTGTTTGGGTAGAATTATAATAAAATTTTGTCATAACTCTTCATTTAATTCTTTAAAGTGTGCTAGCTCAATGGAAGAGCACCTGCCTTACAAGCAGGAGGTTGGTGGTTCGATTCCACTGTGCACTAACATGAATTAATCAACTATTTTTGTAGTTTATTTTTAATTAAATGTTTTTTATATCGATTTATTTCAATGGTGAGATATTTCTGGATTCATTGTTTTATATTGTCTCTATAGAGACAAAAGTGATCTTTAAATAAAAAATTTAGTGTCTCTAGAGAGACAATATCTAGTATTAAAGACATATTGTCTCTAATCCGAGTGTTGTCTCTAGAGAGACAAAAATGAAATTGTCTAAAGAGAGACAAAAATGAAATTGTCTCCTAAGATAAAATAATGCTTGTGTTATATATTGTCTTTATAGAGACAATTTTTTAAGACAATCACTTTTAAGACAATAATTTTTCAGACACTTGCTTAAACACAATATTTAAGACAATACACAAATTTTTTTTTTGTCTCAAGTTTAGACAATTTACCCAAAAATTGTCTCAAATATTGTCTTAAAACCACCCTTTATGTAGTAGTGTGCATTACATAGACCAATTAACATGGCTAACCACTCGCACAAACCTTGTGTAATTTTGAGGGCATTCATCCAAATATCTCCTTCTCTAACTCAAACCTAGTTATACCCTAATTTTAAATCCATTAAGTAAAGTATTATATATGTTGCGACTAGGTTGTTAGGTCATCTATCCTAGAAATAGGGTAATTGTTCTTGACCCTATTTTTATTTAATACCTTATTATCAATGCACATTTGCCGAGTCCCACACTTTCTTGCAAAAAATATGATGGGTGACCCACATGGTGGGTTAATTGATTGAATAACACCCTACTCTAGTAGTGATTGTAGTTCCTTCTTCACCGTGTTTTCTTCTAAAATGAATTCCCTATATAGTCTGAAATTTGGAAATGGAGATTCGAACAACAATTAGATCACATGCTCCACTATCCTCTTGATTGGTATACGTTTAGCCTCTTGGAACACTCCCATATATGCATATAGGAGCCTCTCTACTTATGAAACGTTTGAATTTCCCTTGAGCATGTTGATGATGAAGGATTTTCCACCCTTGCTAGGGTGGTATTAGTTGGTCATATGCATAGCGATTACATCTTGCATGTACAAATAGGGACTCCCAAGTATAACTACACACACATAAAGTGTGCTTACATCCAATTCTACTTCATTAATAAAATCATCATTGATAGAAAATTTATTTTGATAGTAATGGTTATATTTGTTTCTACCTCGTCGTTGACCCATCCTAGTGGATATGGGATAGGAGGGTCCTGAACCTATAATCCAAGTGTGCGGACCATGTCCACTACTATGAGGTTTGTTTGTGATATTGAGTGGGAAAAAGCATTAATTTTTATATTCTACATTGATGTGTAGGATATATTCTCATACATGTCCAAGTTGATTTCCATGAGATTGATAGAATATTTGGTTATGAGAATTTTCTTTTGCACATACTTCTTTCGGTTTTGTAGGCTAAGCTCTAGATTTAATTCCTAACACTTCTCTATGTGGAAATAGATATTGCAATGATTTTAGTGGTTGCTAAAAATCCTTACACTTGTTTTCTTTGTCAATTGTCTTCTTTAGAAAATTTGAATAATTTAACACATATTCAATGGAGATTATCCTGATCATGTACTATTGCGGAAACCATACACAATACATAAGCTCCTCTACGTTGATCAACAATATAGCAGCATCAATAACAATAAAACATCAAGAGCATTCACACATTAACACAGTATGTATCCCGGGGAAAGAATCTCGCTAAAAACCCCAACTATCTGTATATTAATGATTGAGTCATGTAACATTACACAGCATAATACTTCTCACAAGTATCTCCACCTCTGTTACACATAATACAACTCAGATCTGATCTCCAAATCTCTTCCACTGCTTGCCTGCCTCCACTGCTCAATACCTGCTCAAGAACTGATGAGAATGGCTTACCAAAATCATTTTTCACCTGCAAAATAGTCACTCACACTTTGTTGGACGTGAGCACAAGCTATAATGTGGGCAAATACGTGAGCAAACTCATTGGCATACTCAATCCCTTGATTGTGCAAGATCTGGTGCACAACTATAGTCACAACTGATAATAATCTGATTCTCTACCACCTGTCCCTGTTGAACTGAACATGCACTAACATGCAACTGAGTTAACTTGATGTATTCATTAGTTGTATTATGAGTTAATAACTTGTGAATTAATTAATAACTAATTCACCCAACTCATCTCTAGTCTATTTTCCAGTTAGACTAAATACAACTAGTTTAACAAAGCTAAACTGAACACAACTCCATCAACTCCACAATCAACTCCACCAAACTCAACTGATTGAGTTCTAACTGAAGTCATGCATGCAACAACTCAACTGACTCATAAGAAAAGCGTATTTCTTTCTGACAACTGCATGTGCCACCTCTGTATCTCAAACTAAAGTCCTCCAAGAGAATAAGATTAAGTTTATAGTCCAAATATTATTATTAGACAATAATATTTGACTTTTCTATTTTTGACAACCAGTCTAAAAATAGACTTTGATCACTCACACTGTGATCACTCACACTTTGATCAAAAATAGAAGTCCATTTATTTTTTCCAACTTGACCAATAATCCATAAACAACAACCTGCAATCCATAGACATGATCCATATGTCTAAAAATAGACTTGCGCCAAAAATAGCCTGCGGGCCCACTTAGTGAAGGCGACTCTTTTCACTAAGCTCCATCATCTTGTTGCAATCTCAACACTCCCTCTCGACAAGATATGGATTATCAGCAACCCCTATCCTGCCTCGGTGGTACTCGAATTTGCTCCTGGTGAGAGCCTTCGTCAGAATATCAGCATCCTGATCCTCCGTTGGAATGTACGAAAGTAACATGATCCTCCGCTTTACACAATCTCTGATATGATGGTACCTAATGTCAATATGTTTAGATCTATCATGAAATACAGGATTAGCCAAGATTTTAATGCAACTCTGGTTATCACAGTAAATCACAGTAGGATCCAAATGAGAACCGAACAAACCAACCAGGATCTTCCTCATCCATATAGCCTCGCATGCAGCCAAACTTGCTGCCATATACTCGGCCTCCGTTGAACTGAGTGCCAGGGATCTCTGCTTCCTGCTGTACCAAGAAACTGTTGTTGATCCGATACTGAAGACCCCTCCTGATGTGCTCTTTCTGTCCATTGGGCTCCCTGCCCAATCTGCATCCGTGAAGCCACATGGCTTCACCTCATCCTCCTGTCTGTACCACAAACCATATCCTGATGTGCCTCTCAAGTAGCGCAATACATGCTTGCCCGCCTTCCAGAAGAGCTTGGTAGGCTTAACCATAGCTTGTGAAAGCTGGTTAACTGCATAGCATATATCAGGTCGTGTATTGACCAAATACATCAGCGGCCCCACCAACTGTCGATAAACAATGGCATCCACTTCTTCTCCCGAAGTGGCATCCTCCTTCCTCCAACCTCCAGGAAGAGGAGTATCAACAGGCTTGCAGCCATGCATGTTGAACTTCTCCAGTATCTCCCGAGCATACTTGCCCTGAGAAACAAACAGTCCACCACTGCGCTGTCATATTTCCAATCCCAGGAAATAGTGAAGGAGGCCCAAATCCTTCATCTCAAACTCTGTAGCAAGATCCTTCTTGCATGACAGTATCAATAGCTCATCACCCGTTAGAATCAAATCATCAACATAGAGTACAATGATAAGCAACTTACCCTCCACCACAATCTGGTATAGGTTAGGATCCGCCTTGCTCTTGGAGAATCCAAGTCCTGTGAAATAGCTGTCTATCCGTGTGTACCAAGCACGTGGTGCTTGCTTTAACCCATACAACGCTCTCTTGAGCCTGCACACATGCGACTCGCTGCTGAAGACCTCAAAGCCTTCGGGTTGCTCAATGTACACCTCCTCCTCAATGACTACGTTGAGGAATGTAGTCTTCACATCCATCTGATGAATGTGCCATCCCATCTGCGCTGAGAGAGCAAGAATCGTCCGTATGGAAGAATACCTTGTGACAGGTGCAAAGGTATCCTCATAATCGATCTCCTCTATCTGTGAAAAGCCTCGGGCAACAAATCTTGCCTTGTACTTCTCCACACTCCCGTCAGCTGCCTGCTTAACTTTGTAGATCCATCTCGAACCCACCACTGATTTCCCTTCCGGTCTAGGAACAATCTCCCATGCACTGTTTTTGACAATAGAATCATACTCTTCCACCATGGCGTCTACCCATGTAGGATCCTCCACAGCTTCCTCGAAAGAGGATGGCTCAGTCACAACACACTTGCTCATAAGAGCCATGTATCCAGTGTACCGATCAGGTGACTGTCTCTGCCTGCGTTGGGCTGTAGGTGGTCCTACAACTTTCTCTGCATCTTGATCCAGTTGCTCAGCTTCTGTCAAGCGCTTTCGCCCTCTGATGGTTGGCGCTGCATGAGTGGTCTCTTCCACTCGATGAACCTCGTCCTGTGGCTGATCCACGTCCTGAAGCTCATCCTTAGGAACTAATAGCTCCTCATCTGTATGTAAGTGTAGCTCCCTCTCAAGCGAACATTTCATGGCTTTCTCCTCTTGAAATTTTATATCCCGCCGCACAACAGTTTTACCACTGTCTGGAAAATACACACGATAGTTGTGGGGCATATCAGTGTACCCCACAAATATCCCAACCTCTGCGGTTAGCTCCAACTTCTTCCTAGCATCCTTCGTCACATGCATGTAGACGTTAGCACCAAAAATCCTCAAATGAGAAAGATCAGGTTTCTTACCAGAATAAGCCTCCTTGGGTGTACTCATGCCAAGTATCCTATGAGGACAACGGTTCTGCACATAAACTGTTGTATTGCATGCTTCCGCCCACAAGTGAAGGGGTAGGCCCTGATCATGCAACATTGCCCGTGCAGCACCCACAATCGTTCTGTTCTTTCGCTCAGCTACCCCGTTCTGCTGTGGGTTATGGGGAGCTATGAGCTCTCTACGAATCCCTTCTATCTTGTAGAAATCCTTGAACTCGTCCGAGATGTATTCACCATCATTATCGCTCCTAAGAGCCTTCACCTTCTTCCCCGACTCCTTCTTGACCAGTGCTTTGAATTCACAGAACTTTGAATATGTCTCGCTCTTGTTCTGCATGAAGAAGATCCAGCACTTACGAGAGAAATCATCAACAAAAATCACATAATACCTGTGTTTTGCTGTCGAAGCAACTGAGAAAGGTCCACACACGTCTGTGTGAATTCTCTCAAGGATCGTCGTGGCGCGACTATCCTTCTCGTGAAAGGTGGCTTTCACAAACTTCCCCAAAGTACACCCCTTGCACTGATCTGACTGCACAAGTGTGCCTTTAGGAATCCCTCTACTGATCTGCTGCAGTATCTTCAAGGCTCCATGGTGAAGGTGACCCAATCTCCCGTGCCACAACTCACCATCATCCCGGCTCACCAATCCTTCTGCCTTGCCTGCCATTGCTGCGCATCCATCTACATGCAACTGATAAAGGTTCCTCACTTGAACCCCTATCTTCCGGGTCTCACCAGTTGTCTTGCTGCGCAGGAAGGCCTTTCCCTCGCTGAAAACAACATCATACCCCTTGTCTTCTAACATTGCCACTGAGATGAGATTCTTCTTCAATCCTGGAACATGCATGACTTCCTTCAATACAAAGGGTTTACCAGACTCCCTCTCAAAGGAAATAGTACTGATACCGGTCGCACTGTATCTACCATCATCGCCCATCTCGATGTGCACTCCAAGATCCTTGTCCTCCAGATCAGAGAACAAATCTCTATCTCCCGTCATGTGAAAAGATGCACCACTGTCCAAGAACCACACTGATCCCATCACACTTGAAACCAAGCATGCGATCAATGAAAAATCAAGCTCAAACTGAGAAGCTAAGGCCTCTCCCCCTGCAGATCCAGCAGCTTGCTTGTTCTTCTTCTTCTGCGGACAATTTGTGGCATAGTGTCCGTGCTGGTGACAGTGAAAACACTTCACCTTGGACATATCCTGCTTCTTGCCTTTCGCACCAGACTGAGAAGCTTTCTTTCTCTTCCCTTTCTTTGCTTTGGCAGCCAAAACACAATTCTCTTCATCAGATACCTTTGATGAAGATCCATTCTCACCTTTATTGTTACTGAGTTTATCCTTGAGCGCCAGGTCGCTCTTGCTTTGGAATAACATTTTCAATCTGTTGAAAGACATTTCAACAACACTGCTGCAAATTCGATTTTCCACCAGCTCCAAACTCAACCGCCTTCGATCTAAATTCGTGAGAACACAATATTTCTCATACAGATATTGGCTGTATGGGCATTCACGGGATATCTCACCTTCCAAAGGAAGGATCAATCCAGAGGCTACCTGGCCCAATTACAGACTCTGCCTGAAGAAATAGAATGTAAACACTTCCTGAATAGTAGATCTGATGATCAATCCTCACTTGATATCCTGTAAAAATCTCTTCTACAAATCAAGCAGCTCCGATACCATGTAGAAATTTTTTCTACAATTATCTAGCTCGCTCTGATACCATGTAAAAATTTTGAATAATTTAACACATATTCAATGGAGATTATCCTGATCATGTACTATTGCGGAAACCATACACAATACATAAGCTCCTCTACGTTGATCAACAATATAGCAGCATCAATAACAATAAAACATCAAGAGCATTTACACATTAACACAGTATGTATCCCGGGGAAAGCATCTCGCTAAAAACCCCAACTATCTCTATATTAATGATTGAGTCATGTAACATTACACAACATAATACTTCTCACAAGTATCTCCACCTCTGTTACACACAATACAGCTCAGATCTGATCTCCAAATCCCTTCCACTGCTTGCCTGCCTCCACTGCTCAATACCTGCTCAAGAACTGATGAGAATCGCTTACCAAACTCATTTTTCACCTGCAAAATAGTCACTCACACTTTGTTGGACGTGAGCAAAAGCTATAATGTGGGAAAATACGTGAGCAAACTCATTGGCATACTCAATCCCATGATTGTGCAAGATCTGGTGCACAACTATAGTCACAACTGATAGCAATCTGATTCTCTACCACCTGTCCCTGTTGAACTGAACATGCACTGACATGCAACTGAGTTAACTGATGTATTCATTAGTTGTATTATGAGCTAATAACTTGTGAATTAATTAATAACTAATTCACCCAACTCATCTGTAGTCTATTTGCCAGTTAGACTAAATACAACTAGTTTAACAAAGCTAAATTGAACACAACTCCATCAACTCCACAATCAACTCCACCAAACTCAACTGATTGAGTTCTAACTGAAGTCATGCATGCAACAAATCAACTGACTCATAAGAAAAGCGTATTTCCTTCTGACGGCTGCATGTGCCACCTCTGTAGCTCAAACTAAAGTCCTCCAAGAGAATAAGATTAAGTTTATAGTCCAAATATTATTATGAGACAATAATATTTGACTTTTCTATTTTTGACAACCAGTCTAAAAATAGACTTTGATCACTCACACTGTGATCACTCACACTTTGATCAAAAATAGAAGTCCATCTATTTTTTCCAACTTGACCAATCATCCATAAACAACAACCTGCAATCCATAGACATGATCCATATGTCTAAAAATAGACATAGTCTAAAAATAGACTTGCGCCAAAAATAGCCTGCGGGCCCACTTAGTGAAGGCGACTCTTTTCACTAAGCTCCATCATCTTGTTGCAATCTCAACATCTTCTTGTCCTTCCTCACTTTCCACTTCTTCTTCCTCTCCCTGTAAGTTTCCTAGTGTCCCTTTTTGC
The DNA here is from genome assembly GCA_031772625.1 of Pinus tabuliformis. Lineage (NCBI taxonomy): Eukaryota > Viridiplantae > Streptophyta > Pinopsida > Pinales > Pinaceae > Pinus > Pinus tabuliformis. The sequence goes on along the minus strand of CM062816.1, from coordinate 238,571,285 downwards.
TTTGAACCTCTTGCTTTCCCTTGAAACTCTTCATTCCCCTTTATTCAAGCTTTTGTTTTCTAGGTATTTCACCCACGCATAGGAATCATGCATCATTTTAGGCTTGAACATCATTAGTTTCTTTAGAACATGGTTGTCTAGACCCATAAAATACTTGAGGAGTATATCTAGGTTCTTGGGAGAGATGCCCAACATTATTTCCATCTTCCTAAATTTCATTGTATACTCCTATGCACTCTACCCTGGTATCTACTTAGAATAATGCCACCAGATCCATTGTTTCTGAACACACGTGAGGGTAGAATTAGGAATTTATAAGAGTTAAAAAAATCTACCACTTATTTACTAAATGACTTACCTCATTCCTAAGGGTTTAAGCATGCCTTTCCAACTAAGTCAACAAATGACCTTCTAATTTCAGACAAGAAAATGATTTTTTTTGCTCCTCATCTATTTGGTGAAAAACAAAATAAACCTTTAATTGCTATAATCAATGATTAAATTTCAAATCATTGATTTCACCTTGATCAAGTTTGATGCTCACCTTTGTTTCCATATTGAAGAGAGAGTGTTAATGGTTCATGGCACTTAATGTCAACAATTATTTTCTTGGATTTCCTAGACTCCTTCTCTGGTTCTCCTTGATCCCCTTATTTTCTAACCAATATAACCTCTAAGTTAGAACCTGTATCTTATTTAATTAACCCAAGATTACTAGTTAGGGCCACCATAAGAAGGTTAACACTACAATTTATATCTGTGAGTTATTGTTACATCTTCAAACCTATCCTCTACCAAATCGTAAGGGCTATCATAAATTGATTCATTTTCCATGGCTAATGAAGACATGCTTTGGGAAACCCTTTCGGAAGAACACTCAGCTGGAATGTGAGGTTGCTTTCGTCACTTTTATCTAGAGTGGAAATAATGTAAATACCTAGGAGAAGGAACTCTCTATGGAGTTACTTGAGACTTGTGGCATGTGGGCTGCTACATAATACAAATGTTATCTCTCTCTCTCTCTCTCTCTCTCTCTATCTATATATATATATATATATATATATATATATATATATATATATATATATACATATATGCACACTCTCATGTACTTTGCTCTACCATGGAGAAAAATGAACTCGAATAATGGAACCCCTTTCCCTTCTATTGAGTTGGTTATAACATAGTTGAATAGCCAACCGGGGGTCGATTTTGACTCCTTCAACTCCTAACTAGATTAAAAAATTTGACATTTCTAGAGTATTCTTGATACTTTCTACATAGTTATCCCATTTTTCATTCAAGTAATATACACTGACATGGCATCCTCACCAATTATGGCGGCCAATCATGATAGGTCAACTTCCAAGAGGCATAACTTTTGCATTTGAACTCCAAATGTGATTTTTACACTATTGGTAAGGTATTCAAGGCTATAAAAATATCACGAGATCGAACAATCAAGTAGGAAACGTTTATCCATATAAAATTTCATTCAAGGCCTCAAACTAGCCCTAGAAGGTTCCAAACCTTAATTCTCCAAACTGGGTCCCATAGATGAAACAACTCCTATAAGTTGATCCATTCAAAATTTTCCACTCTAAAAGCATCAAGATGGATGAAAAATAATATAATTACCTAATCTAGATTGACTATATTGTTACATGGGCTACAACCTTTTAATTATAATTTTATACTTTGTCTCCTCTATATATAGAAAGGAAACATAATCTTAGGATCATCAAATGTTTTATACTGCATTGTTTGCATTCTAAAAGGAAGTTCCCCTCAAAATAGACTCTAATTATTGAATTCTTATCGCTTTTAAGATGTGTGATTCATAATAGTGCATAGCTAGAATTAAGAATAGTATGGAGTACAACAACACTAGGAACAAAGTGTGCTTGTTATAGAAACAATGGGTGTGAAAAGGAGTCACTATAAAACATGATAGTTTGTACAAAATGTGACAATGGATATAGAATCTATTGTGGGCATTAGCGAACATTTTTCCACAAATTATGTATCGGTATTGGTTATGGAAATCCTCAAATGAATGTTGGAATATTAAAAGTGAGAGAAAATAAAGAAGGTCAATAGGAATTTTTTTCACCCGTATAAAAGGGAAGACAAAGGGCATTTTAAGTGATATTTAGTGGCATTTGGAAGGTCACGCTATAAGGGAAAATTGGCTAGGAAGAGATTAGTCTAGAAGTATAAATGATAATGCAATAGTTATAGACTAAACGACATGGGGATTAGTAACTTGAGCTAGTACATGGAAAAAACATTTCATAGGTGAAAATGAATAGTTCAATGACGATAAATGAATACAAGACTCTTAATGAAGAAAAGGTGTCGACGGAACATTGGAGTGAAGGACTTGGGGATTGTAGGGCACTTGCGATCCAACTCTGAAAAGAGAGCGAAGGTGAGAAGAATGAATGAGTGAGTGCTTATTCATTGAGGTTATGATAATTTCAAAATCAAAATCCCACGGAGTGATATCTACCGGGTAATTGATTTTTCTGGTTGCAATGTTAGGGTTTTTACATGTTTGTGCCCAGTGGCATCGGTGTAGCATTGTGCTTATGTGTGTCTATAACTCTATGATTATCATCATTATTAATTCAAGACTCGGTAGAAGTGTTGTAATTATTAATTTGAAAATTAACAATTTTTCATTCTTAATGCTTGTTGGGGATTTTTCTGGTAAAATCCCAAAAACAAAAAAAACTAAACACACAGAGGCGATGCTCTGTTTTCTTCTCTCCACGGGATCTTTTGCACAGGGAAGCTTTAAATAAATTTCTTGAGAACAGAGTATTACACCACGTTAAAATGATTTCTATTCATTAAAATATAATGCCTGATACATATTCATCCTCTTTTATTGAGAGGGATTTACCAAAAATAATAACATTCAGCAAAACTCTGTCTCCACCTGAGAATTTACACTGCTGGGAAAAATTCTCATTTTCTTTTACTGCTGTAAAACCCCTTTTACATTACTGCTGTAAAACTATTTTTACATATGGAGTAAAATTTTCATTACATTCCAATTTCAAAATAATAACTCATACAGTTATTCATATACCTGTGCGTTCTTTTCTTTTGCATTTCAATGCATATCCAATACATTAAAAAAAAATTTACTCACACCATACGCTCTTGCTTCTTTCCCCTGATTCACGCTGGTCAACAAAACATTACCTAAGCTTATGTGCTCCCCCCATTTTTCTTTATGCACTGCTGTGCAATATACATTGGTTTTCTGCTGCTGCCTCATTCTTCAAATGGTCAACACATAAAAACTATCTGCTGCTCCCCTGTTCTTTCGCTGCTGCGAGCTCACACATTGCACTACTGTGCAAAACCTTGGTTTTTAGATGCGTGAGTTTCATATTACAAAAATGGTCAACTACAAATAAAAAAGACTTCACATTTTCTTTAATGTGTATGCCACACAAACACGTAACATACACATACCCATACCTCCGACATAAAAAAGACATTAATACTTCACCTACGCATATGACAATTTATTAAATGCCTTCATATCAAAACTGCGGTCAACCAATCTTTAATTTTACTCCACGCAATGTAATTAATTCGATGCAGGCTCGTATGCTACTTTGGTTGATGGACGGCGGAGAACGATCAAGAAAATCGGACGGTGGACGGAGATTTCAGGAGGCATTTTGCTGCTGAACATTAGGCTCCGAAATGTCAGTTCTGCTGACGTATACAGAGGACCACGCGTCCAAAAATGATTGCATCGGAGGCGAGCGTACGGAAACTGCCTCACAGCAAAAGGCGGTCCGATGAGTGTCAGTGTTATAGACATTTTTGTGCCTTACAGCATTGAGCATGAAATGTCCATAATCTAAGGGATCCAAAGTCCCTAAACATGTTGTTCCTACCCCTAGAGGAACAAGGCTAACAAACCACAGCAATTCACAGAAGTTCTCCCCCAGAAACTGCTCAAAAACAAGTCAATTCAGGATCATGTCAATGGCTCCACTGGCTGTCTGCGCTGAATGTCAAAGCCAACACTGGCTACCTGCGCTGAATGTCAAAGCCAACACTGACTACCTGCGTTGAGCGAGACTGGACATGTGGCAAGCTCATTTCTCAAGGTGTCAAAACCCAGGAAGCTTCCAAAATGACACTTGCCTCAGGGAATTCGACTGGTGATGAGTAAGAGGTTCCAAATCTCCAAGTGGAAGCAAGAACCTCCAAGTGGAATCAAGAACTGATAGAGGGAGAGGACACTAGTCAGATCTCAAGCTGACTCATCCTCTCTCCAAACATCTATATATGGATCTCTCCTCCATGAGATCTGGAGGCTGGAATTTTGTTATTGCAAAGAATTGCTGTTGGTTTGAGACTGGAATCATTAGGTGCTTAATGCTTTGAAGGGGGGTGAAGATAGGAATTCCATTTTGTTGGGAAGGAGATGCTGGATTGGAGCCCTCTGGGTTGTATCTCTTACTGAACCTTGTTATTCATCAATAAAACTATCTTGGTTTCTCCTATATACTGATGTATCTTTGATGTATGATTGCATTAGTATGTTTAGTTTACTTCTAATCCTGAACTAGTTATGAGTATGAATCTATGTCTTGTGTAGTGTTCTTCTCTTGTGATCTTGCAGAAACCTGTTGAAGCTGGGCGAATGAGAAGGCAAGTAGCTGGGAACTCTCCAAGAGAAGAGAAACTGGATCGAGGGACAAACGGAAGACACCGGTTAGTCCATCTATCTCTCTTCATTCTTAATTCATAAAGGAAGAATACTAGAATAGCTGTCTCTGTTTGTTGCTAAGGCACTGTCACACCTTAGGTGGATAGGATCGTCCTGCATAGGCATTTTTCCCCACAAAAAATTGGCGACTCCGCTGGGGAGATTTGTTTTAGTCATTTTATTTGTGTCTCTATCATTGTTTGCTTCATAGACTCAACAGCAACAATCGAACTGCTTCTGCTACTCTCAGATGCAAAGTAGACAGTTGTTGCCTTGATCCAATCACTGGATTTGTCTATGATCTAAACAATGGACTCACAAATGATTTGATGATCCTTTGTGATAGATCTTAGTACCCCCTCAAAGCATCCCTTTGATTGTACCTTGCTTGTGGTTTTGATTTGGCCTGAAACTGATGATTAATCAGCAATCTGTGACCCAGAAACCAGTGAGAAACTATCGTTTCTCGTTCAGCGCGAACCCTGTGAAGAGGTTCTGCATTTCAATGCAGGTCCCGTGAAGGCCACCTGCACTGAATGTCAAAACCCCAGTGTTGAGGTTGCACTGATCCAGTTTGGCCTTGTGCAGCTGGGGTTCTCTGCTCTGTGTTGCCCTGTTTTGATCTCTGATTTTTGCAGCCTGTAACCAGCATAGGTACCAGTCTGATAACTCCTTTTCTCTGCTTAAATTCCGCCTCCTTTTGTACAAAAAGACTGTGAGTGTTTTATGTGTTTGTGTCGTCATTTACAGTCTTCCTTTGCATGAGTGAAGTAATCATCCTGTAGCCCTTGATTCAGATCTGTCGATTGCGATCTTAGGAGAGAGTTCATTGGCTATTTACAGTTGATTATACATTTGCTTTTGCTTATTGGTTTGAGTTTGTCTCTTCTAAGTGTCGAAACAAGTGTTCATTTCGAAAGTCGTAAAGTGTTGTATTCTCTTCTACCCTTTCTGATTTCGAAAAAGTAAACTTGTTTGTATTTGTCATTTAAAAGCAAATTCAAAGTTGTACAAAAAGCTTTCTTTGTAGGCATCAATACTAAGAAAGAGGAAAACAAACACCTGCATTGTGCATTTGCATCTTGATAGTTTGCATGCTTGATTTAGGAAAAGTGCATTAGAGTGTGCTGATTGCTCTTTGAGAAAAGATGGTGTCTTTCTTTTCCCTTTGTAGCTAGGATTTTCAAAGTTGAAAAGATATAAAGCTTGCTTATCATCTTTAGACTGCATTTAGGAATTGTACCATACATCTCGTGGTGATCCAGAAAGGCAAACTTCTAAAAAGATCAACCTAAAATAAATTGAATGAACTTAACAACGCTTTGCAACATAACGCACAACATAGAGGTCTAGGCTAGAGTCGTGTTCCGGCATCGTAAAGCCTGGTGACTATCGATCTCGTTGAAGGTGGGTGATTCCTCCTGAGGGACGATAGCGCCAGTACGGATTGTGCTCCCACGTACCGTCGCGTATATATTGGGAGACCCCTATAGGAATAAAACCTTTATCCTTAGGAAGCCGTGTCGGCCGCCCTACTGATCGCAATGCACTGAACACAGCATTCAGGAAGATCGACCGCCCGTACCCTAAAAAGTATTCTGCGGTTTTGCGAAAAGTTTGGCACACCCTCTGCCTAGAACTCCAGAGCAGTTCCTTTTTTCCTTTTTCAGACTCTATAACGGAAAAAGTCCATCCGAGCATTTGTCACTTCGAGCTCGTTAAAACATCGAAGGAGACTAGAGTCATCTTTAGCTTTTTCTCGACTCTTTAAAATTGAAAAAGCAAGTTGTGTCTAAGCGTTGTTAAAATTTATTTTAAACGGAATAATCATCACCTTTCCCTCGTTGATCTTCGAAGTTAGTCTCCCTTCATCACAAGTTCTTGTAGAATCGCTAAGAAATCTTTTGGATAGACTAAATATGTCTGAACAACCGTCGACATCTAGGACTGTGTCATCCGACACAGCAGCAGCAGAACCTCCTGCTGCTACTCCAACAATGTACGCCGGTATACCATCTGTCCCGGTAAGTTATCAACAACAAGCCGGAGTCCAATCAGGGACGACGACATGGTTAGTTCCTATTTCTTCATCCGGATTATCATCTGGTATTTCTTATGTTGAGACTCAACAAATTGATCCATTTGGAGGTCAATTTGGGCAATCCGGTCCCCAAGGGCAAATAATCCCCTTCAGTGCCGAACTACCACCGTATAGGGGGCAGTATGCCCTTTCATTACCCCCTCCGGGAGGTTATCCATACGGGAATTCACAACAAAGTTCAGGTTACGCTGGAATTACATCCAGCGGTTGGGTACCAATACTGCCTCAACAACCAGGGGTTGTATATTCAATGCAACCAGTACACCCTGTGTCGAATATTACCACTATACCTGCTATGGTGAATGCGTCGCAAGTGCAAGTGCTACTTGTTGTATGTCGGCCCCAAGTTTCTCAGGTTGCAATACAACAGCCCCTTGTCTCAATGACTCAATCACAACCTCAGGCTAGTGCCTCCTTATTTGGAGCGACTCAGGCTCAAACAAGTACTATGACTCCTCATCTTGGTCAATCATCTGGTATTGGACAACAGCAAATGGTCCAACAACCAGAGCTGGTACAATCTCAACAACCGCCATTCCAGCAACCATATCAAGGACCTGAGCAACAAGCCTTTGTAAGTAATGGGCAACCATACTGTAATGGTTATGCCCATCAACCTTGTCAAAGTTGCCAGCATTATGCTGGTTTGCAAAGACCCATTGCTCAGGCGATCCCATCTTATCCTGGGTATGCTTCGCCTAACCTGAATCAACAGTTGCCCTTTGTAGCAACTCTAGAATTACTAGATCTAAACCGGCTGACGAATGATCCAATTGCTTATGCCCCTTGGTGGCCAGCGATTCCGCATAAACTTCCGTCAGATATTCCTAAATTTAATGGAAATCCAGGTGAAGATCCGTCGAATCATGTGATGACATTCCATCTATGGTGTTCATCAAACACCCTGAATGATGATTCGATAAGACTTCGCCTCTTTCAGAGGACGTTAACGGGTCCAGCGGCAAAATGGTACATTGAATTGCCTAGAGCTTCGTTCGAAAACTTCAGTACCTTAGCCACAACCTTTTTAACCCATTTTCAATTACCGATAAGGTATGAAACGGGAACGGAAATCCTTACCAACTTCAAACAGACAACGACCACTCACATATCTGATCATATACATGAGTGGCGACGTCGTCGTAGGATGGTAAAAACGTACGTCCCCGATCAGCTGTTAGCTGAATGGTTTATCAAGTCATTACTTCCTACCATCACGGAAGACGTGGCAAAGGGGGGAGTCGTAACGGAAGAGCAAGTGATCGCTCGTGCGCAATATCTGGACTTGGTCTATACCCAGTCTGGCACGCTCTACGACAAAATACCTGACGCCCCTAGACCGGAATTCTCAATTCCTCCTCCTCCTAAATCAAACAATGACTCTCATGCCGGTAATGGCGTGATTGGCACAACAGACACGAAATCGACAAAGGCTACATCTAAAAAGGCCCGTAAGATTTCTAGTCAAAATGCAAATGAGGAACTTCTTGCCTCGGAAGTAAATGCCGCGTCGATCGACAAGGGCAAACAACTGAAGCAACCAGGGGGCAAGAAGAAAAAGAAAGGGAGAAAAAGGAAACCCCCTGCAGGGTGTCATATATGCGATGAGGATCATTGGACGAAAGATTGTCCACATATACCTGAAGTTAAGAAACTCTTTAAGAGTTCAAAACCCTCAGCAGTATTGACAGATCCGTTTCCAAACCCGGGAACCAAACTGGTTGCTAATCAAAATGCTTCCCAATCCCAAGTGCTTATGTTGTCTATCTCAAAGCAGCAAAATGATGCTTTGACAAGGAATAAAGATTACGGGAATCCACAGCTGTCGAATAACAAGGCTAATGAACAACCTAGTAATTCGACGACAACTTTGACCGAAGTTGTGCCACCCATCATTCCTGAACAAATGATAAAGTCACCAAAGGGAGTAGTACACAAATCGACATTTAATCCTTGTGCAAAAATAGCACAGAATTATAATATAATAGAGGACCTGGCCCAATCGTCGTCCGCTATGTCGACACTTGAGGTACCACAGAATTGCCCCTCCCAAAAGCAAGCTTTATTATCAGCAATAGGTGGGATTGACCCAATAGATTCCAATCTTGTGGCCTTTGATCATAAAGGATATGACCCTCAGTTACCAGCTCAACTAGCTTTCCTTATTCAAGTGAAAGCCCTCAACAAAACTGTTCATCGAACAATTATTGATGAGGGGGCATCTACATGTATTATGTTGATGAGTTGCTGGAAAAATTTAGGGTCACCACCCTTGTCGAGATCGTCAACGACATTAAAAGCATTTGATGGATGATCATACAGTCCATATGGGATTTTAAGTAACTTGCAAGTTGAACTAGGGGGCAAAATAGTAGAAATTGATGTTGAGGTTATCCATGAAGACCTCGATTACAACATCCTACTAGGTAGGCCCTGGATATATGCCATGGCCGCAGTTGTGTCGACCTACTTCAGGAGGATTGCATTTCCCTTTCAAGGAAGAATTACAATCGTCGACCAACAAAAAATTCTCCCCAACAGTTCACAAGTTACGGGAAGCATTCCAATGATCCATGGAAGCGATCATTCGCTTCAAAATATTGGAGTAGGCCTCCTAAAAGACCCTGCCTTAATGGGTACTTTTGCCCTACCGCCTCCAAGTAATCTGGCGGAAGTGGCCACAGTGGAAACCTACAATATGAAATCTTCTATATCTAATGGATTTGGAAGATTCCTAAACATTTTGTCAGCATGGATCATCGCCCTAATAGAAATATTGTAGCAATCAATTTTCTTGGCCTGGGGGGCAAACCAAAGTCAACGCCCATCAAGCGTTTGGATAGATAGGTCTAGAGAATATGGTACCCCTTCAGATCCTTGGTCGCGAGTGCATGGAACCGACGAAGGAATTGTCCAATCAATGGTAATTGACGGGGCACCATGGAATGATTCCCACCATCATTCCCTTCTCCCGGATTGTGGAGAAGATACTCAAGATGAACTTTATCATCCTTCAGTTTTCGATTTTCTATCAAAACTGTAAATACAGTGGGCTCCGAGGACGGTTCTTATCTTGTGTCAACCTCGTTAAAAAATGAAACAAGGAGTCTTGAGGATGGTTCTTTTACTATGTCAACCTCATTAAAAAATGAAACAAATCCCCTTTATCAAAGGTAAACCTTCATTCCAACCACCAAGTTGAATGCAATGAAGCTTGGGGGACATGCACCTTGATTTGCGTTATTATGCTGGGGGCATGCAAACTTATCATCGAGCAGTTTTAGCACGCAGTTCATGCTCGTTAAAAATAAACGCAAGATTCGAGCAGTTTTAGCACACAGTTCATGCTCGTTAAAAAATAAACGCAAGATCCGAGAAGTTTTAACGTGGACTTCATGCTCGTTAAAAAATAAACATAAGCAATGAGCAAGTGTTTCCACTAGCGTTTAAGCTCATTTTAAAATAAAAAATGAACCACTACCCGGTAAATAACCACTGTGAATGTAACCTTATCAGCCATTAAAGCCTTGGTCGTGTTTGCACCGTCACCTCCACTTTTCATTTGGCCGATCGTTCACCTCCATATGATTGTTTACCCATTTTGAGGAACAGCTGCGAAGAGTGATTTCACCTAGCCATCCTTGTGACACTGCCATGATTGGAAAATTCCAACCTGTACCTGGAATCAGTTGCTAACCCATTTTATCACTCGTTCCTCAAAAGACGAGTCTTCTTTAATCTCTTTTCATCTGACTCGTAAAATATGAAAAGATTGCCGAGTCCTTGGCCTTCTAGCTCGTTAAAGGGACAGGAAGTGCTATCCCTCCTCTAGATTTTAATCTTTTTGGACCTGAGGGATTATTGCACAAAAAGATCGAGCGCTTGTTTTGTTCGGCTCGTTAAAACTATCGAAAACTCATCCCTTCTGTATTGTTTTATACTTTTTCGGACCTAAGCGATTAGATGACGAAAAAGGAATTTTGGAGTAAACTTTATGTACCTTTTCAGACTCTCTAAAAATGAAAAGGACCGAGTTATCCTTGTCGTTAGACTCATTAAAATCATTAAATAGCGACAAACTTGTCTTTAGACGAGAACGAGTTTCACTATCGCTAGGCTCGTTAAAACATAGCGATGGGCTTGCCCGAAGGGCAGGTTATAGAACAAGCATATGTTATCCTCCTCAAGCTTGACAAACATAAAGAGGTACTGGTCAACAATGACTGGGGAAAAATTGGGAGAAACTAAAGAAAACTTTGATGGTAGCAAGTCGCTCTTGAAAATGACACTTTTTCTCCGTACCACAATTGGGTTGGGTTGTTTCATTCACCGGTCACATCACCATGGTCTCGCCATACCATCCATATTTGGGGTAATGCTACCGATCCATCGCATCAGTGTTGCCATATGTTCAAAAGAAGTCGTTTAGAAAAAGTCAACCGTGTCCCATCCACTGCCATACATTATCCTTCATCCTTTCATGACCGCCACCCTGAATCATATGTCACAGATCGTTTTCACCTCCATCAAAATCATTAGCTCCGTTCCGTGTCACTGATGTGGGATTCATTAAGGCCCTCCTTTGACGGATCGCTTCTTGTCGACATCAGCTCATTATCCAAGAAGTTGATCTAGGAACAACCCCTTCAGTACTTTGAAGCTTGCATGCCTCAATGGCAAGTTTCTCACTTCCGGCGACAGGTATACATCAATGACCTTCGACCGAAAGATTTTGCGTGGTGTTCGATGCCAAGTCCTTCATTCACACCACGTGAATTGTACTGCAGTACCTTGAGGGTCATTATCTTTATCGGTGATTCCTCTCGCGCTTGTTAACGGTTTACCTCATTGACCGGTAATAAAGCGATGTCTTTCCATGTTCGACTTCAGAACATTTCTCACATGGATCGACTTGTACTTAGAGTGAAGATCGAATGAGTTTGAAGACCCCGGATCTAGTTTCATCCATCCGGGCTGCGATATATATTCAGGAAAAATAAAGACATTGACATGTACATCATTGCAGCAGATAATCATCCTACTCAAAGGATGATAATTTCATCAAAATTATCAGTCTACCATCAGACGATTGTATACTCTATGTACAAAAAAATGAATTTATAAAGCTGAGCATGGGAATGCCCGCCTCAGCTAGATCATGAAAGCAGTATGAAAAATAATGTATTGTATTCTATCTTATTACAGGTCTCCTCCCAGCATTGGATGAACTTCGGATCCTCCTGGATAAAGCATTTCACCCGATAAATGGCCTCATACTTTAGGGGGCAACTGTTATAGACATTTTTGTGCCTTACAGCATTGAGCATGAAATGTCCATAATCTAAGGGATCCAAAGTCCCTAAACATGTTGTTCCTACCCCTAGAGGAACAAGGCTAACAAACCACAACAATTCACAGAAGTTCTCCACCAGAAACTGCTCAAAAACAAGTCAATTCAGGATCATGTTAATGGCTCCACTGGCTGTCTGCGCTGAATGTCAAAGCCAACACTGGCTACCTGCATTGAATGTCAAAGCCAACACTGACTACCTGCGCTGAGCGAGAGTGGACATGTGGCAAGCTCATTTCTCAAGGTGTCAAAACCCAGGAAGCTTCCAAAATGACACTTGCCTCAGGGAATTCGACTGGTGATGAGTAAGAGGTTCCAAATCTCCAAGTGGAAGCAAGAACCTCCAAGTGGAATCAAGAACTGACAGAGGGAGAGGACACTAGTCAGATCTCAAGCTGACTCATCCTCTCTCCAAACATCTATATATGGATCTCTCCTCCATGAGATCTGGAGGCTGGAATTTTGTTATTGCAAAGAATTGCTGTTGGTTTGAGACTGGAATCATTGGGTGCTTAATGCTTTGAAGGGGGGTGAAGATAGGAATTCCATTTTACTGGGAAGGAGATGCTGGATTGGAGCCCTCTGGGTTGTATCTCTTACTGAACCTTGTTATTCATCAATAAAACTATCTTGGTTTCTCCTATATACTGATGTATCTTTGATGTATGATTGCATTAGTATGTTTAGTTTACTTCTAATCCTGAACTAGTTATGAGTATGAATCTATGTCTTGTGTAGTGTTCTTCTCTTGTGATCTTGCAGAAACCTGTTGAAGCTGGGCGAACGAGAAGGCAAGTAGCTGGGAACTCTCCAAGAGAAGAGAAACTGGATCGAGGGACAAACGGAAGACACCGGTTAGTCCATCTATCTCTCTTCATTCTTAATTCATAAAGGAAGAATACTAGAATAGCTGTCTCTGTTTGTTGCTAAGGCACTGTCACACCTTAGGTGGATAGGATCGTCCTGCATAGGCATTTTTCCCCACAACAGTCGGGTGGTTTGGAGGAGCGGTTTTGGGTGGATTAACTATTGTTTCACGGTTTTGCCATCACTTTCGACACCGCCTGCAGTTGGAATTAATATTCCAACACTCCCCTTTAATTTCAACTGTTGGGCATTCAATCATACCCAAACACTTCCTCACATAGAGGGATTCACTGACACTGCTGTTACAAGAATATCTTCCTCACATAGAGGGATTTACCAACACTGCTTCTGATGCAGTTCCACAAACAATTAAAATAGTCTTCCTCTTAACAGAGGGATTCACCTGAGACTGTGCTAAAAAGCACCTTCCTCATGACAGAGGGATTCACCTGTGACTGTGTTGAAGAGCACCTTCCTCATGACAGAGGGATTCACCAGTGTATGCTAAAAAGCATCTTCCTCTTGATAGAGGGATTTACCACACTATGCTGAAAAGCATCTTCCTCTTGACAGAGGGATTCACCAAAAGACAACAGATCTTCCTCTTAACAGAGGGATTCTCAAACATACCTTCTTCAGAGGCACTTCAATCTGTCTCTTACATTCATTTAGCACATACGCGCTGCAGCGTATTTCCTTTTGTTTTCTCAATAGAACAACTCCAAGGATTTCACGCTGTTGTGTTTTCTTTGCATTACATTTCACTTGCACTACTGCACATTCCCTTCTTGTTGTTTTCACAATGAACAACAACCAAAACTTCACGCTGCTGCCTGCTCCCCTTCATTGATTACAATCGCACTGTTGCTGTGTCTCACTTGCATTTCAGATGCAAACAACAAAAACTGCATTTACATTTACTGCTGTAAAGAAAAATTTCTTTTACATGCGCTGCTGCCCATTACATTTCGTTTTTTTTAACAAAAAAAACTTCATGCTGCTGCATTTTTCATATTCACATTGCTGTGTGTTTTTACTACATATTCTCCAACAACAAAAACAAGACTTACATTACCCTTTTCACTGCTGTGTGAAAAATTTCATTGCATTCTCAAACACTGGGCATTTACGCTTTGTTGTTTTTCCCTCTTCTCATTTTCCTCTCACTACTTTGCGTTTTCATTGCCAATACAAAACATTTCCATCTGGTATGTATTACACTCACTCTGCTGTGAGTATATTCTCTCATATTACATAAAAGGAAAACTACATTCCATTGCTATGCATTTCAATGCATGTGTTCCACAAAAAAATTTCCATGCTGCCCCTGTTCTATGTTCTGCCTTCCCACTGCTGTGCGGGTCTCCTTGCTTTGCATTACAATGCATATACAATGCATATGATTCACATCGAATTCATCTTCATCTTCACTCACACACTACTGTGCGTTCTACTGCTTCTCATTTTTCTTATCGCGCTGCTGCACTTCACATTTCAACGCTGCCCCTTCCTTCTCCGTACTTCTGTGCATATTGCATTGCATATGTGAAAAAAAAATTACTTTTTTTCAACACCGCTGCATATTACATTTCAGAGGGATTAACAACAAAAAAATTTCATTTGCGCTCTGCTGCGCTGCAATACATCCTCCACGCAGTCTCCATGCCCTGCAAACTTTTCTTCTCTGCTTTTATGGCAGATTTAATTCCATATCTCTCCCCTATAACAAGATCTTCATCAAAGAATGACTGTTAAAACAGTTCAACAATAATGATCAATAATTACAGGCTCCCCCTAACTGTATGCATTGTCTTTTTTTCAGCAAAGTTTTCTTAAAAGAAACTTAGATCAGCTGGAGAGCTCAAGGGACTTTCAGGCTGTATTTCCTTCTTTCTCCATACTTGTGTAACTTTCTTCTTTTGCATGGGTCTAGCTTGTGTAAGAGCCCATGTTAAGTTACAATCACGTGCCATATGCCCAATGTTATGACACTTGAAACATTCTACATTGTTCATGAATAAGAATTCATGATTTCTTCTTGTAAAATTATTTCTTGGAGATTGTCGGAGACTACAACATCTATCTCTATGAAATGCTCTACAGTCTTTTGCCATATGACCAAAGTTTGAACAAGAGTAACAATAACCATAAAATGAACTTTGGTACCTGGGAGGTTTCCTTGATGTACTTCTGAAGCCTTGCTGCCTTGAGATTCTTTGATGATAACCATTGCCTCTTACCTCTTTGACATCAGCTACATTTCTTTTTGGAGCTGGTTTTCTACTTGGAGTAGGATTTCTTCTATTGTAGCCTTCATTTTTCTCCTTGTCTTTGCTGGAACTAGGAGCATCACAATTTCTTTCTGGCTTCTTCACATCTCCTTTGCCTAAACCATTTTCATTCTTGTTTGAGGGTTCAGCTACATACCCAAGTCTTGATTTATCAGATGGAGATCTGTGATAGCTGAGCATGTCATCCAAGGCTTGAGAGCTCTTCATGATTTTGTTCATCCCTTCAACCTTTTTCCTGAGGAGGACAATCCCTTCTTCTAATCTTTCACACTCATTATTCTTCTTTGTAAGTTATTCCTCAGTTTATTCTTTTCTACGAGTAGCTTCAGCTGCTACTATTTTAAGAGAGATGATATCTATCTTCATTTTAGAGATTTCTGCTTGACTGCCTTCCATTTTCTTTTCAGCTCCTTGTGCCTGCTTCCTGGCTTCTTGTATTTCAGACTTAAGGGAGGAGACCTCTGCCTTGTACTGTCCAATCTCTTCTACAAGCTTATTCACTCTCTTGTGCCTTTGTTCAAGTTGACTTGACAAGGTGTCTTCCTGCTTCTTTGCTCTATTCAACTGATTTGTCATGGATATGACTTCTTCATGATGTTTCCTCTTGCATTGATCAAGCTCTTTCTTAAGCTTGACGAGCTCTTCATCCCTTTCTTTTACTTGAAGATTGATGAGGTCAACCTTCTCATTTTCAGCTTCTATAATGGGTTCAGAATTTTCTTCTTGACTGATGGTCATGGTCAGTGCTCCCTTTACATGAAGGTCATGCAGTCTGTCCCATATCTCCTTTGTTGATGAATATTTTCCTAGATTCTTCTTTATAGAAACAGGGAGTCCATCCAAGATAGTCTTTGCTGCCTTTGCATTGTACTCCTTGGATTCTTTATCCTTCTTGCTATCATCAATCACTGATTCCCAAATTTCAATCCCTTCAGACTTTAAGAAATCCCTCATTTCTATTTCCCATATATCAAAGTTCCCATCGAACCTTGGAGCCTCAAATAGAATGCTTTCAAATAGATTGTTTTCTATTTTAATAGAAGAGGGAGACACAACTTTGGGAGGTTTGGACACTTTCTTCCTTGACCTTGCCATTCTTAACTATGTTTAAAATACCTGACTGTGTTTTTAAATGACTCACACTTTCTTCAACAGCAACACAGAAAATTAATCTGAGAAATACCTAGATTCTTTTGCCGAGTCTTCACACTGCTGGAGAAGCTTTCTCTGCTGCAACAAGAATCTTTCCTTCAGCTTCTTTGACGCCTTCAAAGAGCCTGAACCTGCTCTGATACCACTGTTGGGGATTTTTCTGGTAAAATCCCAAAAACAAAAAAAACTAAACACACAGAGGCGATGCTCTGTTTTCTTCTCTCCACGGGATCTTCTGCACAGGGAAGCTTTAAATAAATTTCTTGAGAACAGAGTATTACAACACCTTAAAATGATTTCTATTCATTAAAATATAATGCCTGATACATATTCATCCTCTTTTATTGAGAGGGATTTACCAAAAAAAATAACATTCAGCAAAACTCTGTCTCCACCTGAGAATTTACACTGCTGGGAAAATTTCTCATTTTCTTTTACTGCTGTAAAACCCCTTTTACATTACTGCTGTAAAACTATTTTTACATATGCAGTAAAATTTTCATTACATTCCAATTTCAAAATAATAACTCATACAGTTATTCATATACCTGTGCGTTCTTTTCTTTTGCATTTCAATGCATATCCAATACATTAAAAAAAACTTTACTCACACCATACGCTCTTGCTTCTTTCCCTTGATTCACGCTGGTCAACAAAACATTACCTAAGCTTATGCGCTCCCCCCATTTTTCTTTATGCACTGCTGTGCAATATACATTGGATTTCTGCTGCTGCCTCGTTCTTCAAATGATCAACACATAAAAACTATCTGCTGCTCCCCTATTCTTTCGCTGCTGCAAGCTCACACATTGCACTGCTGTGCAAAACCTTGGTTTTCAGACGTGTGAGTTTCATATTACAAAAATGGTCAACTACAAATAAAAAGACTTCACATTTTCTTTAATGTGTATGCCACACAAACACGTAACATACACATACCCATACCTCCAACATAAAAAAAACATTAATACTTCACCTACGCATATGACAATTTATTAAATGCCTTCATATCAAAAATGCAGTCAACCAATCTTTAATTTTACTCCACGCAATGTAATTAATTCGATGCAGGCTCGTATGCTACTTTGGTTGATGGACGGCGGAGAATGATCAAGCAAATCGGACGGTGGACGGAGATTTCGGGAGGCCTTTTGCTGCTGAACGTTAGGCTCCGAAATGTCAGTTCTGCTGACGTATACAGAGGACCACGCGTCCAAAAATGATTGCATCGGAGGCGAGCGTACGGAAACTGCCTCACAGCAAAAGGCGGTCCGATGAGTGTCGGGTGGTTTGGAGGAGCGGTTTTGGGTGCATTAACTGCTGTTTCACGGTTTTGCCGTCGCTGTCCACAACGCCTGCAGTTGGAATTAATATTCCAACAATGCTGAAGAAGAATTGGCATAAAAGTACTATGGTACAAAAGCCACATGAAAGGTAAACTTCATTGCGTTGGAAATGCATGGGCTCGTCGCATATGGAACAAGTGCTGCAAGTAGCTGTAGTCCCTGCCGATTTGACGGGGCGCTGAACAGGTTTGACAAGACACGGGACTGAACAAGTTTGACAGGAAACTATGGAAGTTTTAATGAATTTCATGAACTGTCGATTTGACAGGGGACTGAACCAGTTTGACAGGAGACTGAGGAAGCTTGAATGAATTTAGTTAATTTGTACTTTGAATAAATTTTGTTGATTTGTAATTTGAATGACTTTTTTTAATTAAAATCTAGTATTAATGTACTATGATATTTGGATTTGGTACCAAGTTTTATCATAAAATTTTCTCAAGATGCTTATATACATGGGATTATTTTAGCAGTAACAGTTCATATGTGTCTTGGTCTTTGGAATTTCATATCTGGTTGTCGTTTCCATTTGTATCACTTACAATTGGTCTTGGAATTCATACCCCGTTGTTTTCTAGTTCCTAGTCTTCGGAATTCATACTTGGTTGTTTTCTAGTTCCTAGTATTTGGAATTCATACCTGGTTGTTTTTCCCAATTGGTCTTGGAATTCATAATTGGTTGTTTTATCGATTTGTATCACTTGGCATTTGTACTTTGTTGACTTACCTATTGTAAGAATTTTCCATGTCTTCAAGCTCTTCATCAGTTACTGGTGTAGACCAAACCAAGATACGCTTCTAATGAGATGCAGTAACACCAAAAACACCTACACCAGTACACTGTTAGCCCCGACTAATTGTTCCATGGCATAGATACAACCAATCCACTATCGTTTCTAGACCACGTTTCTATTCATTTTTATTATAATCACCCATCGACGGGACTATGCATCGCATGGCTCAATAGATAAATGAGTGGCTTATATTTTTAAATTAATAATCACATACTTCCTCTCAAAGCTAGCCATACATGGTTATCACTCTGAAATGTTTGCTTCTTGGTCCTATTACTTAGCATTGGCCCTTGCTGATGGAAGTTTATTCTTGTGATTATGTTCATTAAGCTTTGGAGTCAATAGATTAAGTGGTCATTCGTAGAACAAGAATGATCATTGTGAGTGTCTTTTCTATAAAGGGGCTTAGTCCCTTAGTTGCCTGAAATTGATCTAGGCTAGCTAGCGTGCTAGGTGTGGCCTCTATTTCACTAAAAGTGGTGACCCCAGCCAGGGTAATGCGAGCCAACTATCATGGATGGAAGAAGGAGAGTACCTACTTGGTAGGCAATAAATAAATATCAAAATAAATCAGAGCTCTTGTTGATCTATTAAGCCATAACCGTGGATTTGGAGGAACCGCTGGAGTGTTACATGAAACCCACATAAGCTCAGGATAGTTCGTGTCGAATTCCTAGGAAGCCTGCTAGGAGAGTAGACCGCAACCGCCAAAGAGGAAGCCCTTCCTATAACACTAATGGGTACTACCTTTCGAGAGAGCCTCTCCAATAACATGCAATTAGACAACGAAAACCCCTTTTGGAGAATTTGTCACCTTCTCTACTGCTAGATCGGGGAGATAGGGAAGGCTATGGAATTGGAAAAGGAATCAAGTTCACACTTTCCAATTTACCACTCCAAAAATTTTATTTTCTTTCTGCTTTCTTACCCATTCATGGTTTTTTTGCATTAAAAGCTAAGAGAGAAGATCCAGACCTTGGTTTTGTGGTTTAGCTTATGAAACACACTTATATAAATATGAGTCCATAGAAACCCATATTACAAATAGAAATAAAAATATCACAAACATAGACCTGACAACCTACATTTTATATGCATGAACAATAGGGCTAAAGGGTGATTTCACTTCCAAATAATGTGAGAAAGAATAAGATACATGGAGATTAATAACCATACATAGATGGAGGAATCGAGCTATCAAGAATGTCATGACGAGAGATACATGTAACACATGCGTATGACATTTAATATGTTGTAGGGTGTGCGACAGTTGCAAATTAAAAAAAAATAAATGAATTATTTCAACTTTTTTATTTAATTAAAAAACAATTACAATCTACAAAATGGATTGTAGTATAGCCACATATAGCCACATATCTCTCAAGCCATGAGTCCCCAAACCATGGATCTCTCATGCCATGATCCCCCAAACACCTGAACAATAGAGCTATTTCCCTAAGTAGAGCTTAGGCAGTATTGATTTACTGAAAGAAAAGGGGTTATGATTGCACTGATGTGGCTCCACCGACGCATTAGGCCATTGTAGCAGCTCCATCGATGCATTGCATTAGGCCATTGTAGGATTACATATTACAGGTTCAAGTCTAGTATGTCAAAGATGATTTAGTGGCTCAAAATGGTGATTAATTCTTATGATATTGGAAAAACAACATCACATTTCTCTTCCTTCCCGTTGGTGGGTGCATGCCTATAGCAAGGTGCTTTTCAAATTTGTTGTGGGTGATTTCAAAATTGAAAGCAAGTTTACAAGATGAGCATGCCCACTGCTAACAAAGTGAAATTGATCCTAGCAACATTTTCTCGTACGAAGCTTGTTTTCACCAACAATGTGTGAAGCCTTTTCTTTTAGGCTTGAAAAGTCCTAACTGTTGTTGAAGAAAAAGGTGCTGCAAACCAGAGACAGAGTGAAACTCAAAACCTGTGATCTGAATCCTGGTAGCTCTCTGCTCATTCATTGTCTCTTCTAGAGATACCCTAAACATAATCATTCTTGAGCCCTCAGACTACCATGAAAGGGAGACTAACAACAGTTGAATGCATTTCATTGGTTGTTTCTAAAATGCATTGAATTCTTCTTGCTTAGAAGTGTAAGTTGTCTATGATGGCTGCAAATAAAGGATTGTGTGGTTTACATAGGCTCTGTGCACAAGGTGTAAAGGGCACTTATTTATTGTAAAAGAGAAGCTATTTTTAAACTTTTTTTATCAATAGTTGATAGAACCAGACCTACAGTTTTCTCAGTTGAAGAGGGTTGCCTAGTTGAGGAGGGTTATGATTATGGATGTACATAAAACTCATCAGTAAAACCCCATCCAAAAAGCCATCCATATCTCTTCGTCATTGGGATGGGATGGGGATTAGCATCTATGCCAGATGAAGAGAAAATAGCAATTAGGAAAATTACTACGCTGCAGAATACCACTTGAAGGAAGGGCACGTAAATTATTTTCTAAACTTATTCAGCTAAATATCCATCTTAATTCACTTTATTTTACTGTGCTTCTAAAAAAAATATTATTTTACTTTTTGTGTCTTAAAAAAAATGATCAAGACATAATTTGAGCAGTAATTTATTTTACTTTGTTTCTAAAAATTTTGATAAGGGAATTTGAGCAGAAATTAGCAGTGTGCAAGACTTCACTAGATAAAGTCATAGACAACTTCAGTAGTAGCAATTTCAATCACCTGATAAAGTCATAGACAATGGATAAAGTCATAGAAAACTTCAGTAGTAGCAAACAATAGAATTTGAATTAGAACCATGGATTTAAATTTTACACCCTACCTTTCTCTTCTGAGTCAGGTATTTCGGCTCACAAATCATTAGTGCTTACTATTACTATTGTAAAATCTTAACGCTATGTACAAAGTCCGGTTGGAGACGCCCCCTACTACAGATCCAAGCACCTTCAGGTTAAATCTGTCTCCCTATTTCATCCATATTTGTTATATAACATATATTATTCATGAATTTTGTGTGAAAGATAAAAAGTAATTGAAATTTTATGGAAATGCCTTTTTTGTGTGAAAGATAAAAAGTAATTGAAATTTTATGGAAACGCCTCATTTAGAAGGATCCTGCTGATGCCATTGCCTCATTTTGGAAGCTATTAATATAGGAGACTGTATTGACAACCTGTTGAAAGATATGGTTGTCGACTTCTGGGACATGGCATCATCAACAACACCCTTCATTTTTAAGTATTTCTATGTAACAACAATATATAAAATCATCAGAAACGTCCCATCGAAAACCTCCATATTCTGTTAAATATTTTTGTGTAATAGTTGTTGAAAGAGAATGTTAGATGAAGGTATTTGTATTAGGCCATAAACTATCAATTCATCATTTTAAAATCTGGAAAATATCTCTATATCTATACCTTTGTCCTCAACCTGTTGTTGTTGATACCTTTGTTGCTGTTGATTCATTTAGAGATCCAGTAAATTATCCATATATGTAAGAGCATATTTGTTCAGTTTGCAGTAGTAGCAAAGTGATCCAACAACCTTTAAATGTGAACATATATGTAAAATAAAATTGAATATATGTAAATGCATACCTTGAGTTTCTTTGCAGCAGCAACAAACTGATCCAACAATGTCTAAATGGGAAGATATATGTAAAAGCATATCTTCAGTCTACAGCAGCGACATAATTTCAGTTTGCAAAGCGGCATACCTTTAGTTTGCAAAGCCCTGTCTAAATGGGAAGCTTGAGACCATGTTTACTACGGAAGCTTAATAACATGTTTACAGGGAGAAAGGGTTTTAGTGTTTTAGTGGCATCAATCATGCCAGTCATGTGCCAAAAAAAATCCAACCATAAAACAGACAGCTAGCTTCGAACATTTTGGAAGCTGTGCCAACAACAACATGGGAGTAAAACAGACTAGCTGGCTTCCAACATTGTGGAAGTAGTTCCAACAATAACGTGGAATTGGTGGTGACAACAACATTTAAAAAATTATTATGTATTTTTCTGTATTATGTTTTTTTTTAACTTACTCATCCAATATTCGAGAGATTATTATGTAATTTTACGTATTATTCTAACTTTGTTATTTTTTGAATTTATATAAAACAATTTAGACGTTTTATCCAAAGTTTAAAAAACCTGCTAGCCAACCAAAGTCAAGATATGCAAAGTTTGCAATTACCTACATGGACGCAAACTTAAGATATGGGAAAGTAAAGTGCAGATATCCAAAGTTTTCAATTACCTGTATGAATGCAAATTTAAAGATATTGTAAAATAAAGTGCATTGGGACGTGTGAGTCTTGCAATAAGACTCCAAATCTTATTGACCAATAAAAAATTACATAATAAATTTTATATTATTTTTTAATATTAAAACTTTGGTTAAATTTGTGATGCCCATAAATATTTTTGGTCAAACAAAAAATTAATACCCAATAATGCTCGATCGCTAATAGTCCCAGGCAGGGACTAATAATATCATTGCACTAATAGATTAAATTATATAATATAAAATCATATAATATAATGTTTTCTTCAAAATTTAAATATGAAAATATTTTATTTATTATTTTTTTTATATTATAAATATAATTACTTTGTGTTTTATTTCAGAAAACCAACTAGGAGATTAGAAACATAGGCATGTTCGTAAGCGGTACAGACTCCTTATCAAATGGACAACCAGACTCAAAAAAGACAACACTAGCGTTTACAATGACTTTCAAGCTCTCGATTAAAAAAAAAAAAAAAACCCATATTTCGCACGCTATAAGTGTGAAAATAAATTGAAAACAAGGTGTTTGCGTTCATTTTTAAAGTTTTTTTTGGGTATAGATATTGGGTATGTTAAAATTTTAATTAAAAAAAAATATTTTCAGGCTTATCATTAAGTTGTGATAAAATTTAATGAACAAATGGGGTTTCAGTGTTTTTATTATTACAAAGGATTTTTAGTTACATAATTTTTTTACATATAAATATGGGGTAGGTTCAAAATTAAATTAAAAAGAATATTTTTATCGTAGTTATTAAATATAGTGAGTTATATATATTTTATAAATTGGGATTTGTGATATAGTGAGTTATATATATATTTTACAAATTTGGATTTGTGATTATTTGTATTGTGAGATGAGGAGGTAACTCTTGAAAACGAATTGTACTTTTGCATTAAAGCTTATCATAGATATATACATGGAGGGAGAGGCTTTTGAGCTTCATTTCCGAGTGTGTCTTCATATTCCAATTCTCGTGATTTTCTATTTGCACCATTTTACATGGATTTACCTCATCCCAAAGATTAGGTGTCAACATTCTGGCCCCTTAATCTGAAAGGTTGTTGGTGAGTCCAAGCATCGTTCTGGATCTTTCAAGCTTTTCTCTTCCAAGGGCTTTGGTGAAGATGTTTGTAATCTTCTAATTTGTGGAACAATGGCATAGGTGAGTTGTCTTGGCCTCAAAATAATGTCAAATCAAATGGTATTTTGTATTGGTATGCTTTGTTCGATCATAGAACTTTGGGTTCTTGGCCAAATTTATTGAATAAGTGTTGTCATTCATGAGAGGAGTTGAATGTACTTGTTTCTCATGCAAATCTTCCTGACTTTTCCTGAGTTCGACAATTTCCTTTGTTGCTTCAACTATTCCCACATATTCTGCCTTAGTTGTGGAATCTGTTGGAATTGATTATTTACTTGACCTCCAGGAGACAACTCCTGATCCCAGACTCAGAGCATAACCTAAAGTAGATACCCCAATTTATTTATCTCCATCGAAGTCTGAATTGGAGTATCCAATCAAGCCGAAGTCACCCACCTGTGTATACTTAAGTCCAAAGACTTGAGTTCCCTTCAAGTACTTTAGAACTCCTTTTGCAGCAGACCAATTTCCTTCGCAAGGCTTTTGCATAAACCTAGAGAGGATTCCAACAGCAAATGAAATGTCTGGTCTGGTAGTAGTTAGGTAGGTCTATACTTTGTTGCATCCTCAAATTATTTTCCTTCAATGGATGTGAGCTTTAAATTTTTTTCCATTGGAGTAATCAAAGGATTGCACTTAGCGTGCAAAAAAATTTCAATAGATCCCCAATGTACTTTTTTTTAGAGAGGAATATAAACTTTAGGCATTGAGTTACTTCAATACCAAGATAGTAGTGAACATACCCCAAGTCTGTCATTTCAAAACCTTTCCTCAATTCCTTCTTTATGGATGCAATATAGCTCTCATTATTCCCTGTTATCTACATAGAGCACAAGATATTAATTTTTTTTCCAACTTTCTTAACAAACAAAGTTGTATCATGAAGATAATAATGTTTGAAGTTGAGTTTTGGAAGATGCTTAGTTAACTTCTCGTACTAGGCTCGTGGTGCTTGCTTGAGGACATGCAAAGATTTTATAAGCTTGCATACTTTGTGTTCATGACGCTTCAAAACAAATCCTTCTGGTTAGGACATAAAAACATTCTCTTTCAGCTCTCCATTTAATAAATAAGTTTTTCACATCCATTTGATGGACTTTCCAACCGTTATGTGCTGGCAAGGCAAAGAGTGTCTAGATGGTAGCCCATTTTTTTGTGGGGGCATAATTATCCTCATAGTCGAACCCTTCATTTTGTGCAAACACTTTTTCCTTAAGCCTGGCTTTGTGCTTTTCAAGTGAGCCATCAGATTTATACTTGTTCTTGTAGACCCACTTGCAGCCTATTGGTTTAATTCCCAATGGAGGATCAACCATCTTCTAGGTGTTACTCTTTATCAATGAACCGTATTATTTCCGCATGGATTATTTCAATTCATCATGAGAAGAGGCTTCTTTGGAGGAATTTGGTTCAAAATCTGTAGACAAATTTAGTTCACAGTAATAAGGTACATCCATATCAACATGTGAATCAGAATCGTCTACATTAGCTACATTTTTCCTGGTTTTACTTAGTGTTCCTGTATTTTCAACCTCATGAGGACGAACACTTTCAAGTGTCTTTGTTGGCCATTTGGGAGGACCTTTTTGATATGCCTCATGCTGCTCAGTTCACTAAGTTGGACCTAAATCAAGATTTAGTCTCCCAATTATTTCAATCACATCACTCAAAGTGTCATGTGGATCAATGGTTGGAGCTTCATGTGGGAGAGGGACTGCTTTAGAAGAAGATTCCATAAATTGATCCAGTACAGGGATCCCCCCTTCAAGGTGTGGAATCTCATTATCAAATTTTTGACAAGATGTTGCTCAACAACATTGTCAGTCTTGGAAGATTTAAAAAATATCACATCTCTAGATATTACAGACTTCTTATAAACTTAATCATAGAGACACTATGCTTTGGAGGTATTTGAATACCCCGAGAAGATACACTTACAACTCCTTGCACCAAGTTTGTTTCTTTGTTCCTTAGGTATCAAAGCATAATAGGTGGAGCCAAAGACCACGAGATGCTTTATTGAAGGAATGTGGCCATACCACATTTCATAAGGATTCTTGTTTCTAATAGAATTATATGTGCACCTATTCTTTACATAGACATCACATAGAACCGCATCAGCTCAAAACATCAGTTTAACATTCTTGAAAAACATCATGGAAGGTACCATATTTAAGATTGTCATGCTCATTCGTTCAACTACTTCGTTCTATTGGGGATTATAAGGCACAGATGTTTGATGTTTGATCCCATGCTAGAGAAGATAGTTTTCAAATTCATTTCAAGTGTATTCTTTTCAATTATCAGTGTGAATAGAGCGAATATGAGATTGTGCATCATTTTTAATCCATACATGAAAGTTCTTGAATATTTGAAAAGCATCAGATTTGTTCTTCAATAAATAAATCCAACACATTCTTGTGTAGTCATCAATAAATTTCATCATATATTTATTACCATTTGCAGAAGGAACAAACATTGGGCCACATAAGTCTGAATGAACAAGTTCACATTTTCTATGTGCTTTGGAATCCAAATCATGAAAAGGGTGTTTTCTATGCTTTCCTAAAATACGAGAGTTGTTGAATTTTCTAAGATTACGAGTTAGGAATCATCCATGCACTTTATCTTATTTATTCCTACCTACTTGTTCTGTTACTTAACAAGTTACAATGTAAATACTGAAAATAAACACTAATGCATGCTCAACATATTAAAAATCAACCAGTGAAGGAAACAAAAACAATCACACCAAATGACACTGTTATTTTTGGACCAATGTCCTCGGAAAAACCCAATGTGGGAAAATTGTTTCATATATCTGAGGGTTTTCTTATTAGGCAATATCAGAGTATAATCTAGGTGCCAAAACTGGCCTACCAAACAGAGAATTTCCTTGGCAGTAAGACCTCTCAATTTGAGACAAATTTCCCGGCTGAAACCCTGGATAATCCTTCCAGTAGCTCCTCAAGTCCAATCTACCCCAAAAACCCCATTGTCTGCCTTTCTAGACTGCGTCAGCCCCTCTCTTCCCAGCGCTGGCCCTGTGTCACCCTGAATGGGTCTGCGTCAGACTTTTATCCCTCTACGTCAACAACACTGGCCTCTCTGAGGCTCTACAAAGCTCCCGACTGCCTCTGCATGGCCGTGTGTGATCTATGGCTGTTACTGCGTCGCTCTCCCCAGCTACTGCGCTGCTCTCGCAGCACTATCAATGCCACTCTATCTCTCTGTACTCAATTCCCCTCAACTACAAATCTGATCACTGATTCTATCTCACTTAGCAAATCCCGCTCTAGAGAATATAATGACTCATCACTGTGGTGTGTTCTCCAAGTGACCCTCAAGCCTACTCTTATAATTTTGTTGTTGACATATCAACGGCCGAGATTAAGTCCCTAATCAACGAATAAGATTAGATCTAGCTTGATCCATGTCTTTTGGAACATTCTAACACAGTTTTATATTAATTCACATTAATATTTTAATTTCCCTAAGTTTAGACTTAGGGACTCCATTAAAAATATTAATTATTTTAATAGCTCCCAAGCTATTTAGAATATGCCCAAACCCCTTTTGGGTATTGGAGATATGATGTGTCCCAACCTATCCACCAAATTTTGTGGCTAGAGCACATCCGATGCTACCCCAAACTAACAAGAATAACATTGCTTGAGTTTCCGAGGAATTTTAGGCAAACTAGTATCACCACTTTTCTTCAACATATGAAGGTTGTCTTAATTCAAGTGTCCAAATATAGCATTCCATAAAAGACTTGATGGAAATGTACCTTCTTCATCATGAGAACTATATAATAAGTTTTCTGCACGAGCACAGGTTCCTTGGAGCTTTAGAAGTATTTCTTCTTCTATCCGTGCCATGACAAGTGAGCGATATGATGATTTTCTGAGCTCAACCTTTGCATTAAACATATGAATGAAGTGTCCTTGCAGGAAGAATGTGGACCAAAGACAACAAGTTTCTCCTCAACTCCGAGATATATAGAACATCATGGATAAGAAATTTTGGATGACCAGGTAGTTTGGGACTAATGGTGTCGAGCCCTAATGACTTGAGTTTTGACTTGTCTACAAAGTATACTACTCCATCAACATTGTCAGTAAATTCTTCAAAAAAATATCTTCTAAAATTCATGTGGAAATTTG
Organism: Pinus tabuliformis; assembly: GCA_031772625.1. Classification (NCBI taxonomy): domain Eukaryota; kingdom Viridiplantae; phylum Streptophyta; class Pinopsida; order Pinales; family Pinaceae; genus Pinus; species Pinus tabuliformis. The sequence goes on along the minus strand of CM062816.1, from coordinate 238,543,052 downwards.
CTCCTGAATCAAGCAACCAATCATCTTTCCATGAAGCAAGTGAAGCGTTGAACAAGTCTTCAGTTACTCCAATATTGCAATATGCCACAACATAATGAGCAGATTCAGGTTCTTTACCTTTCCCTTTGTCATTGGTTTTACCTTTTCATTCATTTCTTTCCTGCTCAATTTGATCGCAAGGCAACTTACATGTGGATGCAGCATGTCCATCTCTATTGCAATGTATGCAATGAATATGAGAATTTTCTCCTTGGAATTCCTTTCTCCCCCTCTCTCAAAAATTCATCCACCTCTTCCTCTAGAAGAATCTTGTGTGTGATTCTTCTCTTTATGTGAGACACACAACTTCTTCAGAAGAATGAGGAGTTGTCTTCTTCCCAAAATCCTTATCTCTCTCAGCAAAATTCTCCTCACGGGAGTCAAAGGTAATCTTCTTGATGTTTCCACTTGCTTGCAACGACTTAAGATAATGTGAATAAATGGCATATATTGCCTTGACATAAGATATCAGAGGAATGTATTTTCAACACCAATGGTTTTTATATCATGCATAATGGATCTTACTTCTCATTCTAAAGTAAAAGGGTCATCATTTTTTAATTCAAGGATGAACAATTTAACCATCAATTGGACAACTTCAAGTTCACAGAGTGAGTTATATAGTTCCTTCAACTTCTTTAAGGCATCAAAATCATTTGAAAACGGTGAAATATGGTGACTCACCTCTTCATTTATAGATGTTGCAATCAAGGCATAGGCCTTGACATTCTTATTTTCCCAAATGGAAATCTCCTTATCTGAATTGGGCGTTGTGGGTTCATTATTTCCTTCTCCTTCACAAACTCCTATCCACAACTCATTGAAAATGAGAGTGTGTTTTATCTTCCTTGACCATTCAGGATAGTTCTCTTTTCCAGAGAGAACTACAACAATTGATATCAATGAATTCTTTTTAAGGAATAAAATATGTGTATTGTGTAAACAAAATGCACTCTTATGGAAATATACTCTATAAAAATTACACTTCTTGTGGCAAAAAATGCACTTTTCATGGTCATTTTGTAAAAAAATGCTCTCTCTCTCTCTCTCTCTCTCTCTCTCTCTCTCTCTCTCTCTATATATATATATATATATATATATATATATATATAGATAGATACATAGGTATGTATGTATGTATGTATATAACAAAAGTACTATTTGGGGAATGGTTATATGGGGTAGGGGGTATATTCAGAGGTATTATATGGGGAAGGTTGTATATCAAGGAGGTGTTAACTGAGTGGATTCAATGTATGACCTGGACAATGTATTAAGTGTGTGGGGTCATTGTATTAACTGGACAAGTAGAGGAGTATGGAGGTGGCAGTTTGGAGGGCCACGATAACCGAGAGTATGGAGTTATATAATTATGCGAGGAGCAGGGAGGATCAAATTGATATCACACTGATACCACAATCACACCATCATAGATACCAAATCAATATATATATTGATTGACGGATATGTGTATAGCATGAGGCAGAGTATTGACACACGGATATACATATAGCGAAAATTGGAGTATTGAGTGGAGGATATATGTATTATGAGTAGGAGGAGTAATACACGGCTTTCGTGGGAGGTCCCATTCAATAGTTTGCAAGAGTTATATGTTATACCATTCAACAGCAGTGATATATGATATATGGTGGAGTTATATAACAAAGGTGTTAGATATATATATATATATATATATATATATATATATATATATATATATATATATATATATAATTTTACACAATGTAATACCATTCATAATACCATTCAATGTAATAGCATTTAACAACCCTAATATTCAATACCATACACAATGCACAAGCTCATAGTCATTGAAAAATCACCATACCATACCATTCGCACAGGAGAGGAGGATATTCCATGTTTGGTGACTCTACAATAGTGTATGGTGGTTTGCACGGATAATTAAAATACCAACAAACATACCATGTTCAGTCCAAGAGGTAATCCGCGTCATAGTGTTGAGGCCACAGTCACAGTGCGTCAAGCTTTAATACACTAGCCATAGCGAGATAGAGGAGACGAGAACCTCTGGCACCCTCACACATTCAACATCTCTAAAAAGAAACCCTCCAGCCAGAGCACCTCCGTTCGACTCTTCTCATCACACCACAACTCCTCGAGGAAGCACACCTCCAGTCTTCACAAGAGGAAAAGCAATGCCTCAATGTAGCACATTGACTCTTTCAATAGTAAGAATAGAATGCACAGAATTTGACAAAGATATGTTAGTCTGTAAAAATGAAGAATAGGGGCAGGAAAGAGTTACAAGGGAAAAAAGGAAGCAAAAATAGTGGTTGGGACTTGTGCTCTCATATCATGTTAAACACAACCATGGCAAAGACAGAAGATATGAAAGATAATCATTAGATGCATCTATTATTCACATAACATACATTTATAATACATTGGAGTGACTCTTGGATTCATCTTCCAAGGTATTTTGGACTCCTTTTGACTATTCAACTTCCTCACCATAACCCTTAGCGGATTAGGTGTCCAACATGTATTATTAAAAGGATTTTTAGTTACATAGTTCATTTCTAACTTAAAATTTTGAATTCTTGCCAACCCTTTTAACACACTTGTCTTTTTACTTATATTATTGTCATAAATCTATTTAAATTTATTAATCATTAAATTTATATAACTATAATATTTTTATGCCATTTATATTATATCATTGTTAAATTTATAGAATATATCTAATTAAATTTTGTTAAAAAAATTAATTTCTCATTTGATATATATATATATATATATATATATATATATATATATATATATATATATATAAACCATAATGAGAATTTTGTATTTATATGAAAGTATGTGCCTAGATTGTAGCATATATATCAGGTAGTATGTAGATCTTCCAAAAAGAAATGGGCCATCTTATCTAGCAAGGAGTTATGTAGGTATATACCTTAAGAAAATGACCCATCAAAAAATACAGTTTACATGCCATACTATAACTCATTGATAATGAAATTCTTCATAACTATGTAATGCCAATTCATTTATCAATAAGGAATAGGAGAGGTCTGGATTTCAATCCATTTAACTTGAAGGAGTAGGAGAGGGTCTCATTTAGCAATTCATTTGTAAATCTTTAAATCTTAATTTACACCCTTCATAAGAAAATAAGTCTACATCTTTATTGAGTTCATGGACAACATGGAAATATGCTTTTTAAGAGAATTCTTCCTCTACTTTCCTAATTGTTTTCATAAGACTTTCTAATATTTTTCTATTGTGAAAGGTGTTATTCACCAAAGGATAAATGAGAAGAAAGGAGTTTTCCAAAAAGATGAGAAAAACTACCTAATCTTCTTTGCGTAACTAAATATCTGATAAAAAATATAACCAAGGCATAAGCTTGAACTTAGTTATTTTTTATACCTCCCAAATCCAATGAATACTCTTCAAATTTAACTTTCTCTCAATCATAAAACACCCATCCCTTCATGTCACCCAATATATATATTTAACTTATTTATAATATAATAAATTTTAACATTTAATTTTATTTATTAATAAATCATTTACCTAATAAAAAGAGCGTAGCTTAAAATGAAATATTAATTCAATCAATATCCCAATTACTTTACATTAAAAAAATTTAAAAAATTCAAAGATGGTTGTTAACTCCGAATGACTATAATTCCGATTCAAATTCAAAGATTGTTGTAAATCCCTGTCCATAATTCCATCCCTTACACATTCCTCGAAATTTTTTAAATAGGAAAAGAAAAAACACAACACAATCCTTTTGGCTATCCCCAATTTTTAGTTCAGGATCGTCGCAAAACTATTCTTTCATTCTTGCAATGTGTATTTGCATATATTATACTCCCAAAAAATTTAATATATATTTAGAGTTTTTAATAATACAATGTTATTAATGTGTTTAATATAAATATTTTTATACATGTTATATTGTTTTTTATTTTGTAAAAAATAAATAATTTCCATTTTTAAATAAATTTATGAAATTTATTAATGTTTTGAAACCATCAAAATTAAAATTGTTTTTTTAATTAGTTGATAGTTATTTTTATGAATTATGAGATATCAAAATTATATTAAAAAATAAAAAAACTAAAAATAAAAAAATTAAAAAAAAAATTTATTCATCAAGCATAGAGCAAAATCCTATATAAATAACTGGCCACCATTTTTTATGTAAAAATATCAACCATATAATTTCCCACCATAATTTAAGTAAGTATTTACATAAAAATGGTAACCAACTATCTACATAACATTATGTTATGAATGATAATTACATTTATTTTAACCATATATATATTAGTAGTTACAAAAAATTTCAAAATATATTAAATTTTTCACATAATAAAATATTAATAATTATAAAAATTTTATATTTCTATAATTTTAATAAAATTTATTCATTACTCTATTAATATAAGGCTAATAACGGGCCTGGAGTATGTCCTAAATCTGCTTCTGCTTGGCTAAGAGCTCGTCTTCCTCGGACGTAAGGAAACAGGTTAACGGCCCAAGACCCAGAGGCATCTGGCAGGAGTGAAAGCCTGCTCCCTTACGGACCACGAGCCGGTTATTTCAGGTGGCGTGGTTTTCCTTGATAACAGTGATGTGTCAACTGACATTCACGGATAGCAGCGAGAGATGGATGTTCTCACTGTTGGTTTGACAAACTGAGTTTGATAGGTTTTTCCACCTTTTGAAAAAAATAAAAAAAAATAAATAAAATAAATATAAGGCTAATAAATTTAAAACAAAATATTTTAAATACTATATATAAAACTTCTGCTATCAATATTTGACGCTCAATTACTTGTTACACAAAAAGTAGATATCACACAACAATATTACATATTAAACTTCTTATAAAATAAATATTTTTTCATTATGTCATTTAAAATATTACATATTAGACTGGTTATAAAATATATATTTTTCCATTATGTCAATCAAAATGTGGATGTCATATTCGTTAAGACTTACATAGGCATTCAAACCAACATCGCAAGTATCATGAAACTCATCAATATGTTCATACCATGTTTTTATGCATTCTTTTGGTCTATAAAATGTCTTTTAAGGTTTTGACTAATTAGTCCTTTGTATTCCTTTATGGAACTAAATTTTTTATAAAAACTTTATTTTTAAAACTAAAATATTTAAAAATTTTATTTTTACATTTAATTAATGTAGATAGAAATTTAAAGCCTCCACGAAGAATGCATTTCCATGTTAGAAGAAAAAATTGTTATCTTGTTTATTGACAAAGAGATACATCTGACAAAACTTTAATGATAATAATATTATTATATTTACGAACAAAACTGTAATGATAATAATATTATTATATTTACGAACAAAACTTTAATGATAATAGTATTATTATATTTACGAACAAAACTATCATGATAATGCAAACCTATAATTTAGATGTATTTTTTTTATTGAAATATTTTTGTCAATAAATAAGATCGAAATTGAATTAAATTATGTTAGAATAATCTTTTACTTTTGATTACTTTTCTTTTGGTGAAATAAATGTAAGCCCTCAATTTCAATCTTATTCTTAATCCTAATTCATATCCAAAATCAAATACATTCTTTTAATACACCACATGATCACCCTCAAAGGATTATCGATATATGTATATGCTTTTCAAGTGCCATGTTTTCATGTTGTTAATGATCTTCAAATTTGTGTCCTTTAAGTCATGCTCTCGTGTTTTTCATGATTTTCAAATGATGTTTATTATTATTATTATTTGTTGCATGTATAATTATTATGTTTATAATTTTTTTAAATTTTAAATTATAAATTTTTATTATATATTTTATATTGCTTATATTTTTTATTTTTACTAGATTTTTTATAATAAAGAAATATATATATATATATATATATATATATATAATTATTATTATTATGACTTATCATTATAAATTATGTATTTTTTTCAATATATATTATAATTAATTATTATTAATTTTTTTTTTTAATGCTTGATAAGTGTCTAAATGCTTCAATTACATTTTTTATGCAACAATTATCATCAATTATCTTTCACGACAACAAGAAGTAATTTGTGTTGTCTATTTAAACAAAACTATTCACACTTGAGACTCTCTTTACACACACTTATCTGAATCCTCTGCAAGCATCTCCCTTTTAACTAAAAATCGGAGACAAAACCAAATTAAATGAAATTCGCAATCCTCATGTGAGGAGCCCCTGAGGCTGTCACAACATTGGCTTTCAATTGAATAAAAAATCAAATAGTACATGTCTTATACAAATTCCTTTAGCTAGGGAGATGAAACAACCTCTTAAGAAATAGGATCTAATTCCTAATTACAACCAAAATTCAAACAACATGACTATTTATTTCTCCATTATTTTTAAGTCTCCCCCTTAATGGAGAAAGGATTGATTTCCACACCTAACATCTCCCTAAGTAATTCAAATTTTATCTTCCCAAAGGGCTTTGCTAAAGGATCAACAACATTTTCATAAGTATTACAATATTCAATAAAAAATTCCTTAGGCTGTATCTTCTCTCTAATAAACTGAAATTGAGCATCAACATGTTGTGTTCTCGCTTGATACATAGGATTATTTTCCAACTTGATTGAGCTCTCATTGTCACATTCGATCACTCTGGCCTCCTTTTGTTCTTCTCCAACATCTTAAGGAAATATCCTCAACCAAATCGCTTCACAAGTTTTTGCACACAAAGCTTTATACTATGCCTTTGTAGATGGAAAAGATACAGTAGGTTGCTTCTCACTACTCCATGAAAGAATCCTGGATCCAAAATCAATTGTTTCGCTAAGATACATGAGTACCTCTTTCGCTGCTCTCCAATGACTTTCTAGAGGTCTAGACAAAAGCTGACTTAACACACTAACAGAATATGATATGCCAGGACTGGTTCTGATAAGATAGTTCAAGCTTCCAACTAGTTGTTTATAAAATGTACCATCAACCTCCTTTGAGCTATAATCAAAATGAACTTCACATTTTGTTGCATTGGAACATCAATTGCTCTGCACTAGTCCATGTGAAACGTTTTAAGCAATTCTCTAACATACGTACCTTCAGTAAAAAAAAGTTTGACCAACAACTCTCCAAACTTGAAGACCGAGATAATAATGTAACTCACCAAGACCTTTCATATCAAATACTTGTGACAGCTACTCCTTAATTCCATCAATTAGTTTTATTGAATTTCATGTACTAATTAGGTCATCAACATACAAAAAAATCAGTACTACATGTCCCTTTGCATCAAATATGATATACAGATTCAGATCACTTTGCCTTCTCATAAAACCCTATTGAAGAAAGAAGGAATCTATCTTCTCATAGCATGACCTAAGTTCCTGCTTTAACCCACACAAAGCTTTCCTTAATCTACAAACTAAATGCCCTTGCCCCTTTTTCACAAACCCTTCAAGTTGTCTCAATTATACCTCCTCTTTTAAATCACCAATAAGAAAAGCATATTTTACATCTAATTGGTGAAAATTCGAATGATACTTTGTGGCAAAAGCATTTAACAATTGAATAGTATTGAAGTTAGCTACATGTGTAAATGTTTCAGCATCATCAATACCTTACTTTTGTGAGTAACATTTTCCCACCAATCTAGCTTTATATTTATCTATACTCCTATCTTCTTTAAACTTGGGTTTGTATAACGATTTCCATCCTATTGGCTCTTTTCCATTACGAAATTTAGTCAATTCCCAGTTTTTCTTTTGATTATACAGTCATATTCTTCCTCCACCTCTTTTCTCAACTCATCATGCTCATTGGCTTCATCAAAACACATGGGTTCTATGACATTCAAAACACTACTCATCAGGTCATAGTCCTTATACCTTTCAGGTAGGCAAATATGGTGAGTAGATCTTCTTCTTACTTCATTATCTCCACCCTTGTTCTCTGAAGATACTTCTCCACCTCTGGGTGGGCTCTACTTACTAGTGGTGTGCATATCACTGGATTCTCCCACAAGATTTTGTTGCTCACTATCTTCTTCTTTTTCTTCTACATTATTGTCTTAACTCTTCAGGAAGTATGTGCCACCTTTCATAGTTGTTTCCCTTGTTTCCTTCATCTACTTGTTTATGGAAAACTACATCTCTACTCACAAATACTTTGTGAGGAGATGGATCAAATATTTTATATGCTTGAAATTATGAACAGTGTTTCACAAATATACATTTGATACCTTTAGCATCAAGCTTCTTTTTGTTATCCTTCAGACTATGTGCAAATGCCTTACACCTAAATACCCTCAAATGATGAACTGTTGGTTCAAAACCATACAAGTCTTCGAATATGTTCTTGATATCAAGATACCCTATTGAAATTGTATTATTTAAATAAACAGTAGTACTAATGGCTTCTGTGCAAAAAGAACTGAAGAGATTATTACCTTTCATCATACTTCATGCACACTCCACCAATGTTTTGTTTTTCCTTTCTGCAACATTGTTTTGTTGCGGAGTGTAGGGTATTGAAAATTGCTGCATTATTCCATGGTCATTGCAGTACTTGACAAAGTTCCCCAATCTGTATTCTCCCCCTCGATCTAAATGGAGAATCTTTATAAAATTCCATGTTTGCTTCTCTACCATGTTTTTGAATTCTTTGAAATACTCAAAGACATCACTCTTTTTCCTAAGTAAGTACACCCACCTGTACTTTATGCAATCATCAATAAACAACATAAAATGATAAGCACCTCGTAGGGATCTAGTCTCCATTAGTCCACAAATATCAGAATGCACAAGTTCTAATACATATCTTCTTCTCCTATCAGAATTAGAGGGGAATTCATCTCTGTGAATTTTTCCTAATGCATAACCTTCACAAGAAGCATACTCATTCTTTAACATAGGGAGTCCTTCAACCATTATTTGTTTATGAAATAACAACAAATCATGATAACTGATATGACCATACCTCCATTGCCAAAGGATTTCTGTTGATAAAACTATAGAATTCAGTGCTTGATGACTCTTGTTTGTGACATCAATTTTCTTTAGCCGTCTAACTCTTACTCCTCAAGTAATAGGTTTGTAATGATCCAAAAAATATTTCACTATGCAATGTGTTTTGAATAATTCAACCTTCAAATTTTTGATACGTAATTATGGAAATAGAAATAATATTATTCTTGGTCATAGGCACATACATAACATTAGAAATGTGCCTGACACTTTCATTTGGTAAATTCACTGGAATATCACCATATACCTTGATCTGATGTGCATGATCATATCCAAGATACATGTTTCTTTCATTGGTTATTTCCTTGAAGTCCTTATACTAGTCCTTACTACATGTCATGTGAATTGAAGCTCTAGAGTCCACAAATCAAGCATTAACACCATCTTTTTCAAGAGACAATGCATCATTAGACATAAACAACTTAATATTTTTGAGCTCAGAATTCATGGCTTCTTTTGTAAAATGCCTTGAATTTATTCTATGTTTATTATGTCTAGCTTCATCACTTTTCTTCTTATAGCAGTCTTTGGCAAGGTGCCCACTTTTACCACAGTAAAAGCATTTCATTCCAGAGTCATTTCTGACAGATGACATACCTTGATTTTGTTTTGGAAATGGCCTTTTCTGAGATGAACTTCCACCTTTATTTCCTCCTTGTTTCCCTTTGAAGAACTTCGTCTTCACCATAAGTTCCAAGTATGGATTCTGAGTCTTCAAATCCTTGCACCTCTCTTATTCATGAATCAATATACCTATAGATTAGTCAAAATTTAGCGCTTTCTCCCTTGCTACAAGACCTATAAAAAACATTTGATAGTCCTCTGAAATTCCATTTAATGTGATTTTCACAAGATCAATACTAGGTACTGATTCTCCTATGTCTCCCAGTTTATCCTTCAAATCTTTAATTTTGGAAATAAAGGCACTAATAGATTCATCTTGTTCCATTTTAATATATATGATCTTACTCTTCAGAAAGAGGACTCAATTTATATTTTTAGTTTCATATAGATCCTTCAATGTATTACAGGTTGCATTAGAGGTACGGAAATCATAAATATAAGGAATTATATTATCTCTCAGGGACATTCTTAATAATAACTTTTCTTTTTTCTCCCACTTCTCCGAGTCTTGAATCGATGCAGTTGTTGAACCTACAACAAGTATTGCTTCTTCTCCCTTTGTGATGGTCCAAGCATCATAGACTTCCAACAATGTTTATAGCTTGAATTTCCAATTAACGTAGTTAGTGTCATCCAATTTATTGGGCTCATTTAGGTATGTCTCTACAAGTGGATTCACCATCTTGACAGTAAACCCAATCTACAATAGTACCATGCTTCGCACTTCAAAAGCACCATTAATTACATTATATTTGCAAGGCAACTCTAAATAGAGGAAAAAAAACTCATTTTTTTCTTTGATATCATCAAAAAGATACATAGCTCAATCTTCAAAAAGACGTAGTTCGAAGTCCTTTTAAAAACAAAATCATGGTGGGTCACTCCTATATTTTTGATAATGTATACAAAGTCAACACTATCTCTGTGAGTAGTGCATTTCACACTTTACTAGAGGGAGCAATGATAGAAAAAAAAAAAATCTGTGCACCACTCAATATCGCAGATCATCCTCTCGAGACAGGTTCTGGCTCAGAATGAGACTGCCTTAGTCTTCCACGGATCAAACAGCCCTTACCATCCTTGATTGACTCGTGCTACCACTTTTCTATGCTTATTCAGCACACAATGAAGCAAGGGTCTCCATGATTGTTGCAAATTTGGATCTTGGTAGATTTAACTCGTGACATAATTTCTTTGTACTTGGGTATGTAGATCAACTCTCCACATGAGCAACACAATTCCCACACACTTCAATGCTCACCACACCACAATCCTGCACATTGTGCACACACATACCACACTGTTCCTGCCAACACATTTGACCAAACATTGTTCCTTCCTACACGTTCGACTAGATCACAGATCACTCAGATCTATTACAGGTAGCTTGAATCTACTGCTCAGATTTCTCCTCATCAGTCGCCTCTATGATACCTTCGACCTTGCAAACGTCATCCCTGACCTCCAGTGGTCCATGACCTCCACGTCCAATGTGACAGTGGTTGTGCACAAAATTAGGCAAGGGCGATAGAATTACTCTCGACTCCATCACAGTGCAACATCACTCCATGTTCACCACACTTATAAGTTGTACATTTACATTCAAATTTTGACTAATAGCGACATGAGGAGAAACACCTAGTGCAAGATTTTTACATTGGTGGAATATTAATAAATGGTAAATTAATGGGAAATAAATTCTGGGAAAGTCACTTGGACTGGGAAAGGTGGACAAACAAATAGAGGCACCCCAAGAATTCTAGAATGACTGTGAATTAAATGATCAAAAAACTGGACCAAGGCCCTGGAGGTCCCAAATCAACATGTCCCAAGCTTTCCTCTCCTCGATAGGATGCAAATCAACATGCAGCTGAATAAACACAACCCTTCACACCAAACTAAATCAACTGCAACCTCACAACCTTGCTATGATACCAACTCAAAATGTTTTAATAGCAACTTAAAATGGGAGACAAAACCAAATTGAATGAAATTTGTAGTTTTTAAGTGAGAAGCCCCTAAAGTTGCCACAACCTTGGCTTACCATTGAATAAAAAATCAAACAATACAGGTCTTATAAAACTACATTTAGTTAAGAAAATGAAACAACCTAAGATATAATTCCCAGTTACAACCAAAATCCAAACAACCTAACTATTGGTTTCTCCATTATTTTCAAGTCTTTAGTACTTCCAGTGATTGCGGATTGACATGTCCAAAATTGTCAATTCCACTTCCTCTACATTCCATAAGACAGATATATTGTTATCAAGTTGTATACTTACATTAATGATGTCACCATTTACTAAAGGATTGTTGTTGGGCATGGAATCCCTCCAAGAGATGTTCTGGGGCTTAAAGCCCAAGTTTTGACCAAATATTCTTGTAAAATCTTCGTGAATTGTGGGTGCGGAGTGTGAAATTATGATAGAGCCACAGGGTTGTTCACCCTTGTTTTGTAATGAAATTTCAGCTTAATAGACCTACCCATGGTCCGCGGATCATGGGATTGTATAAATAGAGCGAGGCTCTAAGTGTAGAAAGAAGGGCATAATAATAGGGGCATGAGAAGTCTAAGTGATTGAGTAAAAGTGTAAAGTGTGTTTTTGGGTTGTAGAGTAGGGGAAGGCTCTACAGTTGAGCATGTCGAGGTCTAGTAGTCTGCAGCTGAGTGCATGGACCCCTGCAACTGTGTGTGTAGGGCAGGTCGAGTCTGTAACCGTTGGAAGAATCAATAAGGAGAAGTTTTACCATATTTCTGTGCATCTTTTCCTATTTTAATATATGATTGGGTATAATTTGTGAGTATACTCTTTATTTACTCCACGAACTTATATGAATGTTTTGCATAACCAATTATAATGTAAGACATCCAAGTACGTGAAGGTAATTAACTAGTATAGGAAGATAACTACGATCTCAGGTAATAGCGCCGAGCGAGGCTCTAGCAGCGCAGAAGCTCCACAACCGCTGGTTAGGGATGCGAGAAGGCAGTGTATCAGGGTGTAAGGAACAGGGAAGTACGCGAAGTGACCTGCATGCAGGGACAAACAGTGGGACCAATCGAGCCTCTCACACATCTCAAGGGTGCGGAAACCTGGTCATAGCACCCTCCCATACTACTTTGGATGAGACCTCAGTCCACGCTCCACGGAATGTTGCCAAAATGGCCAGTAGTATAGGGATTTGTTTGCCTAAATAAATTCAAACCTGGGTCAGGCCCAAACAAGCCAAAAAATGGTTCCATTGTTGAGACCGAGATCTGCATGGAGATGTATGATGTCGTATCAGTGGAATCTGACAATGAAAGGAATTGAAGATTTGTTGGATAGGAAGATTCACGAATTTGCGGCACAGGAAAACAAGAATCCGCGACTATCAAAGGAAGAGTGGTTAGAGGCACAATCGATCATTGGGTTCAAGGAAATCACATGCTATCAGGTGAGACCTCGTGAGAGTCAGATCAAAGACTGAAGTGCACAATTTGCGAAGCGAACATGACGTTAATAGATGGGAAACACCATGAATGGTTTGTAGCATCATTAACACCACATCTACGAAACGCATTCTTGCAACAGAGGCTAAGAACTCAGACCAAGGCCTTGGAGGTCACGATGAGATTGCACGAGACTTCGATACAAGATCCCAACCTGGGAGTTCAACAAATTCACGTGTAGTTAAAAAACTTGTGCCTTGAGATGCAGAGTTTGAAACAAGACAGAACAACCTGCCCAAAGATGTACGATGAGGTATGGTGCGTAAAATACAAGGGCTAGGGGCAAGACAAGGACCACTGCCTGGTGTTCGCAAATTACCTTGCGCGATTAGGGCCACTGCCACTAAGACCAAAGGCACAAGTAGGACCAAGTGCGGTGCCTGCACTATGGTGCTCAATTTGTCAGATAGGAGTAAAGCATGCTACAGATAACTGCCATCTATTACAGAAGTATTAGCAGAATTCACAATAGTTGTTCTGTAATTTCTATAGGTCAATGGGACATGATGAGTGCACCTGTAGAAGTTATAAGATGATGATGGATTGAACTCCAACCTACAGAGTTCAGGCCGAAACACGGCCCCTCGATCAAAATGCAGGAATGGCACACAGAGAATTTCAGGGGAGCGGACGAGGCCAAGGTGGAGGGGGACTAGGAAGAGGTCGCGAACAACTGATATGTTACAATTGCGGATGGCCAGGGCATTATGCCAGTGATTGTATGTATCCAATGTGACCATCATGCTTTTATTGTATGTTGTTTGATCACGAGACAAAGGATTGTCCCACATTGATAGGGAGGTCGCATGAAAAAGGATCACTCCAGTGTCCCCCGCCTCAGAACTTGCAAATGATGAGGTCTGAGCCATGTGAGCAAGAACCTAATGTAAATATCGTGCTCTAGAGTCGAATTACGATAGGGGATAACAAAGGCAAGTAGCTTGAAGAAATTACCTGGGTTCAGAAGGCTCTAACGAAGGAACCAGAATTTGACTTGGAGTGCACTAAGGAGACATTCATGGAAGCTAAGAGGAGCTTCGCTGATGCCTCCACATCAGTAAGTAAAGATAGATTGGAGTCGGAAATGGACCCATCAATGCTCACTACATTCTTGGAGACATGCATGAAGCTACTGCATGACAGCAAGGTTGTAATGGGGCTCCAAGAACCCATAACTAGATGTGTTGGTACCATGCTAGGAGAAACGCGTGTAGTTCGGAAGCTCAAGAAGTGCACAATGTGAATAGAAAGGGAGATGAGATTGACTGTACAGATTAGGGAATATGAGATGGACCAAGTGATTCTAGATCTAGGATCGGAAGTGAACGTCCTACCAAAGCAGACATGGGAGCGCATGGGTAGGCCTATGTTGCAATGGTCTCCTATCCAACTGCGAATGGTGAACCAAAAAAAGATCCTATGTATGGGGAGATTGTAGGGAATCACAGTAGATATCGAGGGAGCAAGCACACTAGTAGATTTTGAAGTGATAGAGATTGTTGATGACAACAATCCCTACACCGCACTATTAGGAATAGATTGGGCCACTAACATGAATGGAGTGATAAATCTAAAGAAGCGCAAGATGATATTTGAGAACAAGTCTCTGCGCGTAGTGGTACCTTTATACCCTGCAAAAGGATCGTGCTACACAGAGCCAGTGCATGACTACGACAACGATGACGATCTGGACAACATCTACAAGATAATTGCGTGGGAGTGATACTAGGTAAATCCAATTGTGGATGGCCGAATCTCATGGGAGTGCGAAAGTTCCTACACATCAGATTCTAATGAGGAGATAGAACGATGGTTGAACCGGTTACACAAGGTAACCACACTCAACTGTAACATGATGACGAGGTCATTGCACTGCATAGCAACAGAGGTAAGAGATCTACCTACGTATGACGGGTTAAGCGAGGTGGATGACTTCCTGAACAAATTTGAAAGAGAAGTGCCAGAATAACAGTGCTTCGACACTCTGAAATGGGTACTGCGAGCTACGCCTGCAAGATGGTGGGGTACGCACCAAAGAAGTTTTGAGGACTGGCACGACTATAGAAGAATGATGCGCACACAGTTTGGGAAGCATCTGATGTGATTAACAGGAATTATTGTTGGACGAAATGGCCTACACACCTGCCTATCTAGGTGTATACAGGCATATGGTGTGAAACCTACACGAATGCACACAGTCCTCGCTGTAGGAGACACGATCAGTAAGCAGGTGCGAGTAAGGAAATGGTGCAAACGACCCCTCTGGTTGGGACCACAAAGCATGGAAAGACCAAGTGCACATAAGGATATCCACACAGATGCCTGTAACAAAGTATGTGGAGCACTGAACAAGGTCCATAATGTGAAGCAGACTGACTAGGACCTGTTCGTACCAGTGGTTCTATGGGATTATAGGACTGCATGCAAGAACCTGACCGCATAGGCTCCCCCAAGTCTGGAGTATAAAGCAAACGATGTAAGCTCTATAGTACATGGAAATCTTAGACTGCGCAAGATAGCACCAGTAGATACGACGGTTTGTGGAACTTTGGAAGAGGAAATCCAATAGGGAAATTCTAGGCTCTAAGAACTTGAAGAAGAAAGGGTATGATTAAGGAAGAAAAGAGCTCTCGTAGATGCAGAAGTCAAGAAACTGGAGGATGAGATAAAGGAAGATTTTCTTAGTACAAATATGAGGGTGATAACGGAGGATGCGCACAATCACGATGACATATTTGAGGCCTATCGCCACAAATTGATCAGTCTGACTCCTTGGCTTGGACCACACATTAATACACGAATTGACCAGTGTATCGTGTTGCAGATGATGAAGTGCGCGATGCTACCTGTAACAATAAAAGGTGGGTATTTTCCAGGAAACTTGATGTATGACAGGATGAAAATTTACACAGGTGGTGTGACCACCTGAAAAGCTGAGGGAAGTATAGTCTTAGCGCTACAGGTAGTTGAAAGGAAGTGCGGGACTATAAACTACTATGCCCAGGAGCTACACGATGTTAGAGATGCGCGCAGAAACAAAGAGTCACAAAATCTATGACTGTGCACGAGGGGCTACGCTGCCATGAGGGTTGACCAGAAAGTGGCTGTTGAAGTCACTATTCATGATGGGATGCTCGACTTGAGACAAAATGGAGTAGGCAGCGCGCATTTAAGAACCAATTTATGGGCAAGATTTGGGAAAATCTTCCACCAAGGGAGCATTAATGAACCAGGTTTGTGAGGAACGGTTGAATTCAAATTCAAAAAGTGCTATAAATTACAAGAGGTTGCCCAGCAAACAACACTTGGTCATTTTCGAATTGAGCTATTGAGCAGAGCCCTGTTTGTTTTGTGTCGAGCTTTCATTGAGCCCTGAGTTTGCAAGTGATAGATTTCTAGACGGACACAATGGCAGCAGCTAAGGAAGTTATGGAAATAACATAAATGACTGCCAAAGAGGCCACGAAGGCCCTCACTATGGGGGATGCTTCGGAAGGTGCTGGGATTGTGGCAGAAATACCGAAATCAATGTACATGCCAAGAATAAAGAAGGATAAATAAGTGATGGTTCCCGCATGTGTGTCCCCACGGAACCCGCTGCACACCAAGCTGTCAATGGAGGACAAGCAGACAGTCGTCACCATAGAGAATGACAAAGAAGAAGAAGACCTGGAGGACTTTATTATCGAAGAGGATGAGGAAGAAGGCATGGAGGAGGAAACTGAGAATGCACACCCCCCAACAAAGCTGCCCGCTTATGTCTCCCTGAAGACAGGGAAAGCTAAAGTGCCCAAGGACCTTGACGAGACAAAGAGCTCGCTCCAGACCCCGCTCCTTGCAGACAACATTATTTTTTAGGTCATGCACCTCGGACGGGTGCCGAGCCTAAAATTTGAAGTTTGGGACCCCGAGAAGTTCCCTCACCTTGAGACCTCGCACCTCATGAAGACCAAGCAGAATGTCGTGGAGGGGGTTACAAAATTAAAGCCACAAAAGTGGTTGCGTGGAGTGGAAAAGGCCAAACTAATTAAATTGCTTTAGTTGCTGCATTTCCACTGCCCCCCAATAACAATTTTCATCATTAGACAGTTGCTCTGCCTGGTTCATGATGGGTGTTTGTGGCTGGAGGAACCCATCCCCATCATGGTAGACTTGATTCATCGCATTTCCTAGCTTCCATGCAAAGGAGAGGACCCCGTAGACATCTCGGAAGGGAAGAGCAGTGACTTGGCCATCGTGGAGGCCATGAAGAAGAAATACAAGCTGGAAAAGAAGAAAAGGGGCTATGCCATATCCAACATCAATGATAAAGTAGTGAGAGTGGTGACCCAAATACTGGCCGGTAAGGTTATGCACAAGTGTCGCGCGGATGAGTTACCCACGTTGGTGGTATCACTTGCTGAATAGTGCATGGAGGGGGTCCATTTTAACTGGTCTGAGTTCCTCAATAAGGAATTCTTGGAGAATTTACATGAAGCTCAAGAAGAGTGCAAGACGTTCCGCTATGCGTGGCTTCTATTATCCATAGTACTTGTGGCATGGGAACTACTGAAAGATAGTCAATTCCCCACAATTGACAGGGATTTGCTGGAGGTCGTGAAGTACTCTTCGCTCTAGGCCACAAAGGATGAAAATTGGATCGGAAACAGTAAGATATTTTGGGTGTTCATGGAGATGAACCTCAGAATGGGGATCAACAGCAAGCCACGGTTGTCGCCCACTATCTACAACAACCTACAGAGTTTTGCATAATTTAAAGCAGACATCCATATCATATACATCAGAGTGCGCAAGGACCCAACCAAAAAATGGAGAAAGCTACCCTTTGTAGCCACGGGCGATGTCATCTTTAACATACTAGAGACATGGCCACCGGAGTGACATGCTCCAGACATCGCAGAGATAGAGAAATCGGCGGCACAAAGAAAGAAAGAAGAGGCCAAACTACACATCGCATAGTTGGCAGGAAATAGAAGGAAGGAGGCAGTGGTAGCAAAAGTGCGAGTGGCGTGGGATGTTGCACAGACAACAACTGAACATGAAAAGGACACAGTAGTAGCAATGTAGGAGGCAGACGCGAAGGTGTGCGAGGGCCAAAAGTCGCCTTTGCATGGGAAGGAAGCAGAGGAAGAAGTGGGAGGCACGGACCGAAAAATCACGTCAACACATTTGAAGTGCCTACACCCGACTGAGAGAACAGGGTTGTGCAAGAAGGTCAAGGCATCGAAGTTGTCTATGGACCTGATAACACTTACCGATAGTGATCTGCATGACATCAGTGAAATAGTGCGTGATGTCACCTCCGAGGCCCTCCAGGATTTTATGCATGAGAACCATATTGTCTTGGGGGCCCTCAGAGCACAGTTGTAGGAGTTGTAGGTGTGCACTCCTCAAGTTGGTACCCTTTCAACCAGCCTTGTAGTAGGAACAACGACAGTGGAAAAAATGGTGCGCGCTCGGGTGACAAATACCGTAGTGCTGCCAGAAGGGGCACTAGTGACAAAAAATGATGCCAACATGCCTATGGTTAGCGTGCTCAAGTGTCTCGGCATCAACATGGCTTCACTCCCACGGGAGACCTTATACGTTCTGCAGGATGGGATAACTATAGAACTGTGGGCTAGGGAGAGCCATGCACTGCACGTCCTCAGTGAGGAGAAAATCAACATGGAACAATTGAGCTTGCAGTGCAGCGAAGTGGTGTCATAGAATCAATAGTTGGTACAAGTACTAGATGAAGCTTTCCAAAGCGTCCTGGAGCTGGCCATCCCAGTAGACACACCAACAGAGGCACGCATCTACAGACTAGCAGCAGGTTTACGTGAGGTGCGGGAGGAAATGAAAAAGGTTCCGCTGGAGCTGAACCTTTAGATCGCTGAGCTGTAGTTAAAGGCTTGGCTGTCCACCCCTCCGGAAGTCAGAGAATAGTGCGATATATTTATTACAGAAGTACTCAATGAGATCGGCAGTGCAGTGCGAGACTACACCAACATGTTGGAAGAGTCATTTGAGGTCCTCACAAATCTGTGGGAGGACCCCAACATCCAGTGCTTAGAGACAAAGGCTCGAGAAATCCAACAGTAGTATGATAGCATCAAAGTAACTACATAGACGGTGACCCTCACTCAGAGGCTCCTGTAACTACAACAAGCCAAAGCGCTGAATGAACAGGTGGACGCGGCATGACAGAAGGAAGCAGTCCTGAATGCACACATTTAATCTTGGATTGATGAGGCCTTCACCATCATAGCAGACCTTGAAGGCAGGCTTGCACACATGCAGGGGATATAGGCACAGATGCAAAGAAGTACTTCCGATACCGTAGTCTCGGAACAATGCATGTAGCAGATCGAACAGGCAGTAGCTGAGTGCACTGCCGACCTTACAGCAGTTCGAGCAGAATTGGAACAACTTCACATGAAGATCTCCGTGCCGATAGAGTGACTCAAGGGTGAGTCATGATGTTTGTGTTGGGGGCATATTGGGCATGGAATCCCCCCAAGACATGTTTTGGGGCTTAAAGCCCAAGTTTTGACCAAATTTTCTTGTAAATGTTGTGTGTTGAGCATGATTGTTCAGAGGTCTTTTGTTTCAGCCGGATGTATACCCCAAGAATTTTGTACACCCCTCCACGCGGGGGGGACTTGTCACCCCTGCGGGGGTTCGGGAGGGCCAATCCCCCCGGCTGGGGGGTTCGGGGGACAGCAGTCCCCTGGCGGGGGTTCGGGGGCAGTGCCCCCAAAGCCAAAAATAGATGTAAAATTGCCTTGTTAAGTATAGTAGCTTCTAGTCAATCTGGGCCGTTTATTAGGCGGATGATTTGACGATAGAACTTATGTTTAGTTTAGGGTTTCTTTGCCCTAGAGGGCAACCCCTCTCTTTGTATGAGGGTATTGTATTTGAGGGTGTGATATAGATGTGTATTCTATGAGCGAGAAACAGAGAGGTGAGATTGTGAGAGAAAACAGAGGATATTACAGCAGATTTTCTGTAGGTTGTGTCTCTTCATTTTTGCTGGATAATAGAAAGGAAGGACTGGCTGTTCGGGGTGGATGTAGACCAAACTGGGTGAACCACGTATATTTGTGTCTCTCTTGTTTTATGCATTTTTAGTGTTTATATTTCTGCAATATTTTATGTGTTCCATTGTGCCGTAATATATAATTTTCTAACAACTGTTATCAGAGCCAAAGGTCTATTTGGTTGATAAACTTGCAGGAAAGAAGGGTTCCTAGTTTGAGTGGGAGCAATGGCGGAAGATGGTAAGTTTAGGGTCGAGAAATTTAACGGCCAAAACTTCTCACTATGGAAGATGCAAATGGAAGATTATCTGTATCATAAAGATCTATACCTAAAATTGAGCGGAAAAACAAAGAAGCCAACGACTATGACAGATGAAGAATGGAACCTTCTCGATAGAAAGGCACTTGGAACAATACAGTTGTGCCTTGCTGCATCAGTCGCTTCATTTCGAAGGAAACAATGACAGAGGGTTTGATTCAGGCGTTGTCGAAACTATATGAAAAACCCTCGGCCTCAAACAAGGTATTTCTTATGAAACGGTTATTTAATATGAAGATGTTGGAAGGTGGATCTGTTGCAGATCATTTAAATTATTTTAATACAGTTACAAGTCAGTTAAGTTCTGTAGGGGTAAACTTTGAAGATGAAGTTAGAGCTCTGTTATTCTTGTGCTCATTTCCAGAAAGTTGGAATGGTTTAGTAATGGCTATTAGTAACTCTGTCTCTGGATCTAGTACTTTAAAGTTTGATGATGTTGTCAGTGCTATCCTTAGCGAGGAAATGCGACGGAAAATCTCTGGTGAGACATCGGGTAATGCTTTGAGTGCAGAGTCTAGGGGAAGAAAGATGGAAAGAGGAAAGAGCTCAGGATATTGCAGTAAATCAAGGAAAGACAAATCCAAGTCTAGATCGGGGATAGTGTGCTAGAAATGTGGAAAGAAAGTACACCTAAAGAAAGACTGTAGATCTCGGAAGGAAAAAGAAGGAGATACACAACATGAAAACAATCATGAAGAAAATGTGACAGGTGAGGTGTTACAAGATGCTTTGATTCTTTCTTTCGAAAATATTACTAATTCCTGGGTGGTAGATTCAGGGGCCTCATTCCATGCGATACTTGATAAGAAATACTTTCATGACTATGTTCAAGGAGATTTTGGACAAGTTCGTTTGGGTGATGATAAACCCTGTAAAATTGTTGGAATGGGTAAGGTTCTTGTAAAACAGCAGAATGGAAACCAATGGCTACTAAAGGAGGTAAGGCATGTTCCATATGTAAAGAAAAATATGATTTCAATAGGGCAGTTAGGCGGTGAAGGTTGTGTGACAACTTTCACAAATAAAGCTTGGAAGGTCACCAAAGGAGCCCTGGTAATAGCAAAAGGTGAAAAGGTTGTTACATTGTGTTTATGCAATGGTATTTCTAACTCTGTTAATGCTTTAACTTCCAAAGGAGCAGATGCAGCATTATGGCATCATAGGCTCGAGCACATGAGTGAAAAGGGGATGAAGATTCTTCACTCAAGGAATTTGTTGCCAGGTTTGAAGAATGTTGATTTGGACTTCTGTGAGAATTGCATTTATGGAAAACAGAAGAGAGTTAGATTTCTCAGAGTTGGGAAAGAAAAGAAGAGCGAAAAATTAGATCTTGTGCATACAGATGTATGGGGACCTACTCAGGTATCATCTCTCGGTGGCTCTTGTTATTATGTTACCTTTATTGATGATGCAACTAGAAAAACATGGATTTATTGTATTGAGAATAAATCTGATGTATTTGATACTTTCAAGAAATGGAAAGCTTTGGTTGAGATTGAGATAGGAAAGAAATTGAAGTGTCTTAGATCAGACAATGGAGGTGAATATTGTAGCAAAGAGTTTGATAGGTCCTATTCAGAGCATGGAATTCGTAGAGAGAAGACAGTTCCAAGAACACCACAAGAAAATGGTGTGTCCGAAAGGATGAACAGAACAATCATGGAGTGTGCAAGGTGCATGAGATTGCATGCAGGATTGCCTTTACAGTTTTGGGCAAATGCTGTAGATACTGCTGTTTATCTAATAAACAAAGGGCCTTCAAGTTCCTTGGATGGTGGTGTTCCAGAGGAAGCATGGACATGTAATAAGGTAAACTACTCCTTTTTAAAGCCTTTTGGTTGTGAGGCCTTTGCCATATTGATAAATAATATAGAATAAAGCTTGAGGCAAAGTCAAACAAATGTACCTTTATTGGATATGGTGTTAATGATTTTGGTTATCGCTTATATGATTACGAAAATCACAAAATCATTAGGAGCAGAGATGTAATATTCAATGAAAAGGTCTTGTATAAGAATCAGTTGCAGGAAAAGAAGCAAGAAAAAGAAAACAAGGAATATGCAGTTCTTGATGAAATCACTGAAAAAGTAAAGGTGCCTGAAAATAATAATAGTCAACAACCACAACAACAGCAACCATCGTAACAGCGACAGGCACCCCAAACACCTGAAAGTGGTGTTAGAAGATCTACCAGGATAAGTAGACCCCCTGAACGATACTCTCCTTCATTATATTATTTATTGTTGACTGATTCTGGTGAACCCGAATGTTATGAAGAAGCAAAGCAGGTTGAAAGAAGGAAGAAGTGGGAGGTAGCCATGGAAGAAGAGATGGACTCCTTAATTCATAACCAAACTTGGGACTTAGTCAGGTTGCCTGCAGGAAAAACTACATTGAAGAATAAATGGGTTTACAGGCTGAAGGAAGAAGATGGAGGAAAACAGAGGTACAAAGCTAGACTTGTGGTGAAGGGGTTTGCACAGAAGAAAGGTATTGATTTTGATGAAATATTTTCTCCTGTTTTTAAAATGACTTCAATCAGAACTATTTTAAGTCTAGTACCAGCTGAAGATTTGCATCTTGAGCAGTTAGATGTAAAGACAACCTTTCTCCATGGGGATTTGGAGGAAGAGATATATATGCAGCAACCACAAGGATATGAGGTGAAAGGGAAGGAGAAACTAGTGTGCAGGTTGAAGAAGAGCTTGTATGGCTTAAAACAGGCTCCAAGGTAGCGGTATCTAAAATTTGACAAGTTTATGTCTGAACAAGATTATACTAGATGTCACTTTGATCATTGTGTTTATCTGAAAAATCAAAATGATGGAAGCTATATTATATTGTTATTATATGTAGATGACATGCTTGTTGCAGGGTCTAACATGCAGGAAATAAATGTGCTCAAAAGAAAATTGGCAAATTCATTTGCAATGAAGGATTTGGGAGCTGAAAAACAAATCCTTGGTATGAGAATCACTAGAGAGAGGAAAAATTACAAATTAACATTGTATCGAAATGAGTACATACAAAAGGTGTTGAAAAGATTTAGTATGCACAATGCAAAACCAGTTAGTACACCTTTTGCTAGCCATTTCAAACTTAGTAAGGAAATGTGCCCAAAGACCTAAGAAGACATGGATTATATGTCTAAAGTTCCATATGCATTAGCAGTTGGAAGCTTAATGTATGCAATGGTCTACACAAGGCCTGATATTGCACATGCAGTGGGAGTTGTAAGCAGGTACATGAACAATCCAGGAAAGGAACATTGGATGGCAGTGAAATGGATTCTCAAATATTTGAAAGGTACCACAAATCAAGCATTATGCTTTGGTGGTTCAAACATTTCTTTACAGGGATATGTTGATGTAGATATGGAAGGTGACAGAGATAACAGGAGGAGCACTACAGGATATGTATTTACTATTGGTGGAACAGCTGTCAGTTGGGTTTCAAAAATCCAAAGTGTTGTTGCACTTTCAACAACAGAAGCAGAGTATGTTGTTGCTATAGAGGCTAGTAAAGAAATGATTTGGTTATAAAGGTTTATGGATGAATTGGGTAAGCAGCATGATATGGGCACGTTATACAGTGATAGCCAAAGTGCCATTCATCTTGCAAAGAACTCAGCATTTCATTCTAGGACTAAACACATACAGCTCAAGTACCATTTCATACGATTAGTGTTGGAACATGGAGAGTTGAAGATGGAAAAGATACACACTAGCCAGAAACCTACAGACATGCTAACAAAAGTTGTAACCAGGGAGAAACTGAGAACATGCTCAGCTTCAATTGGTCTTCAAGGATGATGATGAGGATGAGAAACAACCAGGTCTAAAGAGGAGACATTGTCCAGCAAATGAAGCAGCGGTGGAGTTGCTACAATCATTCTCCAAGTGGGAGATTGTTGTGTGTGAAGCATGATTGTTCAGAGGTCTTTTGTTTCAGCCGGATGTATACCCCAGGAATTTTTCACACCCCTCCATGCGGGGGGGTGCGGGGGGGACTTGTAACAAGCCAAAGCGCTGAATGAATAGGTGGACGCGGCACGACAAAAGGAAGTAGTCCTGAACGCATGCATTTAATCTTGGATTGATGAGGCCTTCACCATCATAGCAGACATTGAAGGCAAGCTCACACACATGTAGGGGATACGGGCATAGATGCAAAGAAGTACTTCTAACAGCGTAGTCTCGAAACAACACACGCAGTAGATCGAACAGGCAGTAGCTGAGTGCACTGCCGATCTTATAGTAGTTTGAGCAGAATTGGAATGACTTGACACGAAGATATCTGCGCCGATAGAGTGACTCAAGGGCGAGTCACAATGTTTGTGTTGGGGGCATATTGGGCATGGAATCCCCCCAAGACATGTTTTGGGGCTTAAAGCCCAAGTTTTGACCAAATTTTCTTGTAAATGTTGTGTGTGGAGCATGATTGTTCAGAGGTCTTTTGTTTCAACTAGATGTATACCCCAGGAAGTTTGTACACCCCTCCACGTGGGGGGAACTTGGCCCCCCCGCGGGGGTCCGGGGGGCCTGGGGACTAGTGGTCCCATGGCAGGGGTTCGGGGGCAGCGCCCCTGAAGCCAAAAATAGATGTAAAATTGCCTTGTAAAAGTATAGTAATTTCTAGTCAAGCTGGGCTGTTCATTAGGCAGATGATCTAACGGTAGAACTTATGTTTAGTTTAGGGTTTCTTTGCCCTAGAAGGCAACCCCTCTCTTTGTATGAGGGTATTGTATTTGAGGCTATGATATAGATGTGTATTCTCTGAGCGAGAAATAGAGAGGTGAGACTGTGAGAGAAAACAGAGGATATTACAGCAGATTTTCTGTAGGTTGTGTCTCTTCATTTTTGCTGGATAATAGAAAGGGAGGACTGGCTGTTCGAGGTGGACATAACCCAAACTGGGTGAACCAAGTATGTTTGTGTCTCTCTTGTTTTATGCATTTTCTGTGTTTATATTTCTGCAATATTTTATGTGTTCCATTGCTCCGTAATATATAATTTTCTAACAGTAAAAGCTCTGTGAATTGTGGGCGCGGAGCTTGAAATTATGATAGAGTCATAGGGTTGTCCTCCCTCATTTTGTAATTAAATTTCAGCTTAATATGCCTACCCATGGTTCGCGGACTATGGGATTGTATGAATAGAGTGAGGCTCTAAGTGTAGAATGAAGGGCATAATAATAGGAGCATGAGAAGTCTAAGTGATTGAGTAAAAGTTTAAAGTGTTTCTTTGGGTCATAGAGTAGGGGAAGGCTCTGCAGCTGAGTGCGTAGAGGCCTAGTAGTCCATAGCTGAGTGCACAAACCCTTGCAGTTGAGTGCGCAGGGTAGGTCGAGTTTGTAACCATTGGAAGAATCAATAAAGAGAAGTTTTACCATATTTCTGTGCATCTTTTCCTGTTTTAATATATGATTGGGTATAATTTGCAAGTATAATGTTTATTTACTACACGAACCTATATGAATGTTTTTCATAACCAATTATAATGTAAGACATCCAATTATGTGAAGGTAATTAACTGGTATAGGAAGATAATTAAGATCTCGAGTAATAGCGCTGAGTGAGGCTCTAGCAGCATGGAGGCTCCACAACTGCTGGTTAGGGTTGTGCAAAGGTAGCGTATCAGGGCGTAAGGAACAAGGATGTACGCGAAGTGACCTATGCATAGGGATAAACAATTGGACTAGTCAAACCTCTCAGACATCTCAAGGGTGCAGAAACTTGGTTCTAGCACCCTCCCATACTACTTCGGTTGAGACCTCAGTCCACACTCCGCGGATTGTTACCGAAAGGGCCAGTAGTATAGGAATTTGTTTGGCTAATTAACTCTGAACTTGGGTCAAGCCCCAACAAGCCAGCAATTGGTTTTGTTGGCAAAGACACGTGGCACATTTTTTATTTTCTCACATTCGCAATCAAAGATCCTCGAGAACCATTTAAAGTTCTCGAATTTCTTGAATTTTTTATACATAATATTTAGTAATTATTTTTACCCACATTTCTGTGAATGTTGTTATCAGTGGCACCATTTCATTTTCAGACCTTGTAAAACTGATATTTTCATTTTTCATTTTCCTAAATATATTTTCTTATTATTTTTATCTGAATAAGAGTTATTGTTTTATTCATTATTTTCAATGTGTTTTAAACATCATATTGAATATGTGAAATATTACTAAGAATGGTATATGCTTATTTAAAAAATTATTAAAAATGTGATATACTTTAGAAATATTATATGTTATAATTTCTATTTAATTATATATACCTAATTAGTTTAGAATTTTTTCTATTTAAATACATTGTTAAATATTTTTTTAAGTAAAGTTAATATTTGTACTTAATTATTCTAGGGGACAACTCAATTGGTGATCAAAGTAATGTGAAATTTGGTCAAATTGAGAGATCCAAGGTTCAAATCTTGTTGATTGTGACCTGGTTTACATAGAGGAGTATAGGTCATAGACACCCAGAGTTTTGCTAGTAGTTACATGCTAGGCATGCTACGAGGTTCCTCTACGATACCAAAAACAAAAATGTTTTATCGCATCCCCATCATTTCAATTTTTTTTTTATTATTCATTCTATTTTCCAACAGAATAATAGTTCCTAAAGTAGCAATGATTGTAGGTTGCTTATTTTCTTCCAACGTAGGTACTTTGATAGTTGCATTCCCTACTTAAAATTTCCTTTATGACTTATATTTTAATTGGCTCTGCAATGTATATGATACCACCATGGTCACGACTTTTGCCTAGCATACTCTCTAGTGACATGACTAGTTTGGTATGCATGTGCCATGTCATCTGGCTTTCAACCTTAATTTTTGTTTTACCTATGTTTCTGCATGGTATCTAGACTACTCACGAAGTAAATTTTCATCTGCAATGCCCATGTGAAACAAATAGAAACCTGGTTTTTTTTCTTATGTTTGTACTTGTTATTGTCCTTGTGATGGCACTATGAATACACCTGGTAAATTTTAACTTGCGACACCTCTAACATTGACGTGATCGCCATATGCCTTTGTGCCTCATTCTATCCAATGGTTGTGATTGACTTGGTTTTCATCTAACCCTAATTTCTCATTGCATGAGATTCATTCTTCCTCTTCAACTATTATCGCGTTGTAGAGCATCGCCGCAATGATGTGTTGAAAAATGCAACAACAAAATCCTAATTTAATTTTGCCCTTGAATTAAATTAGGAGTTAAATTGTAATTCTAATTCTCATAACAAATTGTAATATTTAACTAAGTTAGTTTGACTTAGTTAATTCGGGTTCGGAGTCTATCTAGAGTTATGTAGAGCGGTTCCTAAATTTTAGGGGCCTAGGTTTAGTTTATTTGGAGTTGGAATTATTTAATTTAGTCCAACTGAGTTAAATTCAGTTAAACTAGTTCCAATTGATGGAGGAAGTAGTGGCTGATCCAATAGTGGGGTGTAACCTACAGTATTGGGGTGTAACCAACACTACCCAACCAGTAAACTGAAGATTCACTCATAATTAACTCATGCATGTGAGATCAGAGAAAGGTCCAGTTGAGGGTGGAGTTCAGGGACAGTGTACTATCAATTGTATAATCATTTGAATTGTACATGTGGTGCATGAAATCAGAGGAAGGCCTATGAGGATTGCGCAGTTCATTATTGAAGAATTTCCCAATTAAATACGGGCTAATTCCTAGGAAACTACACAAGAAAATAGGCGCTTGGAAGGCATCATATTTGGCTAGGTATTGGTTGGAGCTTGTTTTCGAAGTAGTGAGATAGATATAGATAGTGCAAAGGTTGCTTGGGCTTGAGAAAAACATTGTAATATTCTCATATTTTATGATTGATGCAATATATAGATATCAAGGGGTTTTAGTTGTGGTTTTCCTTAGAAAATTATTATGTTATGTGTGATTGAATTCTTTTTTTTTTTATGTTTTTTTATTTCATTGATCGCTTATTGTTTCTGCTAAAGAGTAGAGTAGATTCAAGTCAATTTTTTTAGCCTATTACAATCTGTAGTTTGAATCTACAAGGAATTTCTACATGGTATCAAATTTGAACTCACTATAGAAGAGGAGAAGACGAGTTTTCCTTTTGCAGGAGAAATCGAATTTGTAGTATCATACTTTAGAGCAAGCAGGATGTCGTTCTATAGATTAAGACTTGAATATTCCCTTGAGGGTAGTTCAAACTATATTTCTTTGAAGGATAGAATGGAGGTAGTGTTGGAAGACAGTGGGCTTAAGGAATTCATAGACAAAGATATTCCTAAGATAGTTGATGCTCGGGATCTTGTAGAGTGGAGAAAGTGTGTGGAAAAGGCTGGAAGGATTATCCTAGAAGAATTTTGAGATCATATTGTTTCAAACCTTCATGGTAAGGAAAATTCATTTGCAATGTTGAAGGCCTTGACAGACCTATATCAAAATAATAGTGACCATAGGAAGCTAGAAGTGAAGGACAAGCTTAGAAAGATCAAGATGGAAAAGTGTGACACAATAACGAAGTAATTGACCAAGTCCACCCA
This sequence comes from Pinus tabuliformis, assembly GCA_031772625.1. NCBI lineage: Eukaryota > Viridiplantae > Streptophyta > Pinopsida > Pinales > Pinaceae > Pinus > Pinus tabuliformis. Next base: position 238,513,964 of record CM062816.1, on the reverse strand, counting down.
ATCTCAAGATGCACCTGGAAGTGTTGGTGTTATAGTTACTGAAGATGATCTGGTGATCCTAGTACTTCTAGGACTTCCAAAGAGTTGGCCCAGCTACCAGGACTCAGTTAATGGAAGGGAGAGCCTACAAAAGTGGAAGAAATTATGGCCGAAACTAGTACAATAAGGGATTCAACAAAACACCAAACATGGATCCTCATCTAAGCATGATGATGAGGATAATTGTTCCTTAGCTGGGAAGGAGAAGAAAGGGAAGGGGAATTCATCCCATTCCAAATAAGATTCCAATAATGGAAGCAAGAAGAATGACATGTCGAAGATTAAATGTTTTCACTATCACGAAATCGGACACTATGCCACAAAATGTATGCATAAGAGTGTAGGTAAGAAGCCCTCGAGAGGAGTGGTAGGTGAAGCTCTTGCTTCACAATTCGAACTTATGAGGTAGCCTCATTGCTTGCATGGTGACATCATTGATGGGTAGTGTGTGATACCTAGATAGTGGAGCCTCATTCCATATGAACATAAACGAAGAGTTATTCAGTGACTTGGAGGAGAAGGACCTCCACATGCACATCAAGATGGGAGATGATGGGAGGTATTGTGCAATCGACATCGATATTGTTTCCTTTTAGAGGGAGTATGGTTCTCCTCTCACATTAAAAGATGTCATGTATGTTCTGGGTTTGAAGAATAATTTGGTTTTAGTTTCATCTTGGATAATTGTGGCTATGTTGTGATATTTAAAAATGGAAAGGCTTTCCTTCATCACATAACCTCAACATAGGTTAAGTGGATCAGGTTTCAGTTGAAGAACCTCTACAAATTGGATGTAGAAGGTTGCACTGCTTTGAGCAAAAAAGTAGAGAAGGTGCAGAGTCGATACATCAGTGACTTGTGGCATAGAAGATTGGGTCACTTGCACCACAGAGCTTTGAAGGTCGTGCAACAAATTTCTACCAGACTTCCCAAGGGTACACTATAACATAGAGACTCATCTAAAGGGTGTAAATTGGAGAAGTATACCAAAGCTTCCTTTCTTGATAAAGACATTTGAGCATAATTGATCCTTGATCGAGTCGAATTAGATGTGTTTGGACTATTTTCGACAACATCCACGGCCAAGCACACGTATTATGTAATATTTGTTGACGATTTTTCTCGTAAGTGCTAGATTTTATTCATGCAAAAGAAATATCATACATTTGGTAAATTTTGTGGATTTAAAGCACTTTTCAAGAAAGATACTAACATGAAAGTTAAATCTCTTAGAAACGAGAATAGTGGAGAATATGTGTTGAATTAATTAAAGAACTTTTGTGCATCGAAAGGCATTCGACTGGAATTAATAGAACGTCATAACCCACAATAGAATGGGGTGGATGAAAGAAAGAACGTAAGTGTTGTGGGAGTGGCACGAGAGATGTTACATGATCAGGGACTATCATTAAACTTGTGGGTTGAAGCATGCAACATAGTTGTTTATTTGCAGAACAAAAGCCCTCATCGAAATCTCAGGATGAGTATACAAGAAGAATTTTTTTTATGTAAGAAGCTAGATGTGGTACACTTCAAGATATTTGGTTCATAATTGTATTTTCATGTTACCAAGGATGCATGGAAAAAGATAGAGCCAACAACTGAGTTGGGCATATTCATGGGGTTCAATGATACACCTCACAATTATTGGGTGTACCTGTCATCCAACAGGATGACAGTGGTTCATAGAGATGTGAAGTTCGATGGAGAGAAGGCCATGATATGTTCCCTTAAGAGGGAGCTTCAGTTACATGCAATGAGGAGCTTTTAGCTATAAAGGAGGAACCTCGGGATGATGAGGAGCAACCACATGTAGAGAAGTAGATAGTGGAAGCACCCACTCATGTAGAGACTTCCAAAGATGGAAGGAAGCATACCAGAGAGGTTGAAAAATTGATGCATGGTTCTAGTGAGAATGTGGGAACACCCACATAATAGCGCAGGCTAAGGAGGTCACTAGATTAGTACACCGGCTACATGGCTCTAATGTGCAAGAGTGTAGATATTGAGCCATCCTCATTTGAGGAGGTAGTGTAGCAACTAGTACTAGTTGATGCCATGGTTGAGGAGTATGACTCCATTATCAAAAACAGTGTTTGGGAGGTCGTCCTAAGGCCAGCAAACAAATCAATGGTGAGTTCTAGATGTCTTTACAAGGTAAATAAAGCAACAGATGGGAGTGTGGAGAAACACAATGCCATATTTGTGGCCAGAGGATTCTCTGAGGTGGAGGGAATTTATTATGAGACCTTTGCTCCAGTAACAAGGTACTCTTCGATCAAATCTATTCTAGCAATGTCAGCACATATGGGATGGAAGATACATCAGATGGATGTGAAGACAACATTCCTCAATGGTATGATTGAGGAAGAGGTGTATATTGACCAGTTAGAATGATTTTAGACCTTCAACAGAGAGTTGCATGTGTGCAGACTCAAGTGAGATTTGTATGGACTAAAACATGCACCTTGTGCTTCATACATTAGGATTGACATTTATTTCACCAGGTTGGGCTTCACCAAAAGCGAAGTAGATGTCAGCCTTTACCATATTGTGGTTGAAGGTAAATTGTTGATTATATTATTATATGTCGATGATTTGATTCGAATAGGTGATGATAAGCTAATAAAATCTTTCAAAGTGGATCTTGCAAGAGAATTTGAGATGGAGGACCTAGGGCTCATACATTACTTTCTTCCTATGCATTTATGGCAAGGAGATGAGGAATTGTTTGTTTCTCAAGGCAAGTATGCCAACGTGATACTAAAGAAGTTCCACATGGAGAGAAGAAAACCCATGGACTCTCCTCTAGAAAGTAATTGGAGGAAGGAACATGCTACCTTAGGTGAAGTAGTAGAGGATACTATTTATAGACATCTTGTAGGTTCACTTATGTATTTGGTCAACACACGATTGAACATGTGTTTTGCAGTTAACCAACTTAGTCAAGCAATGGTTAATCCAACTAAACTTTATTGGAGGGCAGCTAAACATGTGTTAAGATAGCTGAGAGGCACCACTCAGTTTGGTCATTGGTATGTACAAATAGAGGGAGTGAAGCTTCAAGGCTTCACAGATGGAGATTGGGTATGGATTCCATCTTATAGGAAGAGCACATCATGGTGAATCTTTTGTATTGGGTCAGCAGGAGTTTCTTGGTATAGCAGGAAGAAGATATCATTTGCACTTAGTTTGGTAGAAGAAGAGTACATTGTTTCTAGTTAAGCAACTTGTGAGGCTACCTGGGTGAGGAAGATCCTTGTTGGGTTATTTGTTCAGCAGATGGATCCTACAATTATTTACTGTGACAATCAGAGTTGTATCAAGCTCTTCGAGAATCTAGTTTTTCATGATCGATCCAAGCATATCGACATTTGGTATCACCATCTATGAGATTGTGTGCAGAGGAGAATCATGTTGCTAGAGTACATTCCTACAGAGGAGCAGGATGCAGATATTTTGAGAAAGTCATTGTAAAGATGCTAATTCGAGTTTCACATAGGCATGATTGGGGTAGCAGATAATCCATTTCTTGTTAAGAGGGAGTGTTAAAAAATGCAACAAGAAAATCCTAATTTAATTTTGTCCTTGAATTAATTTAGGAACTAAATTGTAATTCTAATTCTCATAGAAACTTGTCATAGTTAACTCAGTTAATTCGAGTTGGCTTAGTTAATTCGAGTTGGGAGTCTATCTAGAGTCATGTAGATTTGTTCCTAAATTTTAGTGGCCCAGGTTGAGTTTATTTTGAGTTACAATTATTTAATTAATTCTAACTGAGTTAAATTTAGTTAAACTAGTTCCAACATATAGAGGAATTAGTGGAATATCTAGTAGTGCAATGTAACCTATGGTAGTGGGGTGTAACCAACACTTCTCAACTAGTAAACTAAATATTCAGTCATAATTAACTCTTGCACGTCAGATCAGAGAAAGATCTAGTCGAGATTGGAGTTTAGGGAGAGTGTACGATTAGTTGTATAATCATTTGAATTTTACAGGTGGTGCATGCAATCAAAGGAAGGTCTGTGAGGATTTCACAATTCATTATTGAGGGATTTCCCAATTAAATATGGGCTAATTCCCTAGTAAGCTTCACAAGGAAATATGAGCTTGGCAGACAACATATGTGGCTAAGAATTGGTTGGATCTTGTTTGTGAAGTAGTGAGATAGATACAGATAGTGCATATATTTCTCGATCTTACGAAAAGAATTGTAATCTTCTCATATTTTTTTATGATTTAAATACACAAAAATCACGAGTTTTTAGTTGTGGCTTTCCCAATAAAATTATTGTCTTATGTGTGATTGAATTCTTTCTCTTTTACGGTTCATGATTTCATCGATCATTTATTGTTTCCGTTGATGAGTAGAGTATATTCAAGTCAATTGTTCTAGCATATTACAATATGCAATTTGAATTTGTAAGTAATTTCTACACAATGGAGGTTTTCTTCACATTTGTTATGTGTTACAAATGATACCCACTTCCCATACCACTTGGAGATATCTCATCACAGCACCCGTTCTTCATAGGATGTGTCAAGCCAACTCATTCAGGTAGAAATTACAAATTGTCCCTCTTTTACTTCCTCTTTTTCTAGGTTGAATTCGTGAAAGGTGTGCATTATTACCTTTCTCTATGGTAACTATTCTTGGGTGCATTTTTTTCTTTTAGTTGAAACTTAACTAGATTGTTCTAGGTTTTGTAGGGTTTGTCACCACCTGGTGGTTTCTAGGAATACTATTTAAGTTCTCAGTGTGAGTGAACCCTCCTTTTCTTGGACGAATGAAGGTATTCTCAAAACCTGTTCTCCTCTTTGTTTTTCTATAGTTGTATTAAGCTACGACGACCTAGATTCATTATTTCTTTGGTATGAATTTAATACCTCTGGTATTCATCATTATTTGTTTTCTTTTCCATCATATCATTGTAGTTTCATATGTTGGGTGTTCTAGTTTCACTATGTTCCTTTATAAGCACAATGATTCCTCTACCACTTCTTTTTCAAGTATCCACTCTGATTCTTCTTCAATGCTTTGTGTACTTTTGATTTACAGCTTAGTTCTAGCCCGTGGAAGGGATAGGGTTTTATTAATAAAGGTAATTATAGGATCTATTTTAATTTTGTTTCTTCTTCGTTGATTCTTTAATTTTGTTCCAATGGCTCTTAGTAGAAGTAAAACCCCACTATGTTGTTGGATGTTCCCATATGCCAACTTTCCCACTAGCAACAAAATGCACCCGGTTAATTTTTTTCCTGGTTATTTGATTTTTAATTATTATGGATCAGGGCTATTGTTTGATTATGATTGATTACAAGCATGTCAGTTATATTTCCCTATCTAGGTCATATTTCCTTTGGTGAATTTGGCAATTATTTTGTTGTACTTGCCTTTTTAATTTTGATGTTACATATTCTTTATAGAAAAGCAAAGGAGTATGCAACCCAGATAATGAGATTCCTTCTACCTTTATGCATATGTCATTTCCTCTATAAACAATTTAATTCATTCAAGGCCTAAAAATAACCCTCATTTACTCTCTCTAGGTATGAGAATTTGGCTACAAAATTCACATATTAAAGGTAAGTTTATAGCGATTTCTTTCTCCATCCAGTATTAGAGTAATTCCTCCCTCCTTTGTATGCATTTTTTTTTTCAGATCAACATGACATATCACACTTTATTTTAGTTTACATGGTGTATTCTCCCACTTCTATTCATTTACATAGTAAATCTATCATAGGATGCAAATAGTGTTAACAACTGAATCTAGATAGATTTATTTAATACATATTTTTTTTAATGTGTACATGCTACTTGTTGGGAACCATAAAATTTTGACTTTAGTTCTCATTTATATAAGAGTGTTTGAATTTACAACCAAAGGGTTTTGTAACCCTATGGACAGATTTGTTAATTTTTTTCTTAATATCATAATCAAAGGAATATTTTTTTTCTTTATGTAGCACTCTATCTTTTTTAAAAGACAATCTACACCAGTAATTTAAATCACAATATTAGTATTAATTATGTTAGTCTTAATAATTTATGGTTTGATTCCAGTATGGAAATATTACTTGCTTATGTTCGTCTATGCTTTATGGCTATCATATTTTTTTTCCTTTCATTGTGTTGGTCCATTATAAACACAATTCCTAGGGCGACTTGGTATTACTTTTACCAACGGTGACTGCTATACTCTAAGTTACAATAATCTGCAAATATTAATTGTTGAGTAATGGATTTGCGTTGAGTATATTATTTATAAGGTAGTATATGAGTTAATTTAGCTTAAATCTCTTAATAAGACACAAATTTCCCTATCTAGCTACATGTTATAACAATTTATTTCTATGTTCTGGTAGTGTGCAACTCCTATCAACTTTTTTGTTCAATGAAATTAATATCATGCTACCATCAAAGGTATTCTTAAGGTTAGTTATATAAATATTTAATATACCTATCTTCCCTTTGTTATAATTAAATTCTCGATAATTTCCATTGTTGTTTTTTTTTTCTCTAGACATTTCATGTGTTTACATATTAATCACTTTGTGCTAAATGCATCGAGTCTTTTACTCTAGTTCTCACTCTGTGAGCACTACACTAACTCCCTTTTCATATTGTTACCCTTGTAAAAATTCGTGAGAGTTCTTGTTATAAATAGGTATAACTACATACCTTTAATTCTTGGTATAATTGATTACTCATAGTTACCACATAAAATAGAGAATTCCTCTTTCAGTTTACTTGTCCTACTTACCTACAGCGAGAATATATATATATATATATATATATATATACACACACACTATTGTACCTTCGTTGTCACTTAATATTCACTCACAATTGCATGACACTTTAATCATGTCTAGAAGTTTGCTTAATAAAGTCCAAATTTCTCATTTTTAATTATTACACATATAACATGATACATATACTGAATAGAATTTTATACCAGTGTAAAACTATTCAGATTCTATTATTGCTAACTTTACCTAGAAAAATACTACATCATCCTGAAATGAAGCAAAATCAATAATATTATTAGTTAAATCTCATCACAATTAAAGGAATGTAACCATATTTCTAACCACACTTATGCTAGGGAAATTACTTAGAGGTTGAACACTTTCCTCCAGACCATGAATTGAGTCCACCAGTTCCACCTGAGCTAAGATCTGTTTACCACTAGAATCAACAACCCAATTGATTCTGACGTGGTTCATTTTGTAAGTTCTCCTCCCTAGCAAATTTTAATAGTGTCTCACTTCTTAGTCTATCAACCCACTTTCCTATGCCATTTGTGTTTTTTTTTAGAAAAAGGTTCTTTCCTTTTTCTTTAAACTCATATTTTTTCTCCCGCAATGCTTTATTTCACCCAAACTTAGTATCTTTCTCCAACTAAGTGATTTAGTATGATCTTTCTCTCCCATCATATTAAATCTATATATATTTTTTTAATTATTTTATCCTAGGGATTTTTAGGAGATTTAACCACCAATAGTTGTTTCCAACTGGTAAGAAATATTTTGACTCTAGTGTTCTTCCATTGAGTAAATTCCACATTTGATTTATTATTAATAATTAATCAATTAAATCACATTAATTAAATCATTCCAATCATCAAAAGAAATTAACCATGGCTTCCCTAACCATCTAGTCTAAAAATAGTCAATGTCTAAAATAGTCAACATTAACATAGAAAACAAAGGGGTGCTACATCTTCTATCCATTTTTATTCAACACCATACTCAGTGTTGGATGTCTAATTATTTTCTTTTTGAAACATTACTGGAAAAACCTCTTGCATTTTGTCTTCCATCTCCCAGGTGGCCTCCTCAAGTGTAAAGTGCTTCCAGTGCACTTTAACCTAAGCGATGGATCAATTCTGAAGCAAAATATCTCTTTGATTTGATACACGAAGTGGTCTGCTAGGAAATATCATACTGTTGCCACTTGTATCAAGTCCCAATCAATTATATGAGAATTATCATGGACATATTTTTTAACAAAGATAGATGAAAAAAATTGTGTACTTTTATGTGGCTAGGAAATTCCAGCTAATATGATACTTGTCTGGCCCTGTCCAAAATTTAAAAAGGCCCACAGAACCATGGTGCTAATTTACCACAGGTCTGCATCCTCAAGGTGCTCTTCCTTGGTTTAACTCTCATGTATACATGCTCTCCGACTTTAAACTCCTTTGGGGTTCTTCTTTGGCCAACATAAATGTTTTGTCTATCCTGCGAATTTTTCAAGTTCTTTTTGATCTTTTGCACTACTTGTTCCATTTCCTGTAAAGCATCTAGCCCAAATATTAGCATGTCTTTCAATTGAATCTCACTAAGAGCTGTGTGGAATTTTCTTCCATATAAGGATTCAAAGGGAATCAACTTTATAGAAGCTTGACAACTTTTTTTATAGGAAAATTATTCTAGATGTAAGAAATATCCCACTTATTAGGTCTATTCATGGCATACATTGTTAACAGTTCCTCTAGAATATTTTTTATTTTTATTTTTGTCTCTCAATCAGTTTGGGGGTGATAAGTTGTGTTTAAATTAAGTTTATTCCCCATTCCTCCAAACAGAGCCTTCCAAAATCTAGAAGTGAATTTAGCATCCTTTTCAGATATTACCTTTTTTTGTACCCCATGTAATCAAAAAAATTCCATCATAAAGATGTTTGCAATTTGAGTTTTACCAAATTTAGACTATACTGGTATAAAGTGAGTTTCCTTACTTAGTTTGTCTACAACCACCATGATGGAGTCATGTTATCATATTTTTCTTGGTCGTCCTGTAATAAATTCTAAAGAAACCACTTTCTGTTTCAATTCCAGAATGGGTAGTGGATTCAATAATTTAGATGGGTACTAGTGTTGTACCTTCACCTACTGACATTCCAGAAATTTGAACAAATATTTTTCCACCTCCTTTTTCATACCAGGCCAATCAAATTATTTTCCTAGTGCACTAATCAACTTTTGTTAACTGGGGTGTCCAACCTACGGTTTATTGTGATGCTCATTTGATATCAACTTTTTTAAAGCACTTATATTGGGAATATACAGTCTAATTCTGTAAGTTAACATTTTTTTCTGAATTTTCAGCATAACCCTTAACTTCTACTTGTAATTTTTCTTGAATTTCCTTGTAAATTTGATCCCCCTGTATTGAATTTTTGATCTGTTCAACAACATCTCCACTGGCACTACTAATAGAAATTTTCATAAGTGTATTTTCATGTTTACTTAAAGCATACCCTACTTTATTTTCTTTACTCATAATATGTTTTATGTCAAATTCAAATTTTTTGAGAAAAGGCATCCACCTAGCTTGTCTAGCATTAAGATCTGGTTGGCTAAAAAAGTATTTTAAACTAATGTAATATGTCACCAATGTGAACTTTTTACCCAACAAGTAGTGTCTCCACATTTTTAAAGCATTTATTACGGCAGCCAACTCTAAGTCATATATTGCATAGTTATTTTCATGTGGTTTTAATTTCCTAGATTCATAAGACACTATACAATTATCTTGCATTAAGGCTCCACCTAAACCCTCCAAACAAGCATTTTTGCATACAACGAATTCCTTTTCCACATCTACAATTCTCAAAATATGTGTTATTATCAATAATTGTCTAATTTTGTCAAAACTTTCTTGACACTTTCTTGTCCACTCAAATTGTGTTCCATTATTTTTTAATGAAGTAATAGGATAGGCTAGCTTTGAAAAACTTTCAATGAACCTTTTGTAGTATCTTGTAATTCACATAAAGGATAGGACATCTGACACATACTTAGGTATGGGCCAATTCAAAATGGCACTAACTGTGAGGTCCATATAATACTAGTGATTCCCCCATTATTATTGTCATTGTAGCCCTTATTGTTACTGTTGTGCCCTATTGTCCCCATATTGTTATTATTTTTCCCCATAGAAACCCACTATTTTTATTGTTTTGCCCTTATATTACTATTGTTATGTCGGCTTTGATTATATTGTGACCCTTTAGATTCCTATATATAGAAAGGAGGTTTTGATCATTTGTATCATCCAAGAATTGTTCATTTGTGTAATATAAAGGAGATTTCCCCCCGAAGAGGTTGATTTCTAGGGTGTTGATCTTTCTTTTCTGTCATTTTGTGAGCTGTTTTCATAACATTTGGTATCAGAGCATTGGATTCTAGGGTTTCACTACTCCAAATAGGTCATCATGGAATTTTTGCTATAACTTTTTTTATACGATTTTTCAGAAGCTAAAAAAAAAAACCCATTTGCACCGAAATCATTTTGAACCTCGGGTCTGAGTTTTAGATATTGTCTCACTATATTTTCGTAAATATGATCTTAGGAAGTTATGGTGTTTGCAGACTCCAGAATTACATTCCAAATAGGTGACCATGGAAAAATCATCATAAATTTCTCTTTGAGCATTAGATTGAAATTTCGTAAGAAGTGAAAAAAAGATGACAAAGTACAGTTTTCTATGTGTATTTTTCAGATCCGAAGGTCAAAATAATGACACGTGGCTCCTCATACACATTCTCTCTACTGAAAAATTATATAATCAGGCCATCCTAGGAGATTGGGCATAACACTTTCTTGGAAAATCCAATTTTGATCAGACTGGTGGCATTGGAAAGAGGATTCATAGGGCTACCACAAGAAGAAATTTTAGAGCTTGGAGATCCCCACTTACAGAGATACAACAGATTCAATATCAAGCTTCTACAAAGCGAAAAATGGTGTGTGGACTTTTAAATTTTTTTCATAAGTTTGGTTGAAAAATTAGTTTGAAGTTCAAAGGGCATAGTAAAGCATAATTATCATTAATTTATGCCTCGAAGAAAGAAAATGGAAACACATAGTAAGCAACCTGAGATCTCTAGCATGACTCATGAAGAAGACGAATAAATGCAAAATGATATATATAAATTGTGAGACCAAGTGAAACAAATTTCACTCTCACAAAAGGTAACTGAAGCTAAGATTGATGGTTTAAGGAAAGGCGTGGATGCTAAGAGATATGGCATGGAAGATAATATGAATGGCGTGAAAGTTAAGATGCATGGGATGGAAGCTAATATGGATGGCATGAAAGTTAAGATGAATGGCATGGATGCTAAGATGGATGGTATACAAGAAAAACTGAAAGGCAACATGGAAGATTTGATGATAGATTTGATTAAGTTCCTACAAGAAATGCTTACTAATGGTGAAGGGGTAGTAAAAGAAACTAATGATGAGAACAAAATAAATGTTAATCATGATTTCATACACTCTAACATTGGATTGAAGACCCACCATGTTCCAAATATCGATATGAGGAAGTTTGAAGGCAAGGATCCCACAACATGCATACTAGAAATGGAGCAATTTTTCGATCTCCATAATTTGAAAAACACACAAAAGGTACGCATTCAACTTTGTATTTCGAACCAAATAAGTTTGTATGGTATCAATGGCTTTGCTCTCATAAACAAATTTTCACTTGGGAAATTTTTACGGAATAAATGATAGCACATTATGAGGATACAAAAAGAAACACTTTTTTAAGCCAATTGATAAACCTCAAACAAAAGGGTTCAATGATGGAGCACATTGAGGACTTCCAAAAATTGAATATAAGGGTAAAAGATATACCAGAGGAACATAGGATTGATGTGTTCAAAGGGACTTTGAAGGATAACATCCAACATGAGGTTTGCCTTTGGGAACCTCACTCATTGGAGAAGGCATTCAGGTCGACAACAAAAATGGAAAGAAAAATTATGGAAACAAGGAAGCCTACCACTTAGAACTATAAGGATGGAAGTGTTGTTTACCCTAGCCTTCCACAACCTACAATGTTGACATCCCAACAGTTGGAAGAAAAAAGAGAAAAATGGCTTTGTTACAGTTGTGATAGAAAATACACTAAAAGTCATAAGTGTGCTGAGAAGAAATTATTTTACATAGATTGTGAAGAGGAAGAAAAGGAACAAGAAACATCAAAATAAGAGGATATACACCATGAAAAAACCATAGAGAAAGAAGAAATGAATCTGACCATATATTGTAATGAATTGGCAGGAATTACTACTCCTCAAACTATCAAGATAGAAGGCCATATCAAGAAGAAAAATGTAAAAGTGGTTATTGATTCAGGTAGTACCCATAATTGTATTCATTGTAAGATAGCGAAGGAATTGAATTGCTTCCTATATCCAGCACAAAAGTGTCAAGTGATGGTTACAAGTGGAGGAACCATAAATTGCTCTGGAAAGTGCCATAATATCAAGCTATCCATGGGAGAATATGTATTGAATAGCCCAATACCTTCCATTCCAATGGGTAGTGTTGATGTTGTATTAGGAATCCAGTGGCTACAATCCTTGGGTGCAATAGCTTTTAATTTTCAAGAAATTTTCATGAAATTTTCTTCAGAAGGAAAGGAATCTGAATTAAGAGGTATCGTAGGCAAACCAAGAAAGATAATCAGCTCCAATGGATGACAAAGCTTCGAAAGAAAGAACAATGAGGCGTAATTGCACAATCATGTTCTCTAGAGGTTCCTGCATCGAAGTCATCTATTTCTCCAGATCTCCAAAAAGTATTGGACAATCATTCCAAGGTATTTGAGACTCCCAAAGGTCTCCCACCTACTTGTGATCATGATCATGCTATTCATTTGGTTCCATGAAGTGTTCTTCCAAACATCAGGCCTTACAGATATCCCTATGCCCAAAAGAGTGAAATTTAACGTATGGTTGGAGAAATGCTAGAGGCTGGTATAATTCAACCTAGTCAAAGTTCTTTCTCTACACCAGTAGTATTGGTGCACATGAAGGATGGATCATGGCACATGTGTCTGGATTATAGGGAGCTCAACAAGCTCACTATCAAAGATAAATTTCCCATTCCTATCATTGATAAACTATTGTATGAATTGCATGGATCAATTTACTTCACCAAGTTGGATCTTCGTTTAGGATATCATCAAATCAGAATGAATACTGAAGACATTCCAAAAACAACATTTAGAACTCATGTGGGTTATTATGAATTTTTGGTCACACCTTTTGGCCTTACCAATGCACCTTCTACATTTCAAGGTTTGATGAATAACATTTTCAAACACTTCCCTAGAAAATTTGTGTTAGTGTTTTTTGATGATATACTAGTCTATAGCAAGTCTTGGAAGGATCATGTTCAACATGTTGACATGGTGTTCAAACTATTGGAGGAGAACAATTATATGCAAAAAAATCTAAATGTTTCTTTGGAGTACAAGAGGTGGAATATATGGGCCATATTGTATCTCATGAAGGTGTTAAGGTAGACCATAGAAAAATTAAATCCATTAAGGAATGGAAAATCCCCACATCCATAAAGCATTTGCGAGGATTTCTCCGTTTGACAGGGTATTATCGCAAGTTTTTTAAGAATTATGAAAGAATAGAAGAACCTCTAAAAACATTATTGAAGAAAGATGCATTTTTATGGACTCCAGAAGCAACAAAGGCCTTTAAACATTTTAAAGAGTCAATGTGCCAAGCACCAGTCGTAGCTACACTGGACATCACAAAAACCTTTATTGTGGAATGTTATGCCTCAGGAAATGGAATTGGTGTTGCTTTAATGCAAGAAGAAAGACCCATTGCTTTCGAAAGTCATCCAATAAAAGGAAATTATTTACACAAAGTTATTTATGAGAAGGAAATGTTGGCAATACTACATGCACTTAAGAAATGATGAGCCTACCTAATGGGAAGACATTTCAAGTTTAAAAAAGATCATGATAGTCTTAAATACTTCTTAGAAAAAAGATTATCTTTAGAAGAGAAGCAAAAATGGGTCACAAAGATGTTGGGTTATGACTTTGAAATCATATACGAAAAAGGAAAGCAAAATGTTGTGGAAGATGCACTCTCAAGAAAGGATGAGGATGTGGATGCATTGCTTTGTGCCATTTATATTATCCAACCAGATTCGATAAACAAAGCAAGGGATGAATGGAAGAATGGTGAAAAAGTGTGGGCACTCATTCAAAAGTTACAACAAGATCCTAGTACATCTAATACATTTAGATGGAAAAATGATTCGCTATGGTATAAAGATTGCTTATACCCAAGTCATAATTCCCAACTCAAACAAAATAATCTTATGGAATTGCACGCCTCTCCTTGAGGAGGGCACTCGGGATTTTTAAGAACTTACCATAGGGTTAAGAAGGAATTTTTTTTTGGATGGCCTTAAATCTGATATTCAAAAGTTTGTGGTGCAATTTTTGGTTTTCCAACAAAATAAAGTTGAAACAATTAGGACCCCAGGTTTATTACAACCTTTGTTCATTCCAAGTCAATGTTCGGAGGAGGCTTCAATGGAATTTATCACAGGTTTACCCAAGTCCAAAGGAAAGAGTGACATTATGGTGATAGTTGATAGACTTACCAAGTATGCACACTTTTGTACATTATCTCATCTGTTTAAAGCCAGTATAGTTTCTGCTACATTTATGGAAACAATTCAAAAGCTACATGGAAACCCAAAGATTATTGTAAGTGACAAAGATCCCATTTTCACTGGAAATTTTGGACAAAATCATTTTCTTGTCTTGGCACTCAGTTAGCTCATAGATCATCTTATCATCCTCAATATGATGGGAAAACTGAGATAGTAAAATTTTTTTTGGAAGGATATCTTCGTTGCTTTGTATCTGATAAACAGACATAATGGGTCAAATGGTTGCCTTTGGCTGAATGGTGATATAACATTTCCCTCCATACCGGAACAAAAATGACCCCATTTATGGAACTTTACAAATATCACCCACCGTCCATCACATCATATTTAAGAGAAAATTCTAAGGTTCAAGCAGTGGAAGATCACATTGAGCATCAACAACAAGTTCTCCAACTCTTGAAGGATAGCCTAACTTTGGCATAGAATATAATGAAACAAGAAGCATATCAACATCATAGTGAAAGAAGTTTTGATATAGGTGACTGCGTATTTCTACAGCTACAACCATATAAACAAATGTCCCTCAAGAAATCTAAGAAGGATAATAAATTATCACCAAAGCATTATGGTCCATCCAAGGTGTTGCAAAACATTGGTACTATGGCATACAAATTGGAGCTTCCTGTAGCTTTCGGTGCACCCAATTTTCCATGTTTCATCCTTAAAGAAGGTTATTGTTGACAAGCTCCCAATTCAAACAATATTGCGAAAACTTGATGATGAAGGAAAAATCATATTGGAACCTGAAGCGGTCACAGAAACAAGAACTCGACAGCTGCGAAATCGATCAATTTCGGAGTATCTTGTCAAGTGGAAGAACTTACCCATTGAAGATTCCACATGGGAGGATGAGAATTTTATACAAAAGCATCAAGAACTACTCAAGTGTTGAGGAAAACACTTTTTTGAAGGGGAGGGGTATGTTAGGTCCATATAATACTAGTGATTCCCCCATTACTATTGTCATTGTAGCCCTTATTGTTATTGTTGTTCCCTATTGTCTGCATATTGTTATTATTGCGCCCCATAGAAGCCCACTATTGTTATTGTTGTGCCCTTATATTATTATTGTTATGTGAGCTTTGATTATATTGTGATCCCTTAGACTCCTATATATAGAAAGGAGTTTTTGGTCATGTTTGTTGGGTTGTGTTATATTCTTTCCACGACTAGCCCACGTAGTTAACCGGGGGGTTAGAGTGGGTGTAGAGCCCACCCTTCGCTGTGATGATTGCATAGCAGGGGGGGGTCACAATGGGGTTTGAGGGGTGTAGGTAACCCCACTCTATGGGGTCCAGGGCAGCGCCCCGGAAAATTTTGATTTTGGACCCTATGTTAGGTTGGGCGAACCCACTTATGGTTTTATGCATGATTTTCGCACATGGTTTTGGATGCGATGGTTTTCGGTCCATGTTTGGACGCGATGGTTTTCGGTCCATGGTATTGGATGCTTCGGCATGTATAAATATGTATTGTAACATTGAAAGGAACATAATGAAGAATCAAGTTGGTAGTCCCAGTTTTTGGATCCAGGGGAAAATCTCTGTGTATATGTGTTTTATGTGTTATGCTCTCGCATTGTTTATTTTTTGTGTTTTAGAATTCGTATGCAGGTAATTTCTATACGGGGTTAAAACCTATAATTTGTATATCCCAAGAATTGTTCATTTGTGTAATGTAAAGGAGGTTTCCCCCTCAAAGAGGATGATTTCTAAGGCATTGATCTTTCTTTCTATCTTTTTGTGAGCTAGTTTCATAACACTAACCATTCATGGATCAGCAGAAAGTCCATATTTTGAAATGACATGGCCCAGATATTGTATTATGTCCTTGTAGAACTCACATTTATTAAAGTTTTCATATAATTTATGCTCTCTTAAATTTTGCAAGACCAGTCTTGAATGTTCTTTATGATCATCTTTGTTTTTGGAATACACTAGAATGTCATCTACAAATACTAGCGCAAATTTATCAAGGTACTTACTAATCATGATAGTCATTAACCACATAAATGTTGTTAATGCATTGGTAAGACCAAATGGTAACACTACAAATTCGTAGTGACCATATCTAGTTTGAAAAGTTGTTTTATGAATGTCTTCATCCTTTATTCTTAACTAGTGATACCTGGTTCTCAAATAAATTTTTGAGAATATGGTTGCGCCTCTTACTTTATCAAATAGATCATCAACACGGTGCAGCGGGTATTTTTTTTAATGGTAAATTTGTTTAATTGTTGGTAATATATGCACATTTTAAATGTGTCATCCTTTTTCACAAATAACATTGAGCCGCCACAGTGAAATGTTGGTTCTAATATATCCTTTATTGAGTAGTTCCTACAACTACATTTTTAGTTCTAATAAATCTAGAATAGTCATTCAATAAGGTGCTCTAGGCACTGGGGTAACTCCTATCACTAAATCAATGGATAAATCTATGTCTCTGTAGGGAGGTAGACATCGGATCTCTTCTAGAAAAATATATTTGAATTCCCTAACTACCAGTAACTCCTCTAATTTTTTATTTTATGTTTTTTTAATATTATCTTCAATCTTGAAAACAAATAGTTGACAACCTTTTCTTGAACCCCTTTCAGTTGTAATGTTGAAATTTGTCTTACTGAAATTGGTCTTCGTATGCCTTTTATTAACTATGTTTGTCCTTCTTTATTTACACAATTCATGGTTTTCTCTATGCAGTTTATTACAACTCCATGTTTTTCTAAATACTCCATGCCTATTAACACATCATATGACCCTAACAGAAGTATATTTAAGTTTATCATATCACCCTAAAGGAAGTATATTTAAATTTACTTCAGTCGGACAACCATTTAAATCTATGGGACATTGTTTTACATGGCTAGTTACCTTCCTTTTTGTGCTTGTTGCTAGTTGTACGAGCCATGCATTCTTAAAATTTTCAGGTTTTAACTTACATTTTCCCACAATTTAAGGACTAATATAGCTAAGACTAACACTTGGGTAAATTAAAAAGGAGATGGAATGATTCAAAATATTACCTTCAATCTCGATCATATACGATTGGTGCTCCACTTGGTTATTCTCCAACACTACACTTATCTTCGGGATATTCCTTGCAATATCATTTAGTACTGTTGCTTCATGTATTTCTTGTATATTTTAAAGAGACCTGTGGTTATCCGGATAGTCCCTTAACAATTGAGGTTCTCCGCAACCCCCACATTTCAAAGGTTCTCTTTCCTTGACCCAACCTATATTTTTATTATTTAGATCCATGGGTTTGGACTCGGTTTGAGATTACCCAGGTTGGGTTGAATTTCTTCCGCTGGTGGTCCCTTCCAAAAAAATTTAGATATGCAATTTTTTGTTTTTTTGTCCCCATTTAAAATTTATTTATGTCCTTACCTTGCTAGTATTTTGAGCCTTCTCCTCTATTTTTAAATTGTTGATAACACATTCTTTATTTCCTCTTAGTTTCATCCATTTTTTCAGGATTGTCGAACTTAATGCTTTCTTTATAAGAAAATGGCAAGGAATTTAAAAACCTTTGCACTTTGGCTTTCTCTTCCTTGATGTAGGGAACATAATGCAACAAATTGGTGAATTTAGCCACAAACTCATCCATAGTTAAGTGCCTCAGTCTTAACTCAC
Organism: Pinus tabuliformis; assembly: GCA_031772625.1. NCBI lineage: Eukaryota > Viridiplantae > Streptophyta > Pinopsida > Pinales > Pinaceae > Pinus > Pinus tabuliformis. The sequence goes on along the minus strand of CM062816.1, from coordinate 238,495,764 downwards.
AAAATTCCTTTCCTCGATCATCATAGTATCTTTCATTTAAATATCGACACTCAAATTGTTTCGGTAACTCTTCCCAATAAACTGTCTTTTCTTCCTATGTGTGCACGATTTTGACCTCCTCCCACCAGAGGGAAACTTTCCCCTATAGCTAAATGGCCAATCTGGCCTTCACATTAATATCATACTCATAAACTTGGAATTACTTTTTCATACTGAGAAGCCATGCTTCTATGTCCTACTCTTTCTCACCATTAAATGTAGGGGATTCTCTTTTTTTAAACTCCCCTTGCAACTCCACCTTCTTCTTTCTTTTCTGTGTCCTTGGACAATTCTTTTCTTGTTCATCCCCACTTTCGAGCTTTTTTGTTTCTATCCCAATATTTTTTTATTTTTAGTGGTTCTATCTTTTCTCCATCTACCACTGTCTCTTTTGGTCTATGACTAGTTTTTTCAATTATATCTTTATCATCCTTTCTTGTTATTCACTAGACTTCAACAATCGTTCATGACTAGTTTTGAGGCTAACCTGCTCTTGTTGTATACTTCTCACAATCTCCACAAATTTAGTTGTTTGTGGGTAATTTCCTTCTCCTAAATCCAAATAGATTCCTTCTCCCTTTGTCGTAGGTAGATTAGAATCATCTTCCATTCTTTCTATAACTTTGCTTCACTTGAATACCTTATAGTCAACATAGCCCATCATTAGTTTTCACATTTTGAACTTTATACACAATTCTATTCAAATTTATTTAAATGTGGTGGTTATCCATAGAACCACTTTTTGAAGCTTGGCTATGATACCATATGTCACATCCCCATAATTCCAATTTTTTTTGTTTCCTAAAGTAGCAATGATTGTATGTTGTTTATTTTCCTCTAACCTAGGTACTCTGATACTTACATTCCTTACCGTAAATGTCCTTTATGACTTATATTTTAATTGACTCTATAATGTATATGATACCACCATGGTCGCGACTTTTCCCTAGAATACTATCTAGCGACATGACTAGTTTGGTATGCCTGTATCATTCCATCTCACTTTGCACCTTAATTTATGTTTTATCCATGTTTTTTCATGGTATCTACACTACTCACAAACTAACTTTTCATGCATAGTTCCCATGTGAAACAAATAACAACCTAGTTTTTTTCTTATGTTTATACTTGTTGTTTTCCCTATGATGGCACTATCAATACATTTGGTAAATTTTAACTAGTGCCACTACTCACATTCGTGTGATATGCATATGACTTTGTACCTCATTCTATCTAGCAGTGGATATGACATGAACTATATCTAATGGTTGTGATTGACTTGTTTTTCATCTAACCCTAAGTTCTCACTACATGAGGTTCATTCATCCTCTTCATATTTTGTCACGTTGTAGAGTGTTGTGCAAGATTGGAGGGTTTATTCACATTTCTTATGTGTTAAAGATGATACCTGCTTCCCATACCACCTAGAGAGATCTCATCACATCACCCATTCTTCACAGGATGTGTCAAGCCAACTCATTCAGGTAGAAATTAGAAATTTTCCCTTTTCTATTTCCTCTCTTTTCAACTTGAATTTGCAAAAGGTATGCATTAGTACCCTGCTCTAGGGTAACTCTTATTTGGTAGGATTCTCTTTCTTTTAGTTAGACCTTAACTAGGTTTTTATGGGTTTTTCAGGGTTTGACATCACCTGGTGGTTTTTGGGAATACTCTTTTAGTTCCCAGTGTAAGTGAACCCTCTTTTTATTGGACGAATGAAGGTATTCTCAAAACATGTTCTCCTCTTTATTTTTCTATAGTTGTATTCAGCTATGGCCTAAATTATTTGTTTCATAGATCTAAAGTTCTTCCTTCTGGTATTCATTCATATTTTGTTTCTTTTCCATCATATGATCGTATTTTCACCTATTTAGTGTTTTGGTTTCACTATGTTCCTTTAAAAGCACAACTAGTCCTCTGTCTCTTCTTTTTAAGGTATCGACTCTAATTCTTCTTCGATGCTTTGCATACTTTTGATTTGTAGCTTGGTTCCAGCCCATGGAATGGATAAGATTTTGTTAATAATGGTAATTGTAGGAAGTATTTTTTTTCTTATTCGTTGAGCCTTTTATTTTGTTCTAGTGGCTCTTAGTAGGAGTAAAACCCCACTATGTCGTTGGTCATGGCCATACACCAACCTTCTGACTGGAAATAGAGCGCACCTAGTTAATTTCTTTTGTGGCTATTTGATTTTGAATTATTACGGCTCAGTGCTATTGTTTGATTTCAAGTGATTACAAGCCTCGTAGTTGAATTTCCCTTTCTAGGTCATATTTGCGTAGGTGAATTCGGTGATGACTTGGTTGTACTGACCCTTTTACTTTTCATGTTACAAATTCTTTGGATAAAAACAAGAGGGTACACAACCTAGGTAATGAGATTACTTCTACCTTTATGCATATGTCATTTCCTCTATAAATAGGTTAATTCCTTCAAGGAATAACAATAAGGCTCATTTGCTCTCTACAAGTATGAGAATTTTGGTTACAAAGGTCACAGATTAACGCAACGCTTAAAGTGATTTATTTCGCCATCAAGTATTGAGTAATTCCTCCCTCCTATATATGCCTTTTTTCTAGGCCATCCCGACATATCACACTTTCTTTTAGTTTCCATGATGTATTCTCCCATTGCTAGTCATTTGCATAGTGAATACATTAGAGGATCCAAGTAGTCTTAAGAACTAAATTTGGATAGCTTTATTTAATATATATTTTTTCGATCCTATACATGCTACTTTTCGGAATCATCAAATATTTGCTTTGGTTCTCAGCTCTATAAGAATGTGTATTTATAATTTTAACCACAGGTTCTTGTAACTCAGTGGATCGATTTTTATTTAGTTTTTTAATTAATTAATTAATTAGTTTTTTTTTTTTTTGAATTTCATAATCAAATGAAAATATTGTTTTCTTTATGTATCACTCTCTTTTTTTTAAAGGGCGCTCTACACTGGTAATTTAAATCACCATACTCATATTAATTATTTTCGTTCTTTTTAATTTTTTGTTTGATGATGGTCTAGAATTCTACCTGATTATGTTCATATCATCTTTATGGTTAACATAATTTTGTTTCCTTTCATTGTGTTGGTCCATTATAACCACAATTCTTGGCACAACATGGTATTAATTTCACCAATGGTGAGTTTTATACTCTAAGTTACATCAATCTCCAAATATTAACTGTTGAGTATTGGAGTCACATACATCATATTATTTATAAGGCAGTGTATGAGTTTAATGTAGCTTAAAGGTCTTAATAAGACATGAATTTCCTTATCTACCTACACATTATATTGATAATTTATTCCGGTAATGCGTAACTATTATCGACCTTTGTGTTCAACGAAACTAGTATCATGCTACCATCAGAGGTCTTCTTATGGTTAGTTATCTAAATATTTAAAAGATCTATTTTCCTTTGTTATAATAAAACGCTCGATAATTTCCATCATTGTTTTTTTCTCTCTAGACATTTCTTATGTTTACATATTCATCACTCTGCGCTACATGCGTGGAGTATTTTACTTTGGCTTTCACTTTATGAGCACTATATTGACTCCCTTCTCATAGTATTATCTTTGTGCACATTCATGATAGGTATTCTTATAAATAAATATACTCAAATACCCATAACTCCCGATATAATCAGTTAGTCATAGTTACCACAAAAAATAGAGAATTCCCCTTCCAATTTACTTGTCTTACTTACTGTCGAGCAGTAAAAAGGGTATTTTTCACCTCTATTTACCCTACATTAATTATCAATCCAGGTATGATTTGTATCTCAAGAGTGTACTCAATCTGAGGCGGTCACTTGTCAAGAGCAATGCTAGTAGTATAGTGCTTTTGCAAAAGTAAATAAATTCTAGAAACAAACTCTAAATGTAATGGCAAGAAATTGAAATGCTTTGTAACTAAATCATTCTTTTAAGAAACTACAACACTTCATCAGTCAAGGGTGCAGTAATGGTAACTCTTCCCTTTGTAAACTGATGCAAATGAAAAGAAATCAAAGAGAAGATCTCCAATCTGGGAACCAGACAACAATAGTCAATGTTCACTACAGTTGTAGATCGTTCTGTCCACACCAAGGCAATTACTTGAAATGATAATTCAATTAACAGAAAAGGGAACAACAATTAATCTATTTGAAAAGATTGAACAACAAAGCTTTAACATACAAAAATGAATTAAGCAGCAATCGTAATCTAAAGGAATTAAGTAGCAATATTTAACTCAGAAATGATTTGAACAGCAAACCGAAAATGGAACAGCAAACTAAAGTAAGTCTTACGAAATATTGAACAACAAACTGAATCAAATGTAAACACACAACGAACCAAATCAAATGTTAACACACAAGCAAATCTATAATGATGAAATCAGTAATCTGAGTTTAGCATAATATTAACCACAGTTATAAAGAAACAACAATTGCAGTTGCAATGGAACGGTAGTCCAAATGAACAGCAATCACACTTAGAGGTAAACCGTAGCTAAATAGACAATAATATCGATCTGTAAATGCACAGCAACGTTACTCTGTAAATGAATAGTAATGTTAATCTGTAAAGGAACAGGAATGTTACACAGTGATATCAATCTGTAAAGGAACAACAATGCGATACAATTTCAGAAGGAACAACATAACATTTCAGTTGTAGAAGATAACCTTACTATTCAAATATGAATTAAATATAACAGAGCCAGTACACGAAATGATAAGGAACAACAGATTACTGAATGAAGCAAGTAAAAGAAATCAAACCACACACGACTTGGAATTGGAAAATAATGGTACAGAAAGCAAGTGATCCACTAGGGCCGGGCCCTTAGCCTCTAGGGACACACTGCTGCGGTTACTCCAGAATCAAAGATGGAACAACAACAAAGTTTATGTATTAATCATGAAAACAGAGTTATAGTAATCGCTCTTTAAAGAGAGTCAATGATCAAAGTTCAGTTTACAACAGTAGATTCTACAAAACCATAATAATCCACCCCGTGGGTTGGTAGTGCTGTCCCTTTTTATAGCGGCTAGGTGGAAATATCAAAGATACAGATATTCTTAAGGTAGCGATCCCTCAGGATCAAAGGATCCTGAGGGATTCACCATATCGTTATCCTTTAGTTATCTCTTTGTCCTCTTGCGCTGATTTGGTATTTCTTCTTCCTTTTCCTGGCTTATGCGCTCCAATCTGGATTGCCTCGTCTGGATACGGTTCCCTGTCAAAGGGACATCAGTTGGTTTCGCCTTGTCTTTTCCTTTGAAATGGCAATCTTCCATTTTCTTCATTTTCTGCATAGAAAAAGGTGATAATTAGTCATTTTGTGTTACTTACGAATCTCTTAAACTTTATCATAATCCTTCATCATATGCCTATTTCATAATGTAAAAAAGTTATGAATTAAAGGAAAAGATAATGAAATAAGTGGCAATTACATACCTTCTCTAATGCTCAACACTTACCTACATCCAATATATAGATATATATCTATATATCTATATCTCTCTCTCTCTATATATATATACACTATTGTACCTTATATGTCACTTAATGTTCCTCACAATTGCATGACATTTTAATCCTATTTATAAGTATGCTTAATAAAGTCCAAAGTTCTCATTTACATCTATCACACATACAAACATGATGCATATATGGAACAAAATTTTATATCAGTGTAAAACTATTCAGCTTCCATTATTTCTAACTTTACCCAGCAAAATCCCTTCATCATCCAGAAATGAAATAAACTCAACAATATTATCGGTTAACTTTCATCACAATTAAAGGAACGTAACTAGAGCTCTAACTTGACTTATGCTAGGGACATTACTTGGAGGTTGAACATTTTCCTCTTGACCATGAACTAACTCTACGAGTTCCCCCCGAGCTAAGATCTACTTGCGATTATAATGAACAACTTCATTGATTATGGGGTGGTTCATTTTATAAGTTCTCTTCCTCGACAGATTTTAGCAACATCCAGTATTGTGTATGCCAATCCTTTACCTAGGCCTTTTGGGTTTTTTTTTTAAAGGTTATTTCCTTTTTCTTTGAAGCATGTATTTATCTCCTGCAATGCTTTATTTCACACAAACTTAGTATCTTTCTCCAACTAAGTGATTTAGTATTATCTTTCTCTCTCATTATATTAAATCAATTTTTTTCTAATTATTTTTTCCTAGGGATTTTTAGGAGATTTTTAGGGAAGGTTCATCTCAGATTTAATCACCAACATTTGTTTCAAACTGGCAAGAAATATTTTGACTCTAGTTTTCTTTCCTTTAGTAATTTCCACATTTTATTTATAGATAATAATTAATCGATTACATCACAGTAATTAAATCGATCACATCATCGCAAAAATTTAACAACGACTACCCTAGCCATAATGTGTAAATATAGTCAATGTCTAAAATAGTCTACATTAACATAGAAAAAAAAGGGGTGTTCCGTCTTGCCCCCTTTTTATTCAACATCATTCTCAGTGTTGAATGTCCAATACGTTTCCTTCTAGAATAGTGTTAGAAAGACCTCCCACATTTTTTCTTCCATCTCCCAATTGACTTCCTTGGGTGTAAAGTGCTTATAGTGTACTTTAACATGAGCGATGAATTAATTTTGGAGAAAAACCTCTCTCTGATTTAAATCATGAAGTGTTTCGGCCAAGAAATATCGTTCTGGTTGCATATGTATCAAGTTATAATCAATTATATGATAATTATCGTGGACATATTTTTTTAACAAAGATACATAAAAAACATTGTGTACTTTTATGTGGCTAGGAAATACCAGTTTATATGCTCCTAGTCCAACCCTATCCAAAATTTAAAAAGGCCCATAGAACTGTGGTGCTAATTTAGCACAGGTGCCTATCCTTAATGTGTTTTCCTTGGTTTAACTCTTTTGTATACATGCTCTATGACATTAAACTCCTTTTGTGTTCTTCTTTATTCAACATAACATTTATGTCTATCCTCGGTACTTTCTAAGTTATGTTTGATTTTTCACAATACTTGTTCCATTTCCTATATTTCATCTAGTCCAAAGATTAACATGTCTTCTTGCTGACTCCAACTGAGAGGTGTGTGGCATTTCCTTCCATACAAGGCTTTAAAGGGACTCATTTTGATAGAAGCTTGATAATTATTTATATAGAAAATTTGGCTAGATGTAATAAATATTCCCACTTAGTAGCACTACAAGTAAAAAGGGCATTGGTGAGGGGCGAAAAATGTCACCATAAGCTCATTGGTGACGGTCAAAAGAGCCTTCATCACCAAAAACTGAACATGACCAAAAGTGGCATTGCCAAAAGTATAGGTGTTGTAGTGACATTCAAAGTCCGTCACCAATAATGATTTATAATGATGGATAGTTACCATCATCATTTCATATGAGAAATGGTGATGGAACACAGCCTTTGTCACAAAAAACTAAATGTCACCAAAGGTGGCGTCACCAAAAGTATAGGTGTTGTAGTGCCATTGAAAGTTCATCACCAACAATTATTTATAATGATGGATAGCAATTGTCACCTTTTCATATTAGAAATGGTGACAGACCATAACCTTCATCACCAAAAATTGAACGTCACCAAAAGTATAGGTGTTATGGTGACATTCAAGGTCCGTCACGAATATTGATTATAATGATGGATAGTGGTTGTCACCATTTCATATGAACAACAATGATTTATTATGATGGATATTTCATGGTCGTCATTGTTGGTGCATATATATGGTGATGTTCGTTGACCGTCACCAAAAGCTGCATTGCGACAACTATAGGTGTTGTGGTGACATTCAAGGTCCGTCACAAATAATGACTATAATGACGGACAGTGACCGTCACCATTTCATATTAACAATAATGATGTATGGTTATGGACCTTTGAGGGTCGTCACTATTGATGTGTATATATGGTGGCGTTTGTTGACCGTCACCATTTCATATTTTGGTGAGGGTAAAAAAAAATGTCACCAAAGCTCATTGGTGATGGTCAAAAGAGCCTCCGTCACCAAAAATTGATCATCGTCATTCCATATGGATGTCAAAACACGATGTAATTGAACCACCAACCTCCTGCTTGTAAAGTAGGTGCTCTTCCATTGAGCTAGCACCCTTTAAAGAATTATACCTTGAAACTTCATAAATTGTAAATTTTACAACTTTTAATAAATTAAAGTCTTAGCAATATTTCACTAAACAAGCAAAGCAACATCGAAGTTGTAGGTCCCTACCTAATGGTTATGGAAGTTATGAAAAGTGGGTGCAGGGAAAAATAATTATGTATCAGAGAATCAATATGTTTAGTTGAATACTCAATTAGAAGTGAAACTCTGAAGACATTTATACTTTATAAATGACCTACAACTAGCAAATGAACCAAATATTGTAGAGGAAATGTCATAAGTGGATAGAATATGGAAGAAGAACATTGATGAAGATAGGTGCAACATGTTATAGGTTGAGTGAAAGAAAAATCTCGATGTTGTTGTTGTTTTGTGTTTAGATATCTGAATGATATCTAAACTTATGTGCAAATGTAACACAAATATTCAGAAACCATGAACATATACATACATCTATATATATATCTATATATATATATATATATATATATATCTATATATATATATATATATATATATATATATATATATATATATATATATATATATATATATATATATATTTCCCATTTACATAAACCAACATGCAATTTGGAATTTCACAAGTCTGCACTCAAAACAAATAAAAGAAATTGACTTGGACAGAAAGCAATAGCTTCACCTTCATTCATGATCTACTTTTGTTTATTTGAATTTAACTTGCGACATTCTTTATCTAACAAGGAATCAAAATCATCACTAGTATTAAATTCATCCAACACGGACTTTGGAGGTCCCACTGACATCTGTGTTTTTCTTTTCATGCCTAAAAACCATGGATATCCATGTCAATAGTAGAATTAGATGTGTGTTTGTTGCTCAAGAACACATTCCTTATTAACCATTGTTACGTGGCAGTAACCAAAGAGAAAACAGAATATCAATGTACACAAAATCCCCTACCGAAATAGAATCATAAGTTAGCTAAGAAGTCTAAAATATGTTCTTAATTAATAAAATTTGTATTTGGAAATTTTGTTTCTTTAGATTTAAAAAAGATAGGGTTGTACAACACTTCTATCCATTTATCGAGGCAATTATATCATAACATATGTCACATGCTAGTAATATACATTACCTAAACTTAAAACACAAATTTGCTTAAGAAAATAGATTTATAAAAGAGCTTTGAAAACTATATGTTTGTCATCAAAGCTTTAATTAGTTTAACAACAAACTAAATTGGGTTTGAAAATCAAAACCATTCATAGGAAATGAAGAGGAAAATGGCCAAATTCGCTTTCATACAAATAAAGCTAGAGACACTATTTCCATTGCAGGCGAGTGCTCTAACAATTAGAGCTTATTTGCAGGGAAGACTAGTCAATACCATTATTTTTTTTTCAACGGTCTATTGTGTCTCTAGATCCAGATCAAATAGCTTGTTATTATCAAGTTCTACCTTTCAAGTGTTGATTTCTAGCTCACCTTTTAAAACACAATTCTACCACTCCATTTGATTTTGTTTTGTCAAGAGAATTGATAGGAACTTCCCATCCTCTGTTTTACATTAATCAATAACCATCCATCAATGATATAAAGAATATCATATACACAACAAAGGCCAAAGATGCACTTGTTGTATACCTATGTTCTAGGAATCATATGAGCTTACTGGTGAAAAGAGCTCACCTTGAAAAAATAGCATCCACATGGAATTTACAAAACTTTTTAAAATCAAGCTCCAAGTAAACCAATCAAAATATGAACATCCTTTTAATCAATAAAATCTTTGACTTCAAATAAAAGTGACCTAGAATTGAATGTTATATCAACCATGTCAAGTAACTAACATCGGGTGAGAAATATAGGCCATGCATATTGGATTAGAGAAATAATTCATGTGATAAATCTCAAAATCAAACAGATGACTTATAGCTAAGAAATGTGAATAAATGACTTACAACTAAGACATAAGGTTGCCCTTTTGACCCTGTCGTTAAATAACTCTTCTTTATATCACAGACCATTCAAATTTTTCTAATACCAGGTGGATGTGGTATTGTAACACTAACCTCTGATAGAGTCTATGTCCATGAATACTTCTCAAGATCAGCTCCATTACCAACATTTGGGGCTAGATAAGATACATTCAAAAACCATCAACATGAAAATGAAATCTACATCTTTGTAAAAAAATGGGAGGAAAAAAATAATCCACAAATTGAAACAAATTGTAGGATAACTCATTCCTACAACATGATTATCCTGTCATGAACAATAAAAAATGAAATCAGGAGAAATGTAATTTTTGCCACATTTGGACAATAATTTCCTTTTGCATATCTATGAGCAATTGATGAAAAAATTCAGCTAAATCTTGTCAACATCAAGATTATAGTAAAACATAAAGGAACCGCTTCAACACATATAATCCTAAACATAAGTAACTATACATATAAGTATTTATTGAGGACATTTTATTTTGTGAAAATATGGAAGTCAAATATTTGAAATAACACAATTTATGGTACCACTGCCTTACAAAGTCCATTAAGGAATTTCTTCAAAGTTCAAAGTTCAAACAATTAACATTTAGCCTAAAAAAACTTAGATTTGAAAAGGGGATAACCCAACGATGTAGACTATATATCTCACATTTATATATCCTAGTTTCCAGACATTGAAATGACACTTTTTAGCATGCTATTGTGAATTCAGCCCAAAATGCTAGAAAAAAATATTGATGGTTATTTTTGTTAAAAATGGAAACTAGGGCCAAATTCCACTTTGAACAGCTCCTTTGGGAAATATAATTGTGGCATTGAATTCCTCTTTTCTAGAGGATCAAAAACGATCTAAAGATCATTAAATTTGGATAAGTAGAAGTTGAATTTTGAATTTATGTTTCTCTCATGTAAATCATTGAGGTCAGCCTCAAATATATGTTGACTTAAGAAGATCAAAAGTCACATCCCCTCAACTCCACTAAATTGTATATATAGAGCAGCATTCTCTCGCATTTCGGAAACATCAATCAAAAGAAAAATATATCTCTGTCACAGCGAACATTAAGGAGGATAAATTCTGGTTATTGTTGGCATTGTTTTGGTTAGGGTTTGTCATAACAGGTCCAAGCTTGGAAGTAGTCCTTCACTATGGTTAAGGACAATCTTATATATGGGTTGTAACTTGTTTCATATGAGACTTCCTCCTGTAGTTTGGCCAAAGCTAGAAGATATTCTCACAACTTGACCACAGGCCTTGAATCACTTGCCCAAGACGTTGAAATACAATAGAAAGTCGTTGACCTTATATGATAGTATTCAAGTGCTTGTTGACGATGACATGGAAACTTAAAAATAGGCTAGGACTATTACCAATAATAGAGCCCTTGTAAGAAGAAAAAGGCTGCACTGTTTATAGAATTCAAGGGTTGGAGTAGCATGCTTCAAAAGCCCTAATCCAGAACCACAAAGATAATATCAACGGTGACCTTAATGTCGTCATAAACCAACTCCTTAAGCTAGCCAAAGGGAGAATCATGTGAAATAAGGAAGGTCGCAGTAGAAAGGATGACTTTTGGATCGGTCAAATTAGAAAGTAGTGGAGTGTTGTTACCCTAACTAGACCGATCTTGTACAACAATATGATTTGTCCTCTATGAATAAATTGCCTAGATTAGAGGATTGAATGGATCTAAGAGAAGTGATACCTAATCTTCATATTGGAAATTTATTTTATATCATTTTACTCTCTCTCTTTCTCTATTGAACATTTGACGATAATAATAAGAAGATTTAATCAAGGGTTTTCCCCATCTTGTGGTTTTTCCTTAGCTTGAGCCATATTCTTGTGTCTTTCTATCTTGGCTTGTCTTCTGCATCTATGATTTATGTTATTTCGTCAGTTACCGTTATATAATGTCTAATGTGATTGGTAAATGGATTAATGGGTGTATATTTGAATGAGGTATCTAACATAAACAATGAACATGTTAACTGAAAATTAACATGGTATCGGAGCTCTGGCGAGGACAAGCCCAAGCTTAAAGAGATTGCAATCACTAAAGAATTTCATTGATACCTCCATCTCTCTATGGTAAATCAAGTCAGAGCCCAAATCTGGGTTATTTGTCAAGGCCTTCTTCAAGGCCTAATCAATAAACATGGGTGCCAATCCTAAACATATTCAACTATCATGGGCAAAAGTTGGAAGACAACAAGGTATGTTCTTGTACTTTATAAAAGTCTTACTCATCAAGCTTAAGACTGTATCATCATCGTAACCTTATGGAAAGATATTTTCTATGATCCCTGGAGGTAAGGTCAATCCTCTACAGATCTCTGTTTGAAATACTATGCTCATCTCTTGAGGACTGATCAAGTGGTGGAGACATCTATCTAAGATATATCGAATAATTTTGATAACAAGTATAGGCTTGCATTCATTCTATCATTACTTTTGAAGATGAGATTCTCTCCTAAGAAGTTACAGTCCTAGACATCGATCAAGAGTACCAAATCCTAGACCAAAACATATTTTAGAAGGGTCCTGGAATATAAAATTCCTCCATCAAATTCTAAGCATGATCACCATGATCATTGATTAGTATCAACTGTTCAGCACCTATTCTCTCTATCAGTGCCTCTGGTTTCGGAAGGATATTTTGCTTTGAAGATAGAAATTTTTTGTGATAGGGACAAGTCACTATGATGCCTTTCTTGAAGGATCAAATCATCTAACTTGCTACAGGAATAAGGCTGAGGGATTGCGTAAGAGAAAAGTTAAAGAAGGATCATATTGATCCCAAGGACATATTATGGTTATGTTGGAGGTATCCCTAAAAAACGGTTATTGATAATCTGAGCACAGGAAGGTTCGATTAGTCAACACTTGGCACTCAATGGTCATTTTATAGAATCTCTTGGCCTCCTTGAACGCCATTGTTGCAGTACAATTATAGTATATTCTTGTTGGTGAAAGCTGCAGTAACTATGCATACTTGGTTATTATTATTTGGAAGGCCCATATCTGAACCGTGTGCATATTGAAATTACTCATTGACTGAAGCATGTTAACCTTGTCATTAACATAACTATGTGGCCTTCTTAAGAGAGAATTGATTCATTATACAATCCTACAACTCACAAATTGATTGGCTATTAACTTTAGATATATGTGAGCATGAAAGTTTAAAACCGCCATCTCTGTAAAGATTTTAAAAGAGGTAAACTATAGCAACAAGACCAAGATGACTCTATCTGATGGAAAACAATAACACAAATGAGACTAAATGAACAAAATCCACATAAAAATCGTTTTAAACTTTTATTGTTGAATATCTTACAATTGTGATAATTATTGTCAAAACATGTATATATTGTCCTTTGGTAAAACTACAGTTTGATAACTTAAAAGCAATACATCTAAAAGACAAACGAAAGATTTACTACATGTAGAATTGCTTGCCAAGACTCTCATCAGATTTGTAGTTAGGCGTTTGTGTTTTATTTTTGTGACACTCACTATTTCCAAACTGAGGAAAACATGGACCAAGGTAAAAATAACTTTGCGAAGTTGACAACTCTATTTTCCTTATTAACATCTTCCTTTGACAATGATATTGGTCATCTATAGGTCTTTAGGCACTGAACACTAGATGTTAATTGGATGAATGCACAAGGTCAAATTCAAAATACTTCCTTATCTCCCTTAGCTACTCAGACGAAAGATCTCTCTATGAAGTTCCAAATGATCAGAACCTCTCATGTGTTCAAAGAACTTAATAGGACAACATATCCTCTCTCAAAGGAAGGACTGCAGTTGTAGGAGAACTAAGTTCTGGAGAAGGAATTCATTGGTGGTCATTTATCTTATTTAAGAGAAAAGCATAATAGGTTTGACAACATGGAGACCTTCCTTCAGAGCATTCATATCAAACTATAGTTGTTTAACATTTTTAATCTGTAGTAAGAAGAGAAAGGTAATTTTATTGATGTCCAATGAATAACAAAAAAATATGCCAATGAGACTAGAATGTACAATCAGTAATTACCAATCTATAGGGGTGTCCTGGGCTACCCTGAAAGCATAAAGAGAAACTTGTTTAGTTTTGTTAGAGTGCACTTGTGCCAAAGTTTTAATTCTAAATTTGCTTTCTCTTTACATACAACTTCCACACAAGCATCTCTGAGATCCCACTTTTATCAATAAATGATACCCACATTTACTACAAAAACCACTAGTGGAGTTTTAAGGCCCCCTAGTCATTAGGAAAGTTGATGATTAGGATTACTTGTGACATCGTATGTATTTTTCAAATGCTAATACACCATATATAATTCTGATGTATTTTATAAACTTCAATACAAAATCAATATTACTAGGAGTCATTAAGGCCAAAAAATATATATTCAACCATATAGTTGGCCTTGATGACTCCTAGTAATATTATTGCCTTCACTAAATGTATATGTAAGATGAATTCACTCATATCCAAATATATGCTTCTAAGAAATAGCTTGCAAGTTATTAAGGATCATTTAAGAGGTAACATCGAAATCATGTAGGTTAATTGTGTGTGAAAGTGTTGTAAAATTTAAATATACCTGGCTCTAGTGTGCGATGCTCTATTTACATTTTCCTAAAGGCAGATAGCATCATGTAGCTCATGTGGAGTGATTTTTTTACTTTGTCCTAAAGGCAGATAACATTGACTAGAAGTGGTGAGGTATACTCATATGGACAATTAGAAAAAGCTATTTTTTTACTATCATGTCTTGTGGCTCCACTTCTCAACATACCACAAACACTTGAAACAGTGTTGGTCGAAAGGCATGACACCATGGCAAAGGTTGTACCACACCTATCAATGAACTTGTATGAACTTGAAGCTTCTGGAATTCCCGGAAACTGTTTTTATTGATGTTGTTTCTTACCCTTCCCTTTCTTCTAAGAAAACTAAGAAGCATAGTGGCCATCCATACATGAAGGTTCTACAATTCTTGCAAACTATTTTACTGTTATTGTTGCTTACCCTTCCCCTACTTCTTAAGATACTGAGAAGCATATTGGCCATGGTTCTTGCACTTGATATGGCTCAAGTTATTCTTTTGTTGGTTAGAATAGCTTGAATGTTTCTTCTTCTTCCAACCCCTCAAAAATCCTATTTTATTCCCTCCTTTCCTCACCCTCCCAATGAAGGCTAGCTCTGGTACATCCTCATCACTAGCTGAAACCATCTCCAATCTCATTTCCTCCTCGATAAATGCATCCCACAAACTTTTGATTGAAGGTAGGTTCTCAAAAGCACATACAAACTATACAAAATGGTGCTAAGATGGACAAAATCCATTCAAACTGATCCAAATTAGTCCATTCTCTTCTACCTTGTCATCAAGTGTAGCTCATTGATATCTCAACTCTTGATCTTTATCAGATAGATAACTACTGTACTAGTGTTTCTCATGCAAGTAATGGACAATTTCTTCATTAATAGCATTCTCCTAGATATTTTCTCGCTTCAATACAATGTAATCAAGGTAATATGCATTTCCTTATCAATCGTTTTCTCTACAGTGAAAGGGGTTAGATGGTTCTTCACCAAATCCAAAACTATTCATTCTAGTTTGACTGATTTCTAATCATGCTCAGCCAACTCCTTGGTATCTATTGAAAGTAAAATCTCCTTCTCCACTACGTACCACAATTCAACCTCTTCCAAGATATGTTGCATCGTGAACTATAATAGAGTTGGAAGTGCCCTCCAACATGTGACAATCCTAAAGACCCTAACTACTTGTGATTAAAACTCCTTAAACAAACATGAAAACATTTCGAGAACTAAGAATCAAACCTGCAGCCTCTTATAGGTGGAGGCTACCTTTTGCAAACATGCAAAATAACACTCCAATCCCTAGAACAACTGGGACATCACACCCCATGGGACACAACCTTTAACCGGTCGAAATCTGCTTCACTTGCTGAAACTCGGGCATCCCACCCTTGAAACCCTTCAACAACTCCCTCTAACGACTGGCAATCCTATCCATGCACAACTTCCTATTAGTTTCAGTGAAAGTGCTTGGATACCATGTAATCCAGATAATAGTAAGTAAATTTTGCACTAAAAGACTATTCCTAAGATCCCAGGTAATTTAAAGCTCTTGATGGGTATGTTAGAATCTACAAAAACACACTACAGAAAAATAATAAGAGCATGTACACAAATCTAAACTCTCAATCACATCTATCTTCTATTGAATGTAGAGCAAAGAAAATACAATGCAATACATCAAAACCAAAATCTTGGTACCCAACACGAAAGTCTTCACTACATCTCATTTATAGAATAGGAAGATGAGAAAAGATACAAAGTATCTAGTGACATGCATGAAGCACTCAAGGTGACTCAGTCAAATGCTAGACGAATTTTAATCATCTAGTGTACCCTTGTTGCATGGACAAGTGTGCCAAGTAAGTGCATCTCAACTAGAAGATAAACAGAAGCATGCATCCCCTTCCTTGAGAATTGTGCCCCCCTACCTATACTGGAACCTTATCATGCAAAAGAGCTCTAATTATCTAGGGTTTTGTGCCCTCCAAATATTAGATCATGCATGGAGAACTGAACTGAATTGAATCTGAACTATAAACTAAACTGAACTGAAGAAAAATTGGAATTGATTAATCTTAAGCAACCTACAAACTGAAATTAATTCAGGGTAGCAAAACTGGAAATATACCCTCTACTCTCTTACATAACAACACCTCCCTCATATTATAATGTGCATAGGGACCATGACCAACTGCTGCCATTATTACTGTTATATGGACCTGCAAAAGGTATACCCTTACTACTGTTGTGCCTGCCAATTAAGTGCACCCCGGTACTATGGAGAAGACTGTCAGAGTTAAACATGGTATAAAATATAACAAAGGATATGAACCGACTAATCAAAAAAATATTACCATAGTGATAAATTGAATCCTTAAAAGAGTGTGTTAAAATTGGAAACTAGGGCCAAACTCCATGTGGGTCACCTCATTTATGAAAGATGATATTTTTCCTAGATTCCTCTTGTTGAGAGGTGTAGGATTGATCTAAATATCATCCGATTCCGACAAGTATTTATCGATATATGAAAATATTTGTATTTACTTGACAATTTGTCAAGGTTGGCCAACAGTTAAATGTGTGGCACACATGCCCAGTGAATCACATAAATACAAGAGAGGTTGATTCATTTTCTCCTCACCTCATCTCACTCATTCTTCTCTCTCTCCCCCCTTAGCTTTGGGTTATACAAGGAGCAACTCACATGTGGGAAGAAGGAGGAAGCATTAGTGCAAGGAGGATGCTAAAAGGAGGACACAGAAGTTGCTGAATCTCTTTGACTTGTGTTGACCAAGCATTGAATCATCAAGGGTGCGGTTTTGGTGTGGCTTCCTCTCCTAGGCAGGCCGAAGATTTTTGCACAAAAATCAAGGAAATCCATCCATAGGTTTGACCAGCGTTGACTACCCTAGTTTTGGGCAGTAGGTTGATTTCAGTCAACAACAGTTTGACTGTGTTTTTCAAGTTGTTCAAGGGTTGTTTCTTCAGGCTATTCAAGGGCTAGTTGACTGGAAATTGACCAAGCATATTGGAGGTCAATTTCAACATTTTTGACCCAGTTTGACCTTGCTTATCTAGGGTTTGTTGCTGCTGATATAAAATTACAGAATTTTGATTTTGTACTATTTCTCTCTGCTGAACTATTGAAGATAAAATAAGATTTTATCAAAGGGTTTCCCCACATTGGGGTTTGTCCCTGGCTAGCCACCACATCTTGTGTCTCTTGTCTTGGCTTGTTTTCTGTTGATCGTTTAATGTTCTATGTGGACTTTACTTAATGTATATGTGATTGCTAATCTGTGGCTAATAAGAAGTAAACTTCTCTAAGCATAGAACATGCCATAATTTAACATGGTATCAGAGCTGAGGTGAAGACAATGCCCAAGAAAGAGCAATCATTGAAGAGAAGGTTGGCAAGGCTATCCTAAAAGCTTCATGGGTTCCTTAACACTCTTCCCTGCCGAAGACAAGCTCCGTGAGAAGTCTAACTATCACAGATGGAAGATGTCTCTCGATCTGACTTTAGAAGATCAGGAAGTGTTGGACCATGTGAGAGGCAATGTTGTTGCGCCTCCATCAAATGCATCCGTTGCTGCCAAAAGCAAGTGGTCGAATGGGAGAATTCAAAGCAAGGAAGATCATCTGGGATTCTATCGACAAGTGCCTAGTGGCCTATGTTTCCACGCTGATAACCTCCAAGGAAATCTATGATAGACTGGTGAGTTTATTTAAAGTTAATGAAGCAAATCATGTATTGTTCCTTAGAAATCAGCTAAAGGAAATTAAGAAGGGAAAATATGAGAGTATGCAAGCATACTTCTTAAGGATCACCGAGATCAAAAATGATCTCCAATCTATTGGGCAAGTAGTTCCTGATAGGGAAATGACTATTACAACTCTTGGAGGACTGTCACTTGAATGGTATATATTTAGGACTACTCTTCTCAACAATAATGTCATCCTAGGATTTGAGGATTTGATGGCTAGATGTATTCAAGAAGAGACAAGGATGGAAAAGCAAGAAATGCCCACACTTAAAGGCCATCCCTCTGCCTTCTCTTCTCATGCTAAAAGAAGAAACAATTCTGGGGCTAAATCCAAAGGAAAGGCTGGACTAAAGGGTGGAAGGAAAGGATGATGTTATAATTGCAATAAAATGGGCCACTATGTGAGAGAGTGCCTTGATAAAAGGGACTCACACCATGATGATGACCAAATCACTCTCAAGGAAATAAAAGGAATGGCAGAGGTAAAAGAAATTTCGGAAATCAAGGAAGAGGACAACCCCTCAAGAAGGCAAGAAACTGCAGGTATGAATCTAGCGTTGTTAACAATAAGAAAGATGAATATTGTCTACCAACGACCCTCTCTACTACTTCTCCCCCGGACACGCTGGGAAATTGGCTTATTGATAGTGGTGTCTCAAGGCAATTCATTGGTTTCAAAGAAGCTCTCTCTAATCTGATAGAGAAGGATACCAACCTGGAAATTGTTCTTGGGGACAACGCAAAATATCCTGTGAAAGGCATAGGGAATATCACTCTTCAATTGAATAAGGGTAATGCAATCCATTTGCAAGAAGTCCTATATGTACCTAATCTAAAAAAGAACTAGTGTCCATTTTGGCAATGGAAGACAAAGGATACAAGGTAACCTTCATTGATGGCAAGGTACATGTATGGAAAAGGAATTTTAAAGAAGCTTTCACCCTTGGGTTTCAAGTTGATTCATTATATCAGGTTGAAGGAAGTCCACTAGGTGTCATGTCTTGTGACACATCACTTCAGTCCAAACTATGGCATCGGAGGTTTGCTGATCTTCATTATAAAGCTATACCTAATGCAAGACAAATGGTGACAATGATGCCCGAGTTCCGTGTAGATCAAGAAGGTGTATGTCCAGGATGTGCCAAAGGGAAGCTAAAAATGGGACCATTCCCCTCAAGCCTAAGCAAGACCTCTGATATATTGCAGTTGGTTCACTCAAACATATATGGTATGATGCTTGTGAACTCCTTGGGACGATATTTATATTACCTCACTTTTACAGATGACTATTCTCGCAATACTTGGATATACTTCTTGAAAAATAAGAATGAAGTGTTCACTTGGTTTCGTCACTTGAAAGCCTTGATCGAGAATCAAACCGAAAAGAAAATCAAGATCTTAAGGACTGATAATGAGACTAAGTATGAATTCAATGAGTTCCATGACTTTTGTAAAGATGCTAGCATTAAGAGGGAGACTACAACACCATACTCCTGAGCAGAATGGTGTGGCGGAAAGGAAGAATCGTATGATTATGGAAGTTGTCCATGCTATGCTTCAAAATCAAAAACTTTTGAAGTTTCTATGGGCCAAAGGTTGGAATATTATCGTCTATGTGCAAAAACGATGCCCTCATCAAGAATTGGGTTCCAAGACTCCCGCAGAGATGTTCACTGCTAAGAAACCCGATGTATCTCATTTTAGAATTTTTGGAAGTCCAGTATATTTTCATGTACCGAAGGAGAAGAGGAATAAATTGGGTGCATATGGAAAGAAAGGAATCTTCGTGGGCTATAGCGAAAACACTAAGGGCTATAAAATCTATGTGGCTGGTCAAAGGGAAATCAAGATTAGCCATGATGTCGCCTTTGACGAAGATATGGCTCTTAGCAAAGTTGACAATCTTCCTACTCAAAGGGGACCTAAAGAAGCTGACACCAGGGAACCAAAGGAAAAGGAAGATGAGGCAATGCCCAATGTGGAAGAACCTATGGATCCTATTGATCCCCCTCTGCAAGAGCCTTCCTCTTCTAGAAGAGGCCTTCATGGCTAAGGGGGACACTTGATGATGTTGAGGGGCACATTGCACCCAGGGGAACCTTCCAGGAAAGTAAGAAGTCGAGCAACTATCAGGGATACTTGACCATCATGAGCACAATCGTCCAAAATGAGCCTTTGTCATTCGTAGAGGCTGTCAAGCATCAAGTATGGAAGGATGCTATGATTGAGGAATATGAGTCCATCATGAAAAACGATGTCTGGGATGTGGTCCGCGAACCCCAGGACAAAGCAGTTGTCACTTCAAAATGGCTTTACAAGATAAAGCATGTAGTTGATGGAAGTACGGAAAAGTATAAGGCTCGTTTTGTTGCTTGTGGCTTCTCTTCGAAGGAAGGTGTAGACTATGATGAGATATTTGCACCTATTGCCCGATATACCACCATCTGCTCTAGCATAGCCCTTGCTGCTTCGCAAGGATGGAACCTACATTAGATGGATGTCAAGAGCGCATTCTTGCATGGTTCAATCAAAGAGGAGGTCTACATGGAGCAACCCAAAGGATTTGAGATTCGTGATCGAGAATCTCATGTGTGCAGATTGAAGAAAGATCTCTATGGGCTAAAGCAGGCACCCCGAGCATGGTATGAGAGGATCGATAGCTACCTGATGAAGTTGGGATTCACTAGGAGTGAAGCCGACCCTAACCTTTACTTTAAGGCTGAAGATGAAAAACCTCTCATACTGGTGTTGTACGTTGTTGACCTCTTTCTAACATGTGCAGACCCTCTCATTCTCAAATGTAAGAGGGAGTTGGCTTCCGAGTTTGAGATTCAAGACCTAGGACTGATGCACTATATCCTAGGACTGGAAGTTTGGTGGAAACCAGGGGAGATTTTCCTATCTCAAGGAAAATACGTAGTGAAAATATTGGATAGATTCAATATGGTGGACTACAAGCCTGTGACTACCCCGATGGAGCTTGACTTCAAAAAGTTAAGCGGTAGTGCTGCCGGACCTGTTTTACGAAATGCTATCGAGTATCGTCAACTCGTCAGAGCATTGATGTTCTTGGTGAACTCTTGTTCGAATATATACTTTGCAACCAACACATTGAGTCGACATATCATTGAGCCTCACCACACACATTGGATTGGTGCCAAGAATTTGTTGAGATATCTTCATGGCAAAGTCACTCATGGGTTGAGATACACTGCCGGAGATGTGAGACTACTTGGATATACCGATGCTAATTGGGCAGGTAGTGTGGTGGACTGGAAGAACACTTTTGGGTGTTGTTTCTCTTTGGGATCTGCCTCGATATCCTAGATGAACAGGAAGTAGAAGTCAGCGGCTTTGAGCACCGCTGAGGTAGAGTACATTGCTGCTAGTATGGCCTCCTGTGAGGCGGTCTGGTTGTGAAAGCTCTTCAATGAGCTATTTGGATTTACATTGGATACCACCATGATCCTGTGTGACAAATAGGGTGATATTCATTTATCAGAGAATCTCATATTTCATGATCGCTCGAAGCATATTGATATCAGGTACCACTATATTCAGGATATGGTGCATCAGGGAGCAATAAGGCTCCAACATATCAATACAGATGAATATGTTGCCAATATTTTGACGAAGCCCCTGGGAAAGGTCAAATTCTTGACTTTCTGAGAACAACTTGGTGTCATTCAGAGACCCTCTTATGAGGGTCAAGTGTGATGTATTGAGCTCTAGGAGCTCCAGGGGGGCGCGGGGTACTTCTTGGAGCGGCATGTGACCACAAGGCGACTCACCATCCCCTGGTCGCGCACTATGTATAGGGTGAAAGGTTCAACCTTCCCCTATGACACCCCATGGCGACTGTAGGATAGGATGATTAGTTCTCCTCTGGGCCAGGATGATTAGTTCTCCATGGCAACTACGGAACATGATGATTAATTCTCTGTGGAAACTGTGGAATAGGATGATTAATTCTCCTAGGTGCCAGGATAATTAGTTCTCTTGTGGAAACTGTTGGACAGGATGATTCGTTCTCCTGTCAAGACATCCTACCCATGTAGTTTGGGACTCATGCGAAGTACCTCTCATCTGATCAATGAGTAGGGAAATGGGGTTAGGGACCATTAGTAATACTATTGATGGATGCATCATTGTATCTACCGTACTCCCTATGCTAGGATGACCTCCATTGATCTGAGATCAATGATCCTGATCTGGGATCAGTGAGAGTGGTATGAAACACTCTGAGATTGACTTCGGGTCAATGGAGGATGGTACGATACATCCTTGATCATTTCTTCTTCTTCATAGTTCAAACAGAGCAGAGCAGAGAAAAGCAGGGCCAAGCAGTGCGGGGCAATGCATTTGATTGTTGGGATAGTAGCAATGGTCAGACATATTGCAGATGGAGTTCTCTCTAGTTGAGAGGGAGTGTTAAAATTGGTAACTAGGGCCAAACTCCATGTGGGTCACCTCATTTATGGAAGCTGATATTTTTCCTAGATTCCTCTTGTCGAGAGGTGTAGGATTGATCTAAAGATCATCCAATTCTAACAAGTATTTATGGAGATATGAATTTATTTGTATTTACTTGACAAATTGTCAAATTCAGCCAGAAGTTAAATGCCCAGTGAATCATATAAATACAAGAGAGGTTGATTCATTTTCTCATCATCTCATCTCACTCATTCTTCTCTCTCTCCTTAGCTTTGGGTTATATAAGGAGCAACTCACACGTGGGAAGAAGGAGGATGCATTAGGGAAAGGAGGATGCTAAATGGAGGATGAAAAAGCTGCTGAATCTCTTTGACCTACGTTGACCAAGAGTTGACTCATCAAGGGTGTGGTTTTGGTGTGGCCGCCTCTCCTAGGCAGGCCACAGATTTTGGGACAAAAATTGAGGCAATCCATCCACAGGTTTGACAAGCATTGACTACCCTAGTTTTGGGCAATAGGTTGATTTCAGTTAACAACAGTTTGACTGTGTTTTGGGGGTTGTTCAAGGGCTGTTTCTTCAAGCTGTTTGAGGGCTAGTTGACTGAAAATTGACCAAGCATATTGGAGGTCAATTTAAACACGTTTGACCCAGTTTGACTTTGCTGATCTAGGGTTTGTTGCTGCTGATATAAAATTACAGAATTTTGATTTTGTACTGTTCGTCTCTGTTGAACTATTGAAGATAAAAGAAGATTTGATGAAAGGGTTTCACCGCATTGGGGTTTGTCCTTGGCTAGCCACCACATCTTGTCTCTCTTGTCTTGGCTTGTTTTCTGTTGATCGTTTAATGTTCTATCTGCACTTTACTTAATGTATATGTGAATGCTAATCTGTGGCTAATAAGAAGTAAACTGCTCTAAGCATAGAACATACCATAATCTGACAGAGTGACTAGTGTGGGAAGAGACAGAGTTAAGTCAAACAAAGTATAAACCTTTGCCATAGATAAGACAAAATTTATTGCATGCTTTTCAGAAAATTCATCTCAATGGGATAATAAATTGTTTCAAACCCCAAAATTGAAAGGAAATTGACTTAATGTACAACAAAATGTTAGTATTTTGTTAAACTGCATCTGCATTTACTCAAAGGTGTTGATTTGATGCTATATAATTCTTAAATCGATGTTCAACCTAAAATGAGTCTCTAGATTTTTTGTTATTAAAGTTGCAGGCCTATTTTAGCAAAGCCATAGGCTATGATCATGATGAAATGTAGTGAAAGGGTTTTTTCTGGATCTATATATTTTTCATAGTTTAGTTTCAATTATGCATTTTTCCATACCAAGTAAGAAATAAAACAAACCATTTGCAGACAAAGAACATATCAATGAGAGCTAAACATGTAAAATAGAATGGAAAATTTTAACTCAGAAACTGAATAGACAATGTGGTGTTAATAGTACCTATATAGCAGGATTTGATATCAGGGGTAAAGACACACCAAGTCCACTGAATGCCTCTATCTAGGAATCCTTAGTAAGATTTTGCCAAAGTCTGTTTGATTTCCCAAATGCGGTGGATTACTTCTGAGAAGAAGTTGTGTCCAGTGGCTTTCCATAACAAAATAAACCACCACATAACATAGTGTTTATGTATAAATTTGAGCGAGAAATGTGCAAGTCAAAATACCAAAATTTGGCTAGAAAATCCAAAGCACTAGGACAAATCAGGAAGAAAAGGAGTTGTACCTGTGTTATCATAGTTGTACAAGCTCTAGTTGCAGCAGCTATAACCAAATTTGCCTTTTTTTCCCATATACTTGTTCCTATGCTTTAAGTAAAATCTCTTAGATTATAGCTATAATAGTATTGGTTAAATTTCTGATGTATAATTACTTGATGAAAATTGAATAAGCTAAACTCATGGTAAATAATATCACAAGTAATTATTTGTAGATCAGAAAAGGTTTTTCAACATGGTATCAGAGAAGTGATATCAGGCAATGGAGTGTGTCTTGGTGGAATGACCCTTCATCAAACAAATCTATGTATTTTCCCTGAAACTAGTTTATTTCCAGATCTAAGAATTCAAGCCTACATTACATAAAGATCCATTGTCTCTAGCACCATTATCATACACAACTTCTTTCGAATTTTTGTTTTATCTTATTCTGGAATATGTGTGAGGAGGTGAGAATAATCATTCTCCATAGTCAAGTTGAAGGGTGTCATAGCATCAGCTGTCTGGAACAATAAATATTAATTCATGACAATTTGCAATACCAAGGGCATGGTCTTATGCAGTCTCCTCTACTCTAATTTTCTTTGAGCACCACAGATATAAAAAACTAAAGGTTAGTTGTCAAAACGATGATCTTGGGAAATTTAAAATGGAACACTTCATCATTTAGTAATGACTAGCAATGTGTTGGAATATATTCATGATAAGCCATTTGATGTGTGTCGATGTGCATTGATGGGGTATCATGAGGTAGAGGCTATTTTCAAAGAGATGAGGACCATAAACATATCTTCCAATACCATCTTGTATTCTACTATGATAAATGGATATTCCAAGCAAGCCAAAATGGACGATGCTTTCAAATTGTTTGATGGAATGGTGGACCGTTATATCAAACTCATGATTGTCATTTATATTGCAATCATTAGTGGTCTCTCCAAAGGAGGCAAGATGCTGAAAGAAAATACCCTTATAGAGGAAATGATGCCTAAATACATGTCCCCAAATATTGTTACTTACAATGTTGCTCATTCAAGGATACTACAAGGAAGGGGGCACTGAAAATGCATTCAATTTCCTTTCCAAGATTGCAAGCGAAGGTTATTCCCCTGATATTGTAACATACAACGCTCCGATACATGGATTTTGTAAATAAGGTAGATTGAGGTTTGCATTGAATATTTTGAACGAAATGGGTGATATGATTCCAAATAATGTAACATATACTACCCTGATTGATGGCGATTATAGAGAAGATAATATGACTGGGGATTTCAGGTTGCAAGATGAAAGGGCTAGTGCCAGGAATGGTGACATATGGTGTCCTCTTCCATAAGCTCTATGAGGAAGGGAAATTGGAAGAATCCAATAATATTTTGCGTGAAATGCCGAAGAAGGGTCCTAAACCTGAGCACCTCACATGCGATATGTTGATCAATTCATACTGCAAGAGAGGTAACATGGCTAATGCCTAGAAACTTCACAACAGATGTTAGAAATGGGATATCTTTTTGTATACATACAAGGATTTTATTCATGGCTTTTGAAAGTTTGGGAAATAAATGAAGCAGCGGAGGTCCTATTTAAAATGATGATTGTGGGTTTATTCCTAATTTTATTATTTACTCATGGCTAATTGATGGCTATTGTTTCCAACATAATGAAGAGGAAGCTTTGAAGCTTCTTGATGATTATTTGAAAGATGTTTATCTGAAGATGTCTTTTAGATAGTAACATCATTCGAGGTTAGGAAACTTGAGCAAGGACAAAAACACAATCAATAAAATGTTTGGAGGGGTCTTGTTGGTGATGCCCTTATTTTTACTACTCTTGTTTATGCATACTTCGAAGAAAGTCAGAGAAATAAAGCTTCAGAACTTGTGAAGAAATGGCCTAAAAAAGGATTCTGG
The DNA here is from genome assembly GCA_031772625.1 of Pinus tabuliformis. Lineage (NCBI taxonomy): Eukaryota > Viridiplantae > Streptophyta > Pinopsida > Pinales > Pinaceae > Pinus > Pinus tabuliformis. The sequence goes on along the minus strand of CM062816.1, from coordinate 238,469,126 downwards.
TCAATCTTAAAAAAAGATATTGTTTTTCATGTATTCTTTAGATATAGATGGCAAAGCTGAGGTTTTCCGGACTGGGATGATAGAGAGAAGCTAGGTTGTCAAACATGTTTATCAAAATGTGAGAAATATTGCACAAACTTCCATTTCTAGTATGCTATTTTGATATGTAAGTTGTAACATTAAGACTCTATGATCTCTTTGAGTAAAATATTTGTTTTCCAATAGCTTGGGATGCCTCTCTAGAATTTTTTGAATGTTGTTTCCAACACAAAAAGAAAGTATTTTAACATTCTTGAAAAAAAAACTAAATGGTTCAATTATTACAAAAGAGAATTATAATTAACATTGCACTCAAAGGCTTCTTTGTTAGGTCCCTATACTACTAGTGTAACTCCTTATTGTTATTAGTACAACCCCCTTATCATATTTTTGTGCCCATGTAGTCCCCATATTGTTATTATTGTGCCCCATAGAAGTCCAGTATTGTTATTATTGTGCCCTTACATTATTATTGTTATGTCGCCTCTGATTATATTATGAACCCTTAGACTCCTATATATAGAAAGGAGATCTTTTCCTTTGTATCATTGAAGAATTGCTCATTTGTGTAATGTAAAGGAGGTTTCCCCCTCAAAAAGGCTGACTTATAAGGTGTTCATCTATCTTTTTTATCCTTTTGTGAGCTGGTTTCATAACATTTGGTATCAAAGCTTTGGATTCTAGGGTTTTCGCTGCTCCAAACAAGTCATCTCGGCATTTTCACTATAACGTTTTCTTCTATGACATTTCAAAAGCTAAAGAAGAAAATCATTTGAGCAAAAATCTTATTGAAGCTTGTGTCTGAATTTTAGATCTTGTCGCACTATAATTTCGGCAATATGGTCTAAGGAAGTTAGGGTTTTTGCAATCTCCATAATTTCATGTAAAACAGGTCATCGTGGACGTTTCGCTATAACTGTTTTTCTACGAAGTTTCAGAAGCTAAAAAAAAAAAAAAAAAACCATTTGAGAGGAAATTGGTGTGAACCTTGGGTCCAAATTTCAGATCTTCTCTTGCTATATTTTTGGATATATGATCTGAGTAAGTTAGGATATTTTCAGACTCCCAAATTACGTCTTAAACAAGTGACCTTGGGAAAATCGTCATAACTTTCTATCTGAGCATCAGATTGAAATTTCGTTAGATGCTATAGAAAGAGGATGGATTGTACTTTCCTTTTTATATTTTTTAGATCCGAAATTTGAAACAGTGACATGTGGCACTTCATACAAGTTCGCTCTTCTTAAAAGGTATATAATAAGGCCATATTGGGAGATTGTGCATAGCTCTTTATTGGAGAATTCAATTTCAATCAGATTGGTGGCATTGGAAAAAGGATGCAGAGGACTACTGTAGCTCGCAATTTTAGAACTAGAAAATCTGAAATTACATAGTTACAATTGTTTCAATATCGAGCTCCTAAAATCAAGAAAAGAAAATATGCAGAAGTTTGATGTCAAAACACATATTTCATTAAATTTGGAAGTTTTTTATTACAAGGCCTTCAACAACATTCATTCTTTTGTAAATTGCCATATTAACTTGATTCAACATTAAAATAATTTTAGTAATCTCAAACCAATTAGAAATCATGAATGAGTCAAACATGGGGTTGTTATGTACAATAGTATCAATACACAATAGGAGTGTGAAATAAAAAATAAATTACATTTATAAACTTATATGAATACAAATAACTAAATGAAATTCAATAAATAACTTCCCATTCATGTCCAGTATCAGCAGTGATTTTGTCTTCAAGTCATATTGGATTCTAATAATGAAATTATTTAAACCACAAATAAACTATTTAAGAATTGAAAATGACAAAACACTAATATGGATTGGAAAATCAATGTCCTATGGTGCAAAAAGTTTAAATACAACCATTTTTGACCCATCTCTTTAATGAGTCTAGATGGTCCACTTAACACATAATTTGTTAATTAATTATTCCATGTTTTATTAAGAAGAGAATTTTGTTTTGCATAGAGTTTTGTTTCAAAACAATACAATATGAGATTAATACAGTCTTAATAAATTACGTGATAGACAAATAAAAGTCAATAAATGGATTCCTTATTAAATTAAATGAGATGAGATGATTGCATATACAAATAGTTGATTTAAGAATATATGAAAAAAAAATTATGCGTTAAAAATTGAATACCCTACAATTTAACGAGTAGTATTCACTTATGAGCCATCACCCATTAGCCTAAATAGTCAACTTAATACTTATTATCAAGAAATTAAAAGACTTATTTTTCGAAAAAATGCATCATAATATATGGATATTATAAATCACATTTATATACTCATATTAATGGACATAACTAAGTACAAGTCAATAATATAATTCTAGCTCAAGTGATGATTTCAGTTTATTTAAAATACGAATTTACAAAAAAATGACTTTAAATATTGAAATTAGATGCCTTACAATTCAAAAGGTTCAATGACATAATTCATCCATGATTGTGTCTAATCAAACCTTGATAATCCACTTATCAATTATTATCATCATATATATGTTTTTTTAAGAAATGCAAAATTATTTAGAATACATTTTTATCTCAAAAATTACATATCACATTTATGCACTCATATTAGTGCATTTTATATGTAAACAATGAATAACTCACTTTGTACCTTGTTGATTTTCAATATGATATGATTGCAGTTACAACCATTAATTGATTCAAGCATATAAATTTATGAAAACTATCGATTGAGAAATCACATATCTTATGCTTCAAAAATATCAAATCATTTACCTATGACACATTTCTCATTAGCCTTACTAGTGAATTATGCATTGTGAATAGTGAATATTGCACATAACATTTATCAAGTAAATTATTATAATTTATTTAGTAAGAATAGCACCTTTGTTTGCAAGTATTTTATTACAAGGCCTTCAACAACATTCATTCTTTTGTAAATCATCATATTAACTTGATTCAATATTAAAATAATTTTAGTAATTTCAAACCAATTAGAGATCATGAATAGGTCAAACATGTGGTTGTTATGTACAATAGTATCAATACACAAAAGGAGTGTTAAATCAAACTGTTAGAAGAAACTGATTTAAGCTAAATCATATTAATATGGCAACTCTAACCCCCTTTCCCCCAACCTACGGGGGATTTGTTGATTGAATGATGGTGATGTGAAGATCTTATTGTAAATGACAATGATAAGTGTCCCTTGCATTTCTTTGAAACTAGTCTACTAAAACCTTAGTAAAATGTTCCTGTGCTCAATTTCCTACGGTCCCTATGTGCCTTTCTGAACCACTAATGAGGGGGTCATCATTCATCTTCATCGCATGCAGACATCCACTATAAAAGTTATACATTGTTGATCTAGGTATTTCAAGAAAGTTAGGCACCATTGATCTATCTCCACTCAAATCCAAGTACATCAAATGAGAGTTCTTAAATGTGTATTCAAGTCATTCCATTATGATGGACAATGTCACAAATTGAAGTAAACAAGAAAGTTTAGTGGTGACTTCTTGTAAGTAGTGGAGGCAAGGGTTTTCAAATATTAGCACAGTTGATGGTAGTGTGGATATTGATCTCTCCTTGTCAACATTGTCAAAACCAGTAATAGTCTCGATGTAATTTTAGTGTCAACCAACTGTATGGAAAACCATGATTGATCATTACTTTCACTAAGAAGAGAAAATGATAAGCATTTTTAATGGGGAAGAAATAAGTGTGAAACATAACTCATGTATTTTAGTTGAAATTTATATAAGTCCCCGTGTTCTTTAATTATTAAATACTTAATGTAAATACAAATAAATTATCATTAAGATATTGATTTTGAATATTAAATATGTATTAAAAGGCATTCATCTATGACACTTGATTTTTCATGTAGTTTGAATAAACCACCTAAAGTTTATTATCAATTAATTCTAATTAGTTTTGTATAAGATATATCTTTACTTACATTAATAGCTTTATTTCAAAAATAAATTACAATTATAAACTTATATGAATACATATAACTAAATGAAATTCAATAAATAACTTTTGAGTCTTGTTGGATTCTATGAGATTATTTTAAGTACAAATAGTTTATTTAAGAATTGAAATCTACAAAATGCTAATATTGATGGGAAAAGCATGTCATATGGTGAAAAAAGTTTAAAGGCATCCATTTATGGCCCATCTCTTGAATGAGCTTAAATAGTCTACTTAATGCTCATGGTGAAGTCATTAATCCATGTTTTATTAGAAAATTCATTTTCTTTACATGGTTTTTTTATTCTAGAAATAGCAATTTCACATTTATACATTCATATTAAACCACATGATAGTTAAATAAAAATCAATTAATGGTTTCTTGACTTATTGACTTATATGACATGATTGCAAATAGGAATAACTGATTTAATAATGCATAGTTAGAAAAAATTGTCAATTCAAAATAGAATAAACCAGTTAGAACTCATAAATAATTGATTTTAAATTATTAATTTTCTAAAAATATATATATTTTTACTTACATTGAGATCTTTATTTCAAAAATAAATTCCATTTACACATACATACATACTAAATATAATTTAATACATACTCATCTTGTTGGTTTCTATGAGATTATTTCAATTACAAATAATTTATTTAAGAATTGAAATTTACGAAATGTTAATAAAGGTGGGAAAATCAAATACCATATGTTGCATAAAGTTTAAATACATTTATTTATGACTTGTACCTTGAAATAACTTTAACAATCTACTTAACATTCATTACCAATTAATTATTCCATGTGTTGTTGGGAAAAACATTTCATATTACATGGAGTTTTATTTAAAAAAAAAAAAGTGTCACATTTACACACTTAGACCACTTAAAACTCATTATCAATTAATTATAATTTGTTTTGTAATATATCTATATCTATATATATATATATATATATATATATATATATATATATATATATATATATATATATATATATATCTATATATATATATCTATATATATATATATATATATATATATATATATATATATAGATATATATATATATATATATATATATATATATATATATATATATATATATATATATATATATATATATATATATATATATATATATATATCTTCACTTACATTAAGAGTTACATTTAGAAAATGCATCACATTTATGAACTTCTATCAATGCATATAGCCAAATAGAATTCTTCAACTCATATTGGATTCTATGAAATTATTTAAACCACAAATAAAATATTTAAGAAATGAAAATAAAAAAATGCTAATATGGATTAGAAAATCAATGTCTTATGGTGCAAAAAAGTTTAAATACAACCATATTTTACCCATCTCTTTAATGAGTCTAGATGGTCCACTTAACACATTGTTAATTAATTATTCCATGTTTTATTAAAAAGAGAATTTTGTTTTTCATGGAGTTTTGTTTCAAAACAATATAATATGAGATTAATACAATCTTAATAAATTCCATGATAGACAAATAAAAGTCAATATATGTATTCCTTATTAAATTAAATGAGATGAGATGATTGCATATACAAATAGTTGATTTAAGAATATATGAAAAAAAATATATGGGTTAAAAATTGAATGCCCTACAATTTAACGAGTAGTATTCACTTATGAGCCATCACCCATGAAGCCTAAATAGTCCACTTAATACTTATTATCAAGAAATTAAAAGATGTATTTTTCGAAAAAAAGCATCATAGTATACTCATATTGATGGACATAACTAAGTACAAGTCAATAATATAATTCTAACTCAAGTGATATGATTTCAATTTATTTAAAATACTAATTTACAAAAAAATGACTTTAAATAATGAAATTAGATGCCTTACAGTTCAAAAAGTTCAATGACATAATTCATCCGTGATAGTGTCTAATCAAACCTTGATAATCCACTTATCAATCATTATCATCATGTATATGTTTTTTTAAGAAATGCAAAATTATTTAAAATATATTTTTTATCTCAAAAATTACATGTCACATTTATGCACTTATATTAGTGCATTTTATATGTAAACAATGAATAACTGACTTTGTGCCTTGTTGATTTTCAATATGATATGATTGCAGTTACAACCATTAGTTGATTTAAGAATATACATTTATGAAAACTATCGATTGAGAAATCTCATATCTTATGCTTCAAAAAGATCAGATCATTTACCTATCATTAGCCTTAATAGTGAATAAGGCATTGTGAATAGTGAATAATGCACATAACATTTATCAAGTAAATTATTATAATTTCTTTAGTAAGAATAGCACCTTTGTTTGCAAGGAGTTCTATTCAAAACTTATATTTCACATTTATATATGATTATTGATACATATAAGTAAACATAAGTCATTAACAATAACATGCCTCGATGGTTCATGTAAGATAATTTGAATGGCAAACAATTCATTTAAGAACACACGCACGCGTGCACACACATATTAGAAAAAAAAATCGATACAACAAAGTCATTGCAAAAACAATTATAAATAATAAGAAATATACATATTAATATAATTTGAATCACATATATTTCAAAAAATATAAAATCATACAAATTGATTCAACAAAAACTATGTCCAAAATGTATTAAAAAATTGGAATGTACTTTTCAACAAATTTATAAAGGAAATTATCTCCATCAACTACAATGAAGTACATGTTCTATTGAACATTCGAATGTACTCATGTTTTTGTTTGATATGATGAAGTGTCTTAAGAAAGGGGAATAAAACTTGCAGAAGCCACATATCTTGCACTTTTCCTGTATATGATTTTATCAAGATGTGGTTTGATCGATATCCGATGAATTGAGAAGTATGCTTTTTTGTATCTATTAGCAATACATTTGATTCTTCATAACTATCTCCATATTGGGACCACACATCAATCAACTTTTTCTCATAAAATTGTCTTGTTCTCCCTGCTTCCAATTTTGTTTGCAAATGACAATGAGATCTGTCCCATGCAAATTTAAATTCCTCTATATCAATATTTGATTTTTCAAGTACTTTTCGGATGTACTTGTCAGTGACATTTAATGTCCATATTGCGACATCATAATTTCTTAAGCAATATTTTAATACTTCTGACTGAAAAGGCCTTAAAAAAAAGGACCTATCACCAAACTGCCAATCTGGTTCTCTTTGGATATGAAAATTTTGTTCATCTTTGGTGTATGATTGGAAGAATACTCCTTCCATTTCAAATATCAACAACATCTTCTGACTTGTAGTAATGCCCATCTGCATCTGCACTGTAACCACATGTATGATATTAACATATCGTCACTTCAACACTTCATTGCTTAAGGACATAAAAACCTATGATTTTAAAAATGATGTTAATATTTATTATGAATTATTTCCATTTGTATGCTAAGGTAATTTTACAATGAGTTCATAGTATCACAAAATACAAATACAATTGCCCCATTAAAATGAACAAACAAATAATATGTTTACTTTATACATACAACCTAATACCTTTATTTAATTTGTATGGAATAAAATTCTTATAAGAATGCATTGACCCACCATTTAAATCAATGATTTTAAGACTTATAATGATTTATTTAATTGCAATTGAAAAATATAATTAAAATGGTCTAGTGCAAGTAAACAAACTAATTATATATTATTTTTCACATACAATATAATACAATTTTTAAATTTCAAACCTAATTATTCTATGTTAATTTATACAGTTTCTACCTTAGTTTCTTTTGGTGCTTCTCTTAGTACAAATTGTATGTTTATTGTTGGTGCTACATAAAACTTAATATATTTTTTCAACTTATATGGAATAAAAAAGGTTATAAGAATGCAATGGGTCATCCTTCACATTACTAATTTATAAGAGGTATAACAATAACTTAAACCACATTTAAAGAAAATAATTGTAATGATCTAATTAAAACAAATAAACCAGTTATCTATTAATTTTACATACAATATAATCCATTGTAAAAAAAAAATATAGCATGGGAAATTTTGATATGAAAACATTAAATGACCATTCATCTCACCAAAAATAAAGAAAATAAAAATATTTTATTTTTGGTAATGACAAACCAAATCAACAATTCTTTTATTAGTGTTGTGAAATAAAAATAATAATTCATGATGTCATACATATAATAGCATGAAATAGACATCAATAATCTTAAGGTACTTCTAAATGTAATTGAACATCCTTCAAAATAGCTCGCACATCCGTAGCCTTGTTGAGTTAATGCAATATTCTCCATAGCCCATTGATCAACCAATTATTCCCTTGATTTGCTCCAATGAATGGAGGGGCAAGAATCACATTTTCTTTTGGATTCTCTTTCACTCTCTCAATTAAACAATCAACTATAATAGTATTGGTTGCGTCATATTGGGTATGCATTTCCCACACTTTTTTCAATGATTTAGTGTGTATAACTTTCGTTGGATTGTCAATGACCTTATGTCCCTTTTGTGGTTTACAATCTGAAGCAGTCCACTTAAACAAAAGTTTATCTTGTAATGTTTCTGAAACCAACTTTTTTAGAAATCTTGTTGTGCTTTGTTTCAAAGCTGTCGTCCAAATTGAAATGTCAAGAGATTCATTTTTGAAACACATTTCAAAAAATGATTTTGCATGTGGATGAATCCAAAATAATTTTTTCTCTATTGTGTAATCAGCATCAGCTCCCATTTTCTCAATATGCCCTTTGTTTGTTGCTTCATCATCGATGCTATGATAAAAAATGTCCTTTAGTTCAAAAATAACTAGTTTCTTTTCAGTTATTTTGGCTGCAACATAATGGAAAATAATCTAGTCAAACCATTTTATTCAAGTTACAAAAATTACTAAAAAAATTGTTGAAATGATACACTTACCTTGAGAGGTTTTCGCGCTTTCTATAGATGAAGCAATAATTTCTTTTATCATCTTGATAGAACCTGGAGTAAACATATTAAACCTTCAATCAAATACCAATTGTACTTCCTATTAAACCTTCAATCAAATACCAATACCAAGAAAAACATTAGTAATGCAACCTTTAAAAAGAAAAACACACACACACACACCTTTAACATTATTTTGATTGTTAATTTTATCTTTTTTATTTGTTCCTATAATAATAATATACAATGTTATGGTAGTTACAAGAATTAGAGTTTGAAGAATAATAAGATAAACAATAAGACAAGTTATAAGTATCTGATATGACATTATCTTCATATTTGTAACATTGCACCTCATCATCATCTTTGTTACCTTTAGCTGTCTCCTAATTAAACATATAAAATATTTTGAATTGTGAAAATGAATAGAATCATTAAATAATAAGGAAAACAAGTGGACAAATTATAAGTACCTGATGTTATATTTTGTTCTTGATTAAAGTTTTGTTTAACTTTCATTTGATCAATGTCTTGGTTCTCCTTGTTTGTCGCTATAATAAACATAAAAAAATGTTATAAATTGTGACGATGAACAAAATTCATTAAACAACTATACAAAAAAAGAATCATCTATAATCGTCCATAATAATATTTTGGTCTTGATTGTAGTTTTGTGGGACAGTCCCCTGGTCATTATATTCATTCTCTTTATTTCCAACTACAATCAACATATGAAATGATATGAATCACCATAATAAAAATAATAATTTAGCATAATAATAAAATAAATGAAAATGATAGAGTTATGTTGATTAATACCCATTTCTATCTCCATCGTGCCATGGTCATTGTCTTGATTAATTCCATTCATCTCATAATTCCCTGTAATAGTCATCCAAAAATGTTATGAATAAGGAAATTAAATAAATTGAAAAATTATCAAGAGCAAAAACCAAAAAAATTATGTACCTGGTATGATAACTTCTTCCTCTCCTCCTTCTCCTCCTATTTCCATCTCTATACTTTTTTCAACATCATGAGCACTATGTTGACTATTTTTTTGCTTCCCACTTTCATCATTCTCTATTTTAGAATCTCCATCATTAATTATTTTAGTAAACACTTTGGATGTACCAATCAAACCATTTTATTCATGTTACAAAAATTACTAAAAAAATTGTTGAAACGATACACTTACCTTGAGAGGTTTTCGCGCTATTTATAGATGAAACAATAATTTCTTTTATCATCTTGATAGAACCTGGAGTAAACATATTAAACCTTCAATCAAATACCAATTGTACTTCCTATTAAACCTTCAATCAAATACCAATACCAAGAAAAACATTAGTAATGCAACCTTTAAAAAGAAAAACACACACACACACACCTTTAACATTATTTTGATTGTTAATTTTATCTTTTTTATTTGTTCCTATAATAAAAATATACAACGTTATGGTAGTTACAAGAATTAGAGTTTGAAGAATAATAAGATAAACAATAAGACAAGTTATAAGTATCTAATATGACATTATCTTCATATTTGTAACATTGCACCTCATCATCATCTTTGTTACCTTTAGCTGTCTCCAAATTAAACATATAAAATATTTTGAATTGTGAAAATGAATAGAATCATTAAATAATAAGGAAAACAAGTGGACAAATTATAAGTACCTGATGTTATATTTTGTTCTTGATTAAAGTTTTGTTTAACTTTCATTTGATCAATGTCTTGGTTCTCCTTGCTTGTCGCTATAATAAACATAAAAAATGTTATAAATTGTGACGATGAACAAAATTCATTAAACAACTATACAAAAAAAGAATCATCTATAATCGTCCATAATAATATTTTGGTCTTGATTGTAGTTTTGTGGGACAGTCCCCTGGTCATTATATTCATTCTCTTTATTTCCAACTACAATCAACATATGAAATGATATGAATCACCATAATAAAAATAATAATTTAGCATAATAATAAAATAAATAAAAATGATAGAGTTATGTTGATTAATACCCATTTCTATCTCCATCGTGCCATGGTCATTGTCTTGATTAATTCCATTCATCTCATAATTCCCTGTAATAGTCATCCAAAAATGTTATGAATAAGGAAATTAAATAAATTGAAAAATTATCAAGAGCAAAATCCAATAAAATTATGTACCTGGTATGATAACTTCTTCCTCTCCTCCTTCTCCTCCTATTTCCATCTCTATACTTTTTTCAACATCATGAGCACTATGTTGATTATTTTTTTGCTTCCCACTTTCATCATTCTCTGTTTTAGAATCTCCATCATTAATTATTTTAGTAAACACTTTGACAATTAAGAAATATGAACAAAATATTATCCAAAGTATTATAAGAAAAAAGAATGAATTGTAGTACCTGAATTTTCAAAGAAGTTAATGGATCCTAGATTTGATAGTTGAAAAGATTTGTAAGTATTTAACATGATTGTCCTTTGTGTCTCTGTTTGCACAACACATGAAATTCTTCTTCCATATGTACAACAGGCCTTGATTAAATTTGTCCCCGCATAAAGAGAAATGACCACTTTTGCATCACTACATTGTTGGTGTTTTTCCAATAAATCCATCCAGAAATCATAATCTCTCTCATTTTCATCGAATGTGTCTTCAAATGTGTGAGAGTATTTGATAGCCTCCAAAATTTTTAATTCTGAAGTATAGAAATGTATAGTAAGAACTATATCATAACTATAATTGTTTTGGGACTTATATTCATAAATGCCACTAGTCATTTTATAGTTGAACTTGGAGTTCTTTATGGAAATTTCCAAAGACTGGCGTACATCATTACAAAACCAAAGTTCTACTAAGAGAACTGTAGTAAAGTCATTCAACTCATTTTTTTCGATAAGAAATCGAAAAAATTCAATATAATATCCCTTGTGGAATTGTTCTTTTTTCAAAGCTAGTGTATCCAAAACAACAAGGTCAGTATGTAAAACTGGTTGCAACTGACATGGAAAAGAGTGCAAAAGTGTTGACAAAAGATCAGGGCCCCAAAATGACAACCAAATTCAAAATTGTTGTCAACCTGTTGAACACTTGTCGATCCATTTATTATTCTGTCAAGGACTCCACATGCTTGCTGAGAAAGGGACTCTATCTTTGTATTACGTGTTCCTTTGACATAAGTAGACCCCTCCACCGTGTTGCAAAAATTGGTAAATATGATATCATTAATTTCATAATGCTCAAGAATGTTGAATGTGGTAAGAGTCATCTCATTCAAGTTCTGATCATGACTTTGACAATATGTAACCATTGCATCCAATATTGTTCTGTTGGTTTTCAATTTAGAACAATAATCTTTTAATTTTGTGGCATTTGATGGATGATTATGTGGAATAGAAAACCAAATGGTTCCATCCAATAGCTTATCTGCTACTGAAGCAATTTCTTCCATGGTTAATCCCTGAAGGGGCCGAAGAGTAGCTGCTGTCAAACTGTGTAGACTATTTCTCTTGTAGTTCTCAAAATCAGGTTGGCTTGGAGAACACTTTAATGTGCCTAGTTGGTAACAGTTAAAAACAGTGTCCCATTTATCCCAAATAGGTTCCTCAAGATATAAGAGAATTTTTTTATCAGAAAAATTTGTAATTGGACAGTCGAAGAATGAGCACAACATTTCATCATCAACCTGATAAAATAAGAAATATAAACTAATAAGAATTCAATGTAAAAATGAAACTAAATAAGGTGTTACAAACTAATGAGAATTCATTATAAATATGAAAAAATATGACTTATATTATCAACTTTAGTCATTTATCTACAATAAAAATAGATACAATAATAAAATGTTAAATGTAAAAATAATTAAAATTACATACCTTGTCTTCAGCCGTCTTAGAACATCCAATCCTCCTTTTCTTTAATTTGTCATTGGCAATTAAGAAATGCCTTGCCGAGCGCACACAATCAATAAATGGAGTTTTGAAGAACACCTTATTTGCAGAATTTAATTGACAACAAATGCGGATCACCTCAGTGGGTTCAACTGATGGATGCAAGAATCGAGCATTACGTTTTTTATATTTTTTTTTTGCTTCTGTAGATACATTATATTTAGGATTTGTTAAAATTTCTTTCGCTGCTTGAATGGTGTGTTGACCATCAACTATCCAAAAATTGATATTCTTGGAATTTAGATCTGTCTCATTTATAATTTTGATAGAGTTTACCAATGGATCAGACTCATTGATGTCAAATGGAATCAGAAGAGCATCAGGTAATGAGGTTTGAAATTTTTCTAGGAATGATTTCACTAATACTTGAACATTTAAATCATCTCGTGATCTTAATTTGAACACTTTAGGGGCTTCTATACATCTTTCAACAACCACTTTTCTACTAAAGGAGTTTGAAAATAGATAGCAATGCTTGAAGGCTTCATGAATCTCATCACATTGATTTGCAAGGTTTGTTGTCTCATATTCAACTTTCCTAGTTTTTTGAAATTCTGTAGTAGGCTTGAAATCACTTTCTGTTATGTTCTCCTCCAAATCAGATAAATATACTCTTCTCAAAGCAAGTAATTGAGAATCAAGTTTATCATCTGGTATTTTATCAAGAAATTTACCTTTTTGTTGTAAATGAAGAAGTACAGATGATGTTTTTTTACTTCTTACATAGCGATATCTCAGAACGGTGGCAATGCGTTTTAAAAGATCTGCGCAACTATTTAGTCCAGATTTAGATAAGCTCTCATAGTTATCCAACTTGAACATTGAATTCTTTATCGTATTTGTTGAATCAGTACTTGAAGCTTCAATCAAATCTGGTCTAAAATTTGTATACTCCACTTGACATGAAATTAATTTTACCTCATTTTCTTTAATCATTTCCACTTGAAAGTCAATGTCATTTTCATTGCAAGCATAGCAATTAATTATTATTCCTAATATCTCTGGTTCTTTTCCATCTATTGATCCAAATAGATACATATCAGGAAACATATTCAGGGGAGCTTCTATTTGGATGTACCAATCTTGCACAAACTCATATTTATTAGATGTATTGTATTTTTTAATCATTTCAAAAGTAGAAGTAGAAGGTGTTATTGATACTGCCATTTGAGTTGAATAACTTTTCTTTTTCTTAAGTGATAGTTGTAACATTTCATTTGCTTTAGGGCCGACCAATTCTGCAAATAACAACAAAAAAATATTTGCATGAATCAAAATGAAAATATAATTTCAAATATTGTCACATAATGTTCTTTTAAATATTGAAAAATCACATAATCTAACCATTTCTAAGAGAGTGTACATAAAATATAAAACCACATACCAGTTGAAGGAGGCATCGTTTGTATATCACTTATTTTTTGTTTCTTCTTCACTACTTTACTTCGAATTTCAGGCACACCAGATTCCACAGTTTCTAAAAAAAAAAATTATGGAATACATAAAATACCAAATATTATTAAACAACCTTATAATACACGATTTCCATTTACATGCACAATAATAAATGAGTACATATTTTAATGCAAGTTTACTATATGACACCAAAAGTTATCACCTGGGTAAAATTGCTAGGAAAAGAAACCACCTAATCCAACCATTTCTAAAAAAGTACAAAAAATATAAAACCACCATACCAGTTGAAGGAGGCATCGTTTGTCTATCACTTGTTTTTCTTTTTCTCTTCACTACTTTACTTCGAATTTCACGCACACCAGTTTCCACAGTTTCTAGAAAAAAAAATATGGAAGACATGAAATACCAAATATTATTAAACAACCTTATAATACACGATTTCCATTTACACGCACAATAATAAATAAGTACATATGTTATGCAAGTTTACTATATGATGCCAATAGTTATCACCTAGCTAAAATTGCTCGGGAAAAAAAAAAAAAAAATTACCCATGTTGGTATGGGTTGTCCTCATTAAAACACCACTCCTAAGGCTATTTCCATGGTTTTTATTAATCAACAACCAGTTATTAACATAATGTCTAACAATTGTAACAAAGTATAAACTAATTTAAAATTTTCATACCATTTAAAGAATTTGGTGTCGTGTTTCTTGAACTTCCTTTTTCCTTGGATGCTTCCTTTGAATTCTCACTAGCTTCATAGTCCATGGTTTCTGAAAATAAAGTAAAATATTATTATCACAGTCTCGATTTATTGAAGAAAATACGAATTTATAAATACTATAACTACTCGCATCATTATATGTGTAACAAAATGAACAAGAGCAATAACAAGTGTAGAACTCACAATAATAGCTAATCAAATGTAGAACATGTGTTAGATTTCCTCTTAGTGCAAACTCAAGCTCCTAGAAACATTGTAGAATGAGAAATCTAGCAAGTGCTAGATTTATGTCTACCATAAATACAAGTATGTTTCTAACAACAACATTGTAGAGTATAAGAATTCTAGATTGTGTTAAATTTTCTTCCAACACAAACACAAGCACATTTTAATTTGAAAGAAATCTAACACATGTTATATTTCCTTCAAGCATAAACACAAGAACATAACAACATTGTAGGACTAAATAAGTCTAATGTGTGCTAGATTAACAACATTGCAATGTAAAATAAAATGTAACATGTGTTAGATTTCCTTTTAGCGCAAACTCAAGCACATAGAAACATTGTAGAGTGAGAAATCTAGTAAGTGCTAGATTTATGTCTACCACAAATACAAGTACATTGCCAACAACAACATTGTAGAGTATAAAAAATCTAGCTTGTGTTAAATTTTCTTCCAAGACAAACACAAGCACATTTAAATTTGAAAGAAATCTAACACATGTTATATTTCCTTCTAGCACAAACACAAGAACTTAACAACATTGTAGGACTAAATAAGTCTAATGTGTGCTAGATTAACAACATTGCAATGTAAAAGAAAATCTAACATGTGTTAGATTTCCTTTTAGCACAAAATCAATCACATAGAAACATTGTAGAGTGAGAAATCTATCAAGTGCTAGATTTATGTCTACCACAAATATAACCACATTGCCAACAACAACATTGTAGAGTATAAGAATTCTAGGTTGTGTTAAATTCTCTTCCAACACAAAGACAAGCATATTTGAATTTGAAAGAAATCTAACACATGTTATATTTCCTTCGAGCACAAACACAAGAACATAACAACATTGTAGGACTAAATAAGTCTAATGTGTGCTAGATTAACAACATTGCAATGTAAAATAAAATCTAACATGTGTTAGATTTCCTTTTAGCGCAAACATGAGCACATAGAAACATTGAAGAGTGAGAAATCTAGCAAGTGCTAGATTTATGTCTACCACAAATACAAGCATGTTGCCAACAACAACATTGTAGAGTATAAGAAATCTAGCTTGTGTTAAATTTTCTTCCAACACAAACACAAGCACATTTAAATTTGAAAGAAATCTAACACATGTTATATTTCCTTCTAGCACAAACACAAGAACATAACAACATTTTAGGACTAAATAAGTCTAATGTGTGCTAGATTAACAACATTGCAATGGTAAAGAAAATCTAACATGTGTTAGATTTCCTTTTAGCGCAAACTCAAGCACATAGAAACATTGTAGATTGAGAAATCTAGCAAGTGCTAGATTTATGTCTACCACAAATACAAACACATTGCCAACACCAACACAAGCACATTTAAATTGAAAAGAAATCTAACACATGCTATATTTCCTTCTAGCACAAACACAAGAACATAACAACATTGTAGGACTAAATAAGTCTAATGTGTGCTAGATTAACAACATTGCAATGTAAAAGAAAATCTAACATGTGTTAGATTTACTTTTAGCACAAATTCAAGCACATAGAAACATTGTAGAGTGACAAATCTAGCAAGTGCTAAATTTATCTCTACCACAAATACAAGCACGTTGCCAACAACAACATTGTAGAGTATAAGAAATGTGGCTTGTGTTAAATTTTATTCAACACAAACACAAGCAAATTTAAATTTGAAACAAATCTAACACATGTTATATTTCGAGCACAAACCCAAGAACATAACAACATTGTAGTACTGAATAAGTCTAATGTGTGCTAGATTAACAACGTTGCAATGTAAAAGAAAATCTAACATGTGTTAGATTTCCTTTTAGCGCAAACTCAAGGACATAGAAACATTGTAGATTGAGAAATATAGCAAGTGCTAGATTTATGTCTACCACAAATACAAGCACGTTTCCAACAACAACATTGTAGAGTATAAGAAATCTGGCTTGTGTTAAATTTTCTTCCAACACAAACACAAGCACATTTAAATTTGAAAGAAATCTAACACATGTCATATTTCCTTCTAGCACAAACACAAGAACATAACAACATTTTAGGACTAAATAGGTCTAATTTGTGCTAGATTAACAACATTGCAATGTAAAAGAAAATCTAACATGTGTTACATTTCCTTTTGGCACAAACTCAAGCACATAGAAACATTGTAGATTGAGAAATCTAGCAAGTGCTAGATTTATGTCTACCACAAATACAAGCACGTTGCCAACAACAACATTGTAGAGTATAAGAAATCTAGCTTGTGTTAATTTTTCTTCCAACACAAACACAAGCACATTTAAATTTGAAATAAATCTAACACATGCTATATTTCCTTCTAGCCCAAACACAAATACATAACAACATTGTAGGACTAAATAAGTCTAGCGTGTGCTAGATTAACAATATTGCAATGTAAAAGAAAATCTAACATGTGTTAGATTTCCTTTTAAAGCAAACTCAAGCACATAGAAACATTGTAGAGTGAGAAATCTAGCAAGTGCTAGATTTATGTCTACCACAAATACAAGCACGTTGCCAACAACAACATTGTAGAGTATAAGAAATCTAGCTTGTGTTAAATTTGTTTCCAACACAAACACAAGCACATTTAAATTTGAAAGAAATCTAACACGTGCTATATTTCCTTCTATCACAAACACAAGTACATAACAACATTGTCGGACTAAATAAGTCTAATGTGTGCTAGATTAACAACATTGCAATGTAAAAGAGAATCTAACATGTGTTAGATTTCATTTTAGCGCAAACTCAAGCACATAGAAACATTGTAGAATGAGAAATCTAGCAAGTGTTAGATTTATGTCTACCACAAATACAAGCAAGTTGCCAACAACAACATTGTAGAGTATAAGAATTATAAACTGTATTAAATTTTCTTCCAACACAAATAAGCACATTTTAATTTGAAAGAAATCTAACACATGTTATATTACCTTCAAGCAAAAACACAAGAACATAACAACATTGTAGGACTAAATAAGTCTAATGTGTGCTAAATTAACAACATTGCAATGTAAAATAAAATCTAACATGTGTTAGATTTCTTTTTAGCGCAAACTTGAGCACATAGAAACATTGTAAATTGAGAAATCTAGCAAGTGCTAGATTTATGTCTACCACAAGTACAAGCACGTTGCCAACAACAACATTGTAGAGTATAAGAAATCTAGCTTGTGTTAAATTTTCTTCCAACACAAACACAAGCACATCTAAATTTGAAAGAAATCTAACACATGCTATATTTCCTTCTAGCACAAACACAAGAACATAACAAAATTTTAGGACTAAATAAGTCTAATGTGTGCTAGATTAACAACATTGCAATGTAAAAGAAAACCTAACATGTGTTAGATTTCCTTTTAGCGCAAACTCAAGCACATAGAAACATTGTAGAGTGAGAAATCTAGCAAGTTGTGATGGATTTCTCACACAAAACAATCTCATACTCATCTCCATATCCCTCCACTTACTCCTCCCCATCAAGGAGATGCATATACATGTTTATAAACCACATCAAGTAAATTGTCTCTCTCACTCGTGTGAAATCCCAGGTCTTTGTAAGATTTCCCAAACTCTGCAAATAGAACAAACTCTAACATTATCATCAAGAAATTAAATCCCCCTCTATGCTCACTAAATCTAGAGTTAAGATGGATCTAAACGAAAAGCATGCACCTTAGAAATTTGATCCCTTTGTAGGCTCAAAATAGTTTAGAAGATTTTAATTTGAGGGCTTAGATGATTCTTATCAATAATTTAGATAAAGAGTCTTACTTTTTAGTTAACAATTTTTTTTTCCCGGAAATTTGAATCATGGTTAGACAAAAATTGTAGTATAAGAAATTTAATTCACATTCAAGACTTTCTTAACTCCATGTAAACATAAGCAAATTCTCAATCATGATTCTAATTCTCATTCAAGAGATTATTTAACTCTAAGCAAATATAGTAAAAATTACATAGCTACCCCAAATTTCATTTGGTGACTATGTTGTCTGTCTTATTTTTTCACCCATTAAAAAAAAATTAATAAAAAAAAAAAAAAAAAAAAAAAAATAAATATATATATATATATATATATATATATATATATATATATATATATATATAAAATAAAATAAACTCTTATATCTTAATAAAACATGCTTGTGGGGGCAATTCAATTAGCAGTGGTCATGTTATGAAGTATTATGTAAACTATGAGATTCAAGATTCAAAACCCCTCTGGGTCAAACCATAGACCATAAAAAACCAACCATTTTAAGGATTGGTATGGCCGAGATCAGGTGCAATACCTTAGTGATTTTTACAGTTTAAAGAACCATGGGTTGCAATTTCTTAGACCATACTTTAATCCCTTAAGTAATGGACATGTTAACACACACACAATATTATATGTGTGTGTGGGGTTCTTAGCATGTCTATTACTTAAGGGATTAGTTTGTGGTCTAAGAAATTGTGACCCATGGGTATATAAACCGTCAAAAGCACTTAAGTACTGCCCCTGATCTAGATCATACCAACCCTTAACAAGATTGATATTTTTTATGGTTTCTCCTCTCAACTACCACAAATTTCAAACCTTGACCACCTTACAAAACCAAACCCTCAAAATCTAAAACATTAAAAAAATTACTTTAAAAAAAAACTAACTTTAACCCACTTTTATACACGACCCATAAATAATAAAATATAACAAATATTTATTTATAATAATTTTTCATTTTAAAACTATTTTTTTAATAAAACATTACTTTTCTTATACCTTTTATTAATAAATATTATATCTTTAAAATGTTTTTGCTGGAGTATAACAATATTCAATTCCCCTTCATTACAACTCTAAACTTTCTCTAATTTTAACCATTTATCTTTATTAATCTTATGGTAAAGAATTGGCCATAAAAAAAATGTAGTTAGGCATTAAAAAGATATATAATTAGGCTATTTTCAAATTTTTATTTTGGATTATTTCTCTATACTATGAGTGGGAATCTTATTAGAATTTTATGAAATGATCAATCATTGAAATAGTCCTAGAAAAGTGGAAATTACTCTAGGCATAGAGCTCGGAAGGCTTGGAGTAAGAAGATAGCCACATATGTTGGTCGGACAACCCTCAAAAGGTGAGTAGTGGCCGTAGTAGAAAATGATGTATGACTAGAGATACACAAGGTTGCATACGCAAGAGGTACTATGTACGGTTCCAATATTAGGAATTACTTTTAGGCATGGGTGATCCTCGAAGCATGGGACCATGCAACTCGTCATTTGATGTTACATGATGGACCTATACACCTAAAACTTATGGGTTGAACCTTAATAATAGTGTACTTCACATGAAATTTAACATGGTTAGTTATATGTGTGCATTTTGATCTCTCCGTGTATATGTTACGTAGAATCAGAATTCTCTATTTTATAAATATAATAAAATAAATATATTATAATTTTTTAATAAACTTTGTAATTTATTTTGGTATCTAGAGAAATTAGAGAAATTGGTAACGGGTTAATCTCATACTTATGTGATACAGATAGGATCTCATATTCATGTGACATAGATAGGATTGATTTAAATCATTATCATTATAAATTCTAGTGGCGTATGTATGTTTTTTTAGCACATAAAAGGAAATTAGAGAGAAATGAACACTAGACCTCATACTCGTGTGGCCTGTGGCCTAGATAGGATCAATTCCAATCCGTATCATTATAAACTCTAGTCGTGTATGTATGTCTTTTTAACACATAAATGTAAATTACGGAGATTTGAACACTAGACTTCCTCACACATAATACGTCATTCACATAACCATTTCCTCTTGAATGTCTAGAGGCTTATAAGCATGGAAGTTTGAGGCTAGAGATTCTACTCGCAGTCATGCTTAAGAGCCTACCATGAGAGGCTACCTTCTGACAGATAGATAGTAGGGAGCTTTTAAACTACTATCAGTAAGAGGGAAATGGCTGCGTACTATGTCCTTAAAGAAAGAGGAAGAGTGGACCATCATTTATGACAGCCATCCGGCCATCGGCAATGAAAATTCAAAATTTTCCTGCGCCTGAATAACTGATACAAGCAGAGAAAGCCCCTGTGAAGATTTTTGCCTCATGAAGACACTTCCTGGCAGACCAGACAGCAGCAGAAAACCTTATACACACACCACCACGAGCCTATTCTGATTCGAAAGTCGGAGCATGGTTGGAAATGATAATGAATTTTTTGAGGAAATTTGAAGTATGCCCCCACCAGACAATAAAAACATGCCGCAACATATAATCGTAGAACCAAGGTCAACAGAATTTTTTGACAGGTCCCTTGGCGAAAACCAGAAAATGAGCTCTATAAAACAGATGGGTCAGAATCCTATTCTATACCATATAAGCTAACATATAGAAAAGTTAAAACTCAGGAATCAAGCTTGTAGTATTGATTCCTGACCTATACCTGGAGCAATACCGAGCTTATAGGCCAGATGGGGTACCAAAACCTTCGACAGCATCTGAAAGTGGATATATATGAGAATGGAGATAGTATTAGACTGACACGGATGGAAATGGAGATGTGCCAAGTGTCGATCCAGAAATTGAAAGGGGAATGTCATCCACGTTCATGAGAGCATGCTTGGGAAGAGCTTGCAGCAAGAAGCAGCTCCCCGAGCAATGCTCTCATCCCCATTATCTGCCGCCACCACCACCCAAAGAAACAATTAACCCTCCTGTTTCAGAACAATATCTTTGTTGTCACCTTTCAAAACAGCTGTTTCTTGTGCTTCCGAGACCACGAATTTCCTCCAAAGCCGAGCAGAGATTATCTCTGACGTGCGTCCAGGCAGGCGAAAATTGGAGCATCAGGATTCAACTTATATATGTCAATATATTTGTCTGAAACCATACTAAAGCTAAAACCCTGAGAAAACGGATAAATTTGGGCAAAACTTGAGGATGAAGTTGTACAGTAGTTGTGAGGCATCTCTAGCTTAGATGTGTAGATTAGGGATGCATCGATTTGATGGACTTTCCGACATTGAAGTGCAAGAATTACATCATAAACTCTTCATTGAGGCTAAACGATCCCCAATTTTACAAAAATGAATATGGGCTCTTTTCTATCATTCCAGGTCGGGCCCTGTTATACATCTGTATTGGCCTTAGCAATACCAAGAAATGAAATCACAACAAGGTGCCACTGAATTACAGGAGGAATGGCCTAATTGGGATCTCTAGTTAGCTGATTCTGTGAGATTATATGCTACAGGTGTGCAGTATCCAAACCAAAACGAACCTTCAGAGGCCAAGATTTTCTGTGGAGTATACCTGCTTCCAGGGTTTATCAATCATTCCTGCATTCCATCTGCATCGAGATTCTGCATTGGGAAATACAATAGCTTGTTTATGTTATTATTTCCACAAACCCCAAAAATCAGATTTATCCCCCCTCAAGCCCCCTAAGAAGAAGAAACAAAAAACTTGAACTACCTGCTACCAACTCAAACTATTAGTTGCTTCTAGTCTCCTTTATTATTAAATGTGTTTGTATTTTAATATATTGCATAGACACAAACTTTTGAGAGCAATTACTTCTCCAGATTTCATGTTTTTCATGATCTACTAGTATCACTCTGGCAGTTGGGTGTTCATAAACGTATGTTGTGGAAATGTATTCTGATCATATTCACTTTAGAAGTTGCATTCATGGTTGTTAGCCATGTTTTACATTGTCCAGTGACTGGAGCTTCTTCCCTGGTCATCTCAATTTCAGCACTGTGATTTGATGCCAGCCTTGATCACAATTCATTGCAAGCTGCATTTTGGGTCTGAGTCAGCCTTTCTTATCTTGGATAACGTGTCTTTCTTATGTAAATATTTATGCTTTTCTAGATGTGCTCTGCTACCTCTTCTTACTTCATGATGTCAATTTAATATTGACTGAGGTTTTGGGGTTGCAACACTTAAATCATTCTTAACTTCTCACTCAAACAATAGTCTTTTCATCCATTTGTAATCTATTTTTTCCCATGTTTCTAGAAAGCCCCTTTCTTTGGTGACTGTCGTGTATGGCTATATAATTCTTTCTGATATTTACATGTCAATCCCAATTTGATTGTTTGGTCTAATATATAAATCATGAAGTCAAATCTGCATAGGTAAATGTCTGTTATAGTCATAATCTCATCTAGTGTTTTAAATCACATTTATTCAGAATAAGATAGGACAAGGTGAGGCAATTAACTTATCAGACATCAGCGTAATCCTTTTGGACCATGCATTTCCAATATGTATATCATGATTGTAAGTACTCACTTGATCCAGAAGGTGATATGAAAGATCTCTCATTCTATCATCAATAATACCAGAATGTCCATGCACATGAATATTCAACAACAACCCTAGAGCATTCAAGTAAACCTGAGAACCCAAAAGACAGCCGATTGCAAATGAAAACCAAGAGCAAGTAATCTTAAGAATATCTTAGACCAGGTCACTCTCCCAATTTAGCAAAAATGGAGAAAGGTTATAGTAATCATGACGTGTGAAGGATCAACATTCTCTCTTTGCAAAGAAGCCAAGATATGGGAGTCATATATATGGAGCTCTTTACTCAAATGTGCATGGCCTTCCAAGTAACATAACGCTAGATGCCACCAATTGTGAGTATACCTGGCACCCTAAAATATGTCAGTGCATGATCGAACCCACTTTGCAAACTACCTACCATCTGTAATGTATGGATCACTGAACAGTGATAGAAGAGGGAAAAGACTACTTCACATGAATGAACAACAAGCATTCCATGAATCCAAACATGTTTTCATAAATTGGACTGCCTCCTTAAAGCAACATTCATGCTGAAACACATGACATAGCTGTACGAAAAACTAATGGAGATCAAAGACATGTTGTAAAATGATTAACACAAATAAAGTAGGTGCCCCCAACCAAAAAAAAATACTATTTTTCAAATGCAATGCAAAAAATAAGCCATCAATCTTGGATAAAAATTTAAAATATAGCATGCTAAGTGTCTGCTGTTTTGTGGCACACACCGCATGCTAAGTAATCTTAAGAATATCTTAGACCAGGTCACTCTCCCAATTTAGCAAAAATGGAGAAAGGTTATAGTAATCATGAGGTGTGAAGGATCAACATTCTCTCTTTGCAAAGAAGCCAAGATATGGGAGTCATATATACGGAGCACTTTACTCAAATGTGCATGGCCTTCCAAGTAACATAACGCTAGATGCCACCAATTGTGAGTATACCTGGCACCCTAAAATATGTCAGTGCATGATCGAACCCACTTTGCAAACTACCTACCATCTGTAATGTATGGATCACTGAACAGTGATAGAAGAGGGAAAAGACTACTTCACATGAATGAACAACAAGCATTCCATGAATCCAAACATGTTTTCATAAATTGGACTGCCTCCTTAAAGCAACATTCATGCTGAAACACATGACATAGCTGTACGAAAAACTAATGGAGATCAAAGACATGTTGTAAAATGATTAACACAAATAAAGTAGGTGCCCCCAACCAAAACAAAATACTATTTTTCAAATGCAATGCAAAAAATAAGCCATCAATCTTGGATAAAAATTTAAAATACAACATGCTAAGTGTCTGCTGTTTTGTGGCACACACCGCATGCTGAGACCATGGGTCATCACTTTTGATTGTCAAGCCTTTCCTTGAAGCCAATTCTGCATCCCCCATTCACCCAACCTCCAGTAAAGAAAATGAAAGCATTCCATATATATAGTTTTCACCTTGATTTGCTGGCAAAACCTGCCTTGATAAGTCAGAATCTATGAATAGAAAATCTCAGACTCTTCCTTAGGAACTTCTTCCTTAGCTTAAAGTGAGAAAGGCAAGCCTACTAAGATGACAATAGGTAGCTTGCGTAAGTTGCCTATGGGGTCTTCACCCTTATGGTTAGGACTTTTCCACCAAGTGAAACTTTGGGAGGTAATACTCCCTCGTGGAAGGTATATCTTTGTTGAGGCTATATATCTCCATTGATCTCCTTCAATTTACCGGGTTTTCCTTCTTGGAATAATCTACTTGTTATGTCTATGTTTATGTCATTTAATTTCTTTTTGATCTTGTACTCATCTTACATTTCATTTCATCTCATTTTTGAGACAGAAGTTTCAATTTCAATCTCTAAACTTGGCATAAATTATAACTGTGTTCTTGGCAATTTCGGAAGGGTTTTGCATTTCGGGCCTGGGAGTCCTCAAATCTCAATGGGTGTCAATCCATTATGTGGTTTCTAGATTAGGAGGCATAGGCCTGTGACACTTAAAAAAATATACTAATTCTCTATTGTGTCCTTGTTGCGTACTTGTTTTGTAGAGGAAACAGCTATATGAGTGTGCTACACCATATCATTCAGAAAGCCAAACCCACAAAAATATTCAGGAGGCTTTCCTCGTTACCATGCTTCTTCCTTGACATAGGTTTAGGTTTTCGTTCCTGTATACAGGAAGAAGGAACATGACCAGATTTATCTCTTTTGGATTTGGTGCTACAATCAAACAAGGCATTACTTGTAGAGTCCTGTCATAGGTTGTGAATGTGTTTTATGTTACATGTGCATAATTGTGAAGCCTTTTTGTGACACTGGTGAGGGGTGCATATGCAAGCAGTTGTAACTAGACAACATAGCACATAAAAACTTTTGGACATGTTCTCAAGGTTCATGCTGTTACAACTTAAAAAAGCTAACGTAAGGTATCTATCAGCTTAAGCTTGACAATAATCTAAATCTTCCAGTCGATATCTGGAATTTTAATTTCTTTCCATTGGTAGGGACAGATTTTTCACTTGGAAGAATAGATCTAACATCGCTTCAACATCTTATATTTTAAAGCAAGATGGATAATCAGTGATCATGTGTTTTGTATAACTTCACTCTAGACACCATGGGTTATATTAAGTTATTAACAAAATTATAATCTCTTCTGACAGTAAAACATTTATAATCTCTAAATCTCGTATCTTTTCCTTCAGTATTCTGGATGAGTGCTGCTGTCGCCCAAATCCCCACTCTTTAAGCCCAGCTACCTCCTTGATGGCTATGAGAAGATTCCTTTAGAATACCTCACCCAATCAATAAGAACAATGCCTTAAATTGGATCTATGGGTGAAACAGAGGAGTTAACTATTTGTTGTCCTACTGGCTGACTTTTAGTCATCAATCCCTTTGACCTATTTTGGTGTTTAGTGGACACTGACAGAAGTTTCAATTTCAATCTCTAAACTTGGCATAAATTATAACTGTGTTCTTGGCAATTTCGGAAGGGTTTTGCATTTCAGGCCTGGGAGTCCTCAAATCTCAATGGGTGTCAATCCATTATGTGGTTTCTAGATTAGGAGGCATAGGCCTGTGACACTTAAAAAAATATACTAATTCTCTATTGTGTCCTTGTTGCGTACTTGTTTTGTATAGGAAACAGCTATATGAGTGTGCTACACCATATCATTCAGAAAGCCAAACCCACAAAAATATTCAGGAGGCTTTCCTCGTTACCATGCTTCTTCCTTGACATAGGTTTAGGTTTTCGTTTCTGTATACAGGAAGAAGGAACATGACCAGATTTATCTCTTTTGGATTTGGTGCTACAATCAAACAAGGCATTACTTGTAGAGTCCTGTCATAGGTTGTGAATGTGTTTTATGTTGCATGTGCATAATTGCGAAGCCTTTTTGTGACACTGGTGAGGGGTGCATATGCAAGCAGTTGTAACTAGACAACATAGCACATAAAAACTCTTGGACATGTTCTCAAGGTTCATGCTGTTACAACTTAAAAAAGCTAACGTAAGGTATCTATCAGCTTAAGCTTGACAATAATCTAAATCTTCCAGTCGATATCTAGAATTTTAATTTCTTTCCATTGGTAGGGACAGATTTTTCACTTGGAAGAATAGATCTAACATCGCTTCAACATCTTATATTTTAAAGCAAGATGGATAATCAGTGAGGATGAGGATGGAAAGTTGGATGACTGGGAGGCTGTAGCTGATGCCCTAAATCTTTTTGAGGACTCTTTGAAATTGTCAGGAGAAAAAGTGAGGGAGGAAATACCCACTGTTGCTCAGTTTCAAATCAAAATTTGTTATTCAATTAAAGCAGAAAACAAAGAAATTCTAAACCACAGTACAAAATCAAGCCCGTAATGATTCCAAATCCTGTCTCATTGCCCAGTCTCTCTAAACTGCACAGCTTTCCAGCACAATCTGGGAGGCTATCTGCATGCGTATCAACTAATAGGACTAAACAAAGCGATCAAACCTATATCAACTAAGCAAATTGCAAATACTTACAGCCCAGGATGAACAAATTCTGTGTAAAAGTATTTTTCATTAACAGAAAAAGAGAGTATATTAAAAACACATGGCAAAAACTGTTTAAAAAAAGTGCACAGGTAATCAAAATTACAATCAGAAGTAGGAAAAAACCTGTATTTTGCATGAACTCTCACTTCCAAAAGGGAAAAATCTGAACCAAAAACTTGTGCTGCTTGTAAATTTGAAGATTTGTTCTTCTGAATCAGACAGAATCCTGTATGTAAATATCGTGCTTGTGAATTTGTAAATCTCCGTACCTTATTGCTTTTAACGATTCGCTGGGTGCATTAATGGAAGTAAATCTAACAGCTCAGAACTGCCATATTTATTAATTCATTACAGCCCGAACTGTCTGATGACATCAGATTAGATATCAGATGGAGTGGGAATCAACACTTAGTTTACTAACTACTTTCACCTAGTTCAATAGCCTATATTTACTATATTTACTGACAAAAACGTGCATGTAGATAGATATCGGGTATATGAATGAAAAATTTCAAATTTTAAAAAAACATGTATATTTTTTATATATGGAAAAAATAGTATTCGATCAAATTATAAGTAAAAGTTCAATACGCATGTAATGAAAAATCTAATTTTTAATTTTTTTTTATGTTAAATAATATATTTAGTAATTATTAAAAGAAAAAAAAATAGATTTTTCAATTTTTTTTATTTATGTTAAATAATAAATTTAGTAATTATTAAAAAAAAAAAAAAATAGATTTTTCCTTATTTCAAATAAGGAATTACTTCAAATACAGAATTTAGTAATTATTAAAAAAATTAAAATTAGAGATTTTTTTTTTTTAATTCAAATAAGGAATTTAGGAATTTGTTAATTATTTTTTATCTCTATTTTTCTAGCAATATATACTTGTCTCATATAAAACCTCATGCAATAAGTTTGGTAACACCCTTGAAATAATATTTACTCTCATTTATTAAATATTTTGTATTTCCACTTTTCAACTTCAGTGACAAAGAAATAATAAATTTAGTTAACAATGAGTAAAATCCATCAAAAGTGTTGCCTAAAGTCATAGTTATTTGATCTATTACAGATGATGAAACTATTAGTGAAATGAAAGATTTCAATATGTGACATAGTAATCAAGATCATTTATAAGAATTCTTACCTATAACTATTCATGTGATACATAACTTTGGTTCCATTACAAGAGATATTGAATAATTAGGCCATGTTCATTTTAGCAATGATATAAACAATAATGTTCATTTTAGCTTACCTATTCAATTAATTTGGCTATTATATCCACTATCGACCACTTGGGAAATATCACATTAGTTTAAAACTTGCTTACTCGGTCTTCACATAACCAAACAATGGGTCATCAATTAACACAGTTACCTTTCCATCATCTACCTTATCCATCTGCCAGATCACTAAGCCGCTATCCCCCCAGGACACTTAATGCTCTATACATACTTACTGTCTCGATACTCGACACCTAACATACAGACAAGCTTGTAGATTGAAGCCCTAATGTCTCAATACTCGATATCTTGAAAGGCCAATGGTCGGGCTATCAAGCGATCAGGCCCTCAGAAGAGGCTAAAGAGTGTCATTGATACTAATTAGCTGATATATTAACATCCAAAAGCCCAACATCCATGTCATCGCTATATGGTTACCACCTAGACATCACCTCGGTGCCTAGTCAACCTTCCATTTCCATGTCAACATGCCACATCACTTGCCACATTGGTATGCCATGTCATCTAGACCCACATTGGTGCCACATCATAATGAGACGTTAGCATGTCAAATCAACTGCCACACAATTGACTGTGGTATCCCCGGATCCACGTCCACTCACCACATCATTACTCTATTGATACCAAGGTTTCTTGTTGGTGACTAGTGTCCTACTTACTAATGTCTACTACCCAATATTGTGCCATTTTGATAGGTTGATGTACCAACAACTAATACATTGCATTAGTGTTGGTTGACCTCGAGGTGTCCTTAACATAGTTAGCCCGAAATTTGACCTCTCGATGGACTATAGTCCCCAACCATCAAGTGAGAGTCCTTGAACCCTCTATCTCCATGAGCTAATGGATAATGTAGGGTGATATGCTAATATCAAGGACATGTTTGACATGGCATCTAGGTTAGTTGGGGATTTTTGCACAATTAAGTGATGGGGAGCACTATTTTCCATCATTATAAACCATAGGTATATAGATGGTGTATGGGTGTTAATGTGAGGATAATTTTGCCCCACAAGGATGGCTTTGTTTGGGTCCTTGGACATCATCTAAGGAGAAACACCATTATCATGCTAGGGTCTAGTACGAGTGGTTTTTAAGGCTTAGTAATAATACAGACTATGCACATGGTACAAAACCACCCCCCAATGCCTCTAAGGTGAATAGTTGGCCTAGTGGTGCTCATGGAGACCATCTAAGGGATGGTTCTTAGGCCCTTGAACATTTTTCAAGGATGAAAACTAGTCCCTGAGGGCCTAAAAGAGGTGTAAGATAATGCTCATGGTCCATGTATAAGCTCCCAAGCCACTTCAATACAACACCTACAAAGCAAATATTTTCCCCACGTATGTTGTATGGACAATGTTTATTTCCCTTTAGTGGTTAATTCCTATTGAAAAGTGTTTGAAATTTTTCATGTTATATGTTGATGCCTATTGCTACACTTTTTATCTTTCAATCTCTATTCTTCTAGCAATATATACTTGTCTCATATACAACCTCAAGCAATATGCTTGGTAACACCCTTGAAATAATATTTACTCATTTATCAAATATTTTGTATTTCCACTTTTCAACTTTAGTCAAAAAGAAATAATAAATCTAGTTAACAATGAGTAAAATCCATCAAAAGTGTTGCCATAACAACAAATGGTTGTACAAGATTCTCCACCTCCTCCTATGGGTAATGCGGGGAAATGGTAATATGGTCCTAATAACAATGCGTAGGTCCTCATGTTAATTCTCACATTTATTTTACCACGAGAGAAAAATCATATGACCCTCCTGAGTCAAGTTCTACTTCTAAGGACTTGACCACCCCTTTCGCTTCCACTAGATCTCTCAGATCAGATAAGCCTATGGAACTGCTATATCACCCACCTAACAGTGTATTCCAAAAGTTAACAAACAATCCTGATGCGCGGGCTTCCCAACATTATAGTATTATTGAAGAGTTAGTCGAAGCATCATGTGTCATGTCTTCCTTAGAGGATTTTCAGTCCTGCCTCATGTAGCACAAATCCTTATTGACTACTATTAGAGGGGTAGATCCCTTGGAATCTAAGTCACCGGATTCGTCCTAAACCCCCTACGAATCCCGAATCCAGCGAATCTGACACGATTCGGTACAGATTCGTGTCCAAATCATATGACACGCCGTGTCCGTTTCTGACACGTCGAATCCGAGGTCGTGTCACGATTTTTAAAAGCGTGTCGCGATTTTGGGACACGTGTCCTGTTTCCAGGGCTCGCTAAGCTCAGTGCGGGAATGAAAAGGGCATGTTTGCTCATTAATATTTTCATTTGGCAAGTGATTTGTGCTATTGCAGCAAGGAGTAGAGCATTTTGGCAGCTTCATGATCAAGTCTAGGCCCTAGTATTGATATGCTATTCTTTTTGTCCTTACTTCAAATTTTTAACATTACCATGAAATGACTCAGGATGTTTGAGAGTGGTTCCGGCCTCATTGGATTTCATATGGAGAAAGTAGAATTTTAGATTTCATTCAAAATCCAGCAGACTTATCAGTTTTTCAGGATTTTAGGATTGGGGGATTGCAATGTTTCCATTGAATTTTGTCATGTATTAGGGTATGGAACTCGTATTTAATCAAGAGCACCAAACCAAGAGCTTCTGAATATGTCGTTCCCGCTCCCGTTTTCGCTCCCGCTCCCAAGTAACACTGTTCCTGATGATATGGGTCTGGACACCACTGTTGAGTTGGCATTGGCCAACATGGATCTCAATGATCCAGTGCTAGAGCCTGTTAGATTTGATGACTTAGAGGGGTCAACCTCCATACCAGCAGATGCAGAGGCGACTATGGATACAGGGGAGGAGGAGGATGCAGAGGAGAGCAGTGGGGACCATGATGATGGGGACAGTGATGCTGATTCTGATGCTGATTGATGCCTTGAGGCTTGTATACCTGTAGTTGTTTTATATTTTCTATTTCTATTTGCCATTGGCATTGCACCAACACTACCTATGTAACACATTTTGATTTGATGACTTAATGAGAAAACTACAGTTGTCAGTGTGTTTATCTTACTATCTTGTAGTTGTAAGTTGTCTTTCAGTTATGAATTATGAATCATGATTTAAATTTTTAATAGATTTATCATTTATGTGACCAGTACCACTAACATTTATTTGAATTTTGTATGTACTATGCATGCTAATAGCTATAGATGAAGATCTATGTTTGAAATCAATAAATTTGTATCATTAATAAAATTTGTGTAAGAAATATGATAATATCTAATTTTTAATATATATCTATATATATATATATATATATATATATATATATATATATATATTAATAAAATAATATATAACGTGTCCTGTTCCGGGGGTCAGCGTGTCCGAATCCGACACCACGAATCTCGAATCCTACGTGTCCCGAATCCCCATGTCATGTGACTTAGCTTGGAATATGACTAGGATCATTTTACCACATGGCTTGTCACTCTGCCTATTGAACATGACTCCCTAATGACGAATTTCCTATGGAAAAATTCATCATGGAGGTCATGGATTCACCTATTGACAATCCTAGGGAGATTATGCGTCTTGATACCTCTAGTCTCCCCAAATGGGAAAAAGTAGAGATTGGTAAACTAAATCTCGAATTAACCTAGGGGGCATTTTCTCAGCCATCCTTGGAAGTGTCACCCTTGGACCAAGTAACGTTTTTGGTTTCTAATGTTGAACTTTCCAGTGAATTGTCAAACACACATCCATCGTTCAATGAGTTTCTTGTCACCCCTTTATGTCTTCATAGTCCTTGTCATGGAGCCACAATAGCTCACAAGACCACTCACTTTTTATGTCCTCTGGTTATTCCTAATAACACTATGATTCTAGGTTTTCCTTGTTATCATCAATCTTTAGGAGTCTCATAGTTAAAATTTGTATGGCATGGCCCCATCATGGCACACCATATGGTACCTCAATTCCTCCCTAAGTTCATGTACAGGAATCCTTTTCTTGTGTCCAAAATAGGCACACATTGACATGATTGTTTTGATTGAGTTGTGATTGTACCTTGTACATAGAAGTGTGTGTGTTGTTTTGTATCCTTTTGGTTTGATGTGTGATGCGAGAACTTTTCTACTATATAATTTTTGAGAAAAAAATACCAAAAAATTCTAGGGAATGAAATATTCTAGAAAAAATATATGGACGTTGGTTAGAAATGACTAATCTGATGCTTTGAACACCAAACAATACACTAAGTATGGATGTTGGTTAGAAATGACTAATCTGATGCTTTGAACGCCAAACAATACACTAAGTATGGATGTTGGTTAGAAAAGACTAATCTGACGCT
Source organism: Pinus tabuliformis (assembly GCA_031772625.1). Lineage (NCBI taxonomy): Eukaryota > Viridiplantae > Streptophyta > Pinopsida > Pinales > Pinaceae > Pinus > Pinus tabuliformis. The sequence continues at coordinate 238,435,902 of CM062816.1, read as the reverse complement.
CTCAAAGCCAAACAATACACTAAGAACGAATGGAGGAGGCATATTCCTAGTGTTGAACCAATGTTCGTGCTCCAACAAGCTCAAAATGAAGGGCCCAATATACGCAAAAGGGTAAAAAACATAATGATGACTACAAATAAATATAAGGAAGGAAATTGGTTGATAACACTTCATATTATTTTCTTATGCCATACATAATACACTAGGATTATATTTAAATTTTAAATTAATATTAAGTATAAAATTTATTAGATTTGTAGCATGTTGAGAATTGGGAAAGAATAGACTAATCTGCCATGCATTCTAAATTTAGTGATTAGTTGAAAATTGCGTGGAGTTTTCTGGAAGTGTTAGGGTTTGCAAGAGTTCGCGGGAGTTTCCATGGAAGCACGCAGGGGAGGGAGCTCCACTCCCTCCTATAGGCAGGCAATGGCTAGTCGAGGAAAGAAACCATTAGAGAGTGTCATAGGTCCTTCAGGTGTGGGGACAAGGATTATAGAAGAGGAACAAGATTCAAATAAGACAAAGGAGAATAACATCAACAAGGAAAATGAGCAAGAAGACAAGGAACAGGGAGTGAATAACAAAGCACAAAAAGGGCCATGTAAACCCAAAGCTGAGGTCACTCCCAGAGTAGTTTTAAATGATCCTGCTCTGCAGGTGCATAGAGACCACATGAGGACATATGCTATCATTTGTAAATTCATGGCAGTATGGCCCATAGAAAAAGCTTTACAGTCATGGATTAAATATAACTGGAAACCAAAAGGAAGCATTGACCTACATCTTGGGTAAGGGTTTCTTTATGGTAGTCTTCACAAATATTGAGGACAAAGACAAAGTGTTTGAAGGAGGGCCCTACTTCTATGCAGCAACAGGCCTTTATATGCGACCGTGGATGATGAACTTTGTCCCTGAGAGAGAAACATTCACTTCTGTCCCGGTCTGGGTAAGACTCTACTCGTTACCCCTTGATTACTGGCAAACAGAATCGTTATCTGCTATAGGAAACAAGTTAGGGCATTTTGTCAAAACTTCTGAAGCCACCAAGAAGGGTAAGTACACTTCCTTCGCAAGAATATGTGTGGAGATGGATCTCTTTGGAGCTCTTCCGGATGAGGTCATTTTAGAAGTTTTGGATGAAGAATGGGTGCAAACAGTTGACTATGAACATATTCCTTTCAGATGCCAAAAATTCCATGAGCATGGGCACCTATTTAGAAACTTCCCTCTCAGCAAAATAGAGAACAAAAGTAAGGCGAACACAAAGAAAGATACTAAAGGCTTTCACAAAGTGGTTCATAAAGGAAAAGGGGGCAGGAGGGGGCTAAAGCAGCAGCAGATAGAAGGACCACAGACTAATCTGAATAGGTTCCAAGTTCTGGAAGAAGAAGAAGAGATAAGAAAGATAGATCAGGTAATGGAAGGAAGCCCAGGGGAAAAGGAGAAAGAGGAAGACACAGCTCAAACACAGGATAATATCAAATAGAAAGAGACTATGATGAGCGATGCAGAACCAGAGATGGACCAAGAAATGACCCAGAGTGAGATGGAAATGGAAGATCATGAACTACAGGAGATTCTTGACAGGGAACACCTAGATCTGGAAGGATTCTTGAAACAGGGGACCATGAGTGGGGTAGACTCTTTACCGCCAAAAGAATTTAATAGGGTACAACAGCTGTTCCTATGGAAAACTCAGGCTATAGGGCTGGACAGACAAGGAAAAAGTGAAAGGCAGGGCAACGAAGGTGTGAAAACCATGAAAAACACACCGAGATTAGCTCCCAGAATTCCAGGAAAGAAAAGAGGCAGGAAAAAGCAGAACGAGTTATTAATGGAATGTGGAAAGCTAATGATAGATTCAGGTAAGATGAAAGATCTAACCAGCTACTCCTTTACAAATCTTTAATAATGAAGTTTACATCTTGGATAGGTGCACTTTTCAATTTTCCAACTTCTCCTTAGCATCATTGCCATCCAATATCACGTTTAGCATATTCACCTTCACATTACACTGTTTCTTGTAGAAAAATAAGGACACTTGTAGCAGTTTGCAACCCGACTTCTAAGCTTGCCCAAATTCACACGAAACACATGATTTTCCTTAATGCTCTATACATACTTACTGTCTCGATACTCGACACCTAACATACAGACGAGCTTGTAGATTGAAGCCCTAATTTCTCAATACCCGATATCTTGAAAGGCCAATGGTTGAGCTATCAAGCCACCGGGCCCTCAGGAAGAGGCTAGAGAGTGTCATTGATACTAATTAGTTGATATCTTAACATCCAAATGCCCAACATCCACGTCGTCACTATATGGTTACCACCTATACAACACCTCGGTGCCAAGTCAACCTTCCATTGCCATGTCAACATGCCACATCACTTGCCACATTGGTATGCCATGTCATCTAGACCCACATTGGTGCCACATCATAATGAGATGTTAGCATGTCAAATCAACTGCCACACAATTGACATGCGGTATCCCCGGGTCCACATCCACTCATCACATCATTACTCTATCGTTATCAAGGTTTCTTGTTGGTGACTAGTGTCCTACTTACTAATGTCTACTACCCAATATTGTGACATTTTGATAGGTCGATGTACGAACAACTAATACATTGCATTCGTGTTGGTTGACCTTGAGGTGTCCTTAATACAGTTAGCCTGACATTTGACCTCTTGATGGACTATAGTCCCCAACCATCAAGTGAGAGTCCTTGAACCCTCTATCTCCATGAGCTAATGGATAATGTAGGATAATATGTTAATATCGAGGACATCTAACCTAGAGTAGGTTAGTTGGGGCTTTTTGCACAATTAGGTGATGAGGAGCACTATTTGCCAGCATTATAAACCATAGGTATATAAATGTTGTATGGGTGTTAATGTGAGGATTTTCCCAACAAGGATGACTTTTGTTGGGGCCTTGGACATCATCTAAGAAGAAACACCATTATCATCTTAGGGCCTATGAATGGTTTTTAAGGTTTAGCAATAATATAAACTATGCACATTATACAAAACCACTTCCCGGTGCCTCTAAGGTGAATGGTTTATAGAATGCAAATGTATGTTTATATAATTTATAGGATGCACAGGTTAGTTAATATTATATGGTTTGTATTAATAAAATAAATGGACAAATTAATAGAACTGCTGGCAAATGAACATTTAAAAAATTATTATGATGAAGACTTTTCAAACAATTTTGTGGGAAAATTCAATTAATAGAACTGTTGGCAAATGAACCTTTAAAAAAATATTATGAAGTAGACTTTTCAAACATTTCTGTGAGAAAATTTAAAATTTTGTGGGAAAATTTAAAATTTCGCTTTTCCTTGGCTGGGCTTGGCTCGAATCAGCTATTCTTATCTCCTTGTCTCGAAGTCCCACCGCCTGAACATTCTCTTCCAACGATTGATTAAGGTGTCGCTGTCAGGGTTCACACCCAGTAGGAAAGCTTATTTTCTGAACCAGCTGTCTTATATTATTATATGATATTTGGCAAGGTGGGCTCTAAATATCTGGTATTCAACGATTTGGGAAACTTTTGAGCAGACAGATCAGTGTGCTTTGAGGAGCAATAGCCAAGACAGGTTTACCAGCTCTGCATTTACTGCTATTTTTTCTGTGAGGCCGATCTTCCATAGTTTTTTCCTAAAACAGGTATGTGTTTTAGCTTTCTCTTTGTTTTCTTAAAAAATAGCTCCTTGAAGATAGGGTGTAGAAACTGCAGGCAAAATTTTCATGTATGTTTTAGCTTCTGGATCCTCTCTAGTGCCATTCCTGCCTCCTCTGTAGCCTCCTCTATATCCACCTCACGCACCTCCTTAGTTGTTCCTGGGCTCACCTCCTCAACTCGAAAATAATTTCTTTTGAATCATTTTTCGATTGTATGGAGGGCGCAACAGTTGTTCCTGGGGTTTTCGATTGTATGGAGGGCACAAAAGTTGTTCCTGGGGTCACCTCTTCAACTCGAAAATAATTTCTTTTGAATCAATTTTCCATTGTATGGAGGGCACAACAGTTTTCATTAGTATTAGTATTTGGAGGGCATTTCTCTGCCGAGGCGTACCATCCCACTTTCTTTGGTTATCAAAGAGTTTTCCCTGATCAGTTCCTGCCCTGCAATCATCTTTGACATTGCTCGCATGCCCATCATAACTGAAAATGGGCGGATGAATTCAAAGGCATCTCCACTTCCCCTGAATTGCTTTTGTTGTTTGCACATCAAATCGAAGGCTTGAGGAGATGATTGATCAAGTGGGGGCACATGTACGCCTAGTGCCGATTTTGGTGGAGATTAAGGAGGGGACCCTCCGCTCTCAGTTTTTTGTAAAGTTATGATTATGCTTAGGGCATATCTTATGAATCATTAGGGGAGATGGATCCTTTGGGTAAAAAACCTTGACAAATTAGATCTCTTTTGTGGAGAGTAGAGTGAAGGTTAGCCATTTCATCTGTGGACAGGGAAGATTTGCAATCGCACACACAGACATTTGAATTGCAGACACAGAAGTAGAAGAGACAGGGACCATAGCAGAACGAGGAAAGTAGAAAAGACGCACAACAAGTGATATCATAGCAGAACAAGGAAAGTAGAAGAGACAGGGACCATAGCAGCTTCCTCTCACTCCAGCGAGAATCATTACATCCCGTCGTATACCCTACCAGATTCCCAGTTGTTGCAGATTTCGTCATAACCTGTCATCTCAGGGTTAAAATTATATTAAAACACCCGGGACTATTGACCTTCCAAAAAATCATAAAAATTTTGTTCTTGGCACTTCTGCACTTGCTAAGACAGCGATGAAGGAAAAAATATTGGTTGTGGCTGAGCAGTATACGGATATCTACACCAAAACCCAAAACTGGTTGAATCTAGCCGATCTTGCATTGCAAGACCTTGATAGGGGTATACCGATGATAGGGGTATACCGATTTTATCAATAGGATGCATATGTTTGTATAGTTTTTTATTGTCTTAATCATATGATGAAAACCAGAGTACAAGAATATGGGTTTCAATGCTTTGCAACTGTTGAGTTCTTGAGGCTCGATTGCAACTTGGAGAACTAGGAATATTTTGAGAAGAGTATATATATTCTTTTCAATCCATGTCCTTGCCTTGCAGGACATTGAGAGGGGTATATAGATTCTTCTCAATGGAAAACAGTTGCCGTTTGTGTGGTTGTTTATGATCTTGCCATTTATTCACGTATTTTTGTAATATGTAAAAATTTGCAACCTCATTAAATGACACTTACACAGCTAGAATACACAAGTGCTACCTCTAGAGAGATAAAATCAGCTGCGTTCATCTGATTCCTCAGTGCTCAAGATACTGGCCCATTATATAAACATAATCGAAGGGAATATCCTTCGCTTTGACAAGTGAAATAGCTAGTAAACTCAAGGCAGCAATATCAAGATGAGTCCATATGTGCTACATTATTAGATTGACTTGGTAAACTGATATCTTGTTGCCTGTTCAGATTGTTGGGGCTACCTTTAGATTCTTTCTTTTTGATTGTACAGACTTTAAACACATACCCAACCCATTTCCTTGTAAGCATTACTAAGCATAGGATGATAATATGGGGAATTTTCTTGGATCGGATTCCAGCTTAGTTATTTCCTCTGCTTTTGGGCATATGTAAAGTTAAGTGCATTTTAATGGAATGTGATTGCTTGTTTCTGTGTTAAGATATCTGAAAATTTCCTTGCTGACACTTTCACATCAATGTAAGAGAAGTCCTTATAATCAAATGGGTATTTATCCCAGGAGTTTATTCTTGCACATTCTCACACTTTCAAGGCTTGCATATGTGCCATAAATCATAGACAAGTACCCAGACTTGGAAGAAAACTCAAAGTTAGAACCTCTTTTGACAGCGTATAGGTCCTCCTCATAAGACAGTTGTAGAGACTTCTCCCTTCAACGCGGTTGGGCTTTAAGACTACGGCTAAGACGTGCTAGGTCTCCTTACTTGAACAACACCTAAAACACATCCTTTAGGACTGTGTATTGAGTCTCTTTCTTATTGTGGATTAGGGGTTCATTTAGGCTCCCTTTGACTGTGTCCTAGCTGTGAATAGAAGACTGCAGCTAGGGCTCTTTTGGAGCTTCCTTTGACAATGTATGGAAGCCTCCTTGCTGTGATGAAGAGCCTTCTTTTGGGACATCGAAGGAGCCTCTCTTCACTATGATTTAATCCCTTTAGGACAGCATATAAGGCTTGCGGCTAGGGCACGTTGTACAGCAACTAGGACTCCTCCAAGGCTGTCCTAAAGGGCTCTTTAGATCAATCCTACACCTCTTGACGAGACTGTCCTGTTGTGCCACTGCTGCACTATGTCATGGCTGTCCCTTTGTGCCACTACTGCACTATGTCATGGCTATCTCGTTGTGCTTTGCCATACCATAACAACACCATGAATTTGCTACACTAAATACTAGTTGTCCCATGTTGTACCATTGTACCATTGCTGTCCCATTGTGCACTATATGCCATTGACCATTGTTGTCTCATTGTTGTAACATATGCTGCACCATACTACACCAAGTTGCCTTTGCTGTCCCATTGCTATATCATTGCAGCACCATGTAGCATTGTTGTCCCACTGCTGCAACAGACATCTTGTTGTCCATACTGTTGCACCATTGTTGCACCATACATCTTGTTGCCCATTCTGCTACACCATTGTTGCACCATCCATCTTGTTGTCCATACTGTTGCACCACTGTTGCACCATACATCTTGTTGTCATCGATAGTACTACTATGGTCCCTAACCCCATTTCCATTCTCATTAATCAGATGAAAGGTACATCCAATGAGTCTCAGATTACATGGGTAGGATGCATCGATAGGGGAACTGATCATATATCCTACATGAGAACTAATCATCCTGGCTCACAAGAGAATGAATCATCCTATCCCAAAGTCACCTTGGGGTATTACAAGGGAAGGCTAAGCTATTCATCCTGTACATCAGTCTCAATGCGATGGAGCCTCCTCGCTCATCGACTTACCATATTCTAGATAAGTTAGTATCTGATGTCTATCTACTGGAGCAATCATCGAATACAGGATTCCTCAACAATCGAATCTCCCCCTGGTTGTCACAGAGGATCACAATGGTATTCATCATGTGTACAAACAACGCACTGAAGAGCTTCCACAACCAGGAAGATTCACACGAGATCATACTCGTAGCTATGTATTCAGTCTCCCGGTGCTTATAGCAATCGACTTCTGCTTCTTGCTCATCCATGATATCGAAGCAAAATCCAAGGAGAATTAACACTGAGAAGTTCTCTAGTGATCCTCCCCATTTCCTGCCCAGTCAACATTCGAATAATCATGCAGCTTCATATTTCAGGCAGTGAATCTCAATCCATGAGAGATTGTGCTCCGAAGATATCTCAAAAGATTCTTGGCACCAATCTAGTGAGGCTCAACCAAATATGAGCTCACCATGCTAACTATAAAACATATATATGGACGAAAGTTCACCAAGAACATCAATGCAAATGAGTTTATGAAACTTAGAGGCATTTCCCAAATCTGGTCCGGCATCATCACAATATAACTTCTGAAAGTTAAGATCCTCGAGGTAGTCACGGTCTTGCAGTTTACCATTCCACATCCGGAATCCAACTCTCTCTTACTTTTGCAAGTGAGAGGGTCTGCACCTATCAGAAATAGGTCGTTCTTAGAAGGTGTCGGTATGAGAGGTCTATCATCCACAATCTTCAAACAATGGTTTGGATTGGCTTCACTCTTAGTGAATCTCAGCTTCATCTAACAATTATCAATCCTATCATATCAAACCCGCGGTGATTTGCTTCAAGCCATAGAGGGCAGCGTATTTGACGCAGAGGCCCAGAGAGGCCAGCGTATTTGACGCAGAGGCCCAGAGAGCTAACGCAGGGCCTCCTGGGGCTGACACAGGCCTAGATAGGCTGACGCAGGGCCAACGCTGGGCAAGGAGAGGCTGACGCAGTCCAGATTGGGCAGACGCTGGGGTTCCAGTGCAATTCTGTGTTGAGGAGCTACCGAAATGATTATCTGAGGTTTCAGCCAGGAGATCTGTGAGAAACTGTGAGGTATTACTGCTAAGGAAATTCTCTATTGGGTAGGCCAGTTTTGACACCCAGATTGTACTCTTATATTGCTTAGTAAAAAAACCCTCAGATAGCTGCACCGGTTTTCCCGCATTAGGTTTTTCCGGGGACATTGGTCCAAAAATAACGGTGTCATATGGTGTGTTTGTTTCTGTTTCTTTTAGTAGCCTTTTAGTAGCCTTTTGTGTTGCAAAAAACACCTCTTATACTCCCTTTTTCTTCAACTAGCCTTTTGATAGTAATATATACGAAGGTCTCTCAACGACTCCAGGTTGTTCGGGAAAGTCACAGATTTGACCTTTCCCCTGGGCTTTGACAAAATGTTTGCAACCTGTACATCAGTCTCAATGCGATGGAGCCTCCTCGCTCATCGACTTACCATATTCTAGATAAGTTAGTATCTAATGTCTATCTACTGGAGCAATCATCGAATACAGGATTCCTCAACAATCGAATCCCCCCTGGTTGTCACAGAGGATCACAGTGGTATTCATCATGTGTACAAACAACGCACTAAAGAGCTTCCACAACCAGGCAGCTTCACACGAGATCATACTCATAGCTATGTATTCGGTCTCGGTGGTGCTTATAGCAATCGACTTCTGCTTCTTGCTCATCCATGATATCGAAGCAAAATCCAAAGAGAACTAGCATTGAGAAGTTCTCTAGTGATTCTCCCCATTGCCTGCCCAGTCAACATTCGAATAATCATGCAGCTTCATATTTCAGGTAGTGAATCTCAATCCATGAGAGATTGTGCTCCGAAGATATCTCAAAATATTCTTGGCACCAATCTAGTGAGGCTCAACCAAATATGAGCTCACCATGCTAACTATAAAACATATATATGGATTAAAGTTCACCAAGAACATCAATGCAAATGAGTTTATGAAACTTAGAGGCATTTCCCAAATCTGGTTCGGCATCATCACAATATAACTTCTGAAAGTTAAGATCCTCGAGGTAGTCACGGTCTTGCAGTTTACCATTCCACATCCGGAATCCAACTCTCTCTTACTTTTGCAAGTGAGAGGGTCTGCACCTATCAGAAATAGGTCATTCTTAGAAGGTGTTGGTATGAGAGTTCTATCATCCACAATCTTCAAACAATGGTTTGGATTGGCTTCACTCTTAGTGAATCTCAACTTCATCTGACAATTATCAATCCTCTCATATCAAACCCATGGTGATTTGCTTCAAGCCATAGAGAGCAGCGTATTTGACGCAGAGGCCCAGAGAGGCCAACGTATTTGACGCAGAGGCCTAGAGAGCTAACGCAGGGCTTCCTGGGGCTGACAAAGGCCTAGATAGGCTGACGCAGGGCCAACGTTGGGCAAGGAGAGGCTGACGCAGTCCAAATTGGGCAGACTCTGGCGTTTCAGTGCAATTCTGTGCTGAGGAGCTGCCGGAATGATTATCTGAGGTTTCAGCCAGGAGATCTGTCAGAAACTGTGAGGTATTACTGCTAAGGAAATTCTCTATTGGGTAGGCCAGTTTTGACACCCAGATTGTACTCTTATATTGCTTAGTAAAAAAAACCCTCAGATAGCTGCACCGGTTTTCCTGCATTGGGTTTTTCCGGGGACATTGGTCCAAAAATAAAGGTGTCATATGGTGTGTTTGTTTCTATTTCTTTTAGTAGCCTTTTAGTAGCCTTTTGTGTTGCAAAAAACACCTCTTATACTCTATTTTTCTTCAACTAGCCTTTTGATAGTAATATAATATGTGGCAAACTTGGTGTCACAAGGCCCGAGCAACTCTCTAGATGCATTATTCTTGTACAAGCTCAATATGAGTTGATGGTTAAATATGAAGCGAGAAATTTGTTTCCCCCTCCGAAATATCTCATTAATCCATGGAAACTTTGCCAAGTCATGTAACAATAAGTCAAGACAATGAGCAGCACAAGGTGTCCAATATATTTTTCTGTATTTATCCATGATCATTTTTCCTGCTACGACACAATTTGAAGCACTATCAGTTATAACTTGGACCACATTTTTTTCTCCAACCTCAAGAATAGCTTCCTCTAGAATCTTGAAAATAAATTCAAAGGTCTTATTATTCCCTAATGCATCAACTACTTTCAAAAAAGTACCCCTTTAGGGAAATAAACCAACACATTAATAAGAGGTCTATGATTCATATCTGACCAACCATCTGATAAAAGTGTGCACCCTGTTTCCTTCCAAGAGTCTTTGATCTTACACAAATTGTTTGTAACTCTTTCTTTTGACCTCTTCAAAAGAGTGGTCCTTAGAGTCTCAGAACTAGGAGGGACATATCCTTTACCAAAACCTGCCATCATCTTACACGCATTGATGAAGTAAGGGCTTCTTGCCACATTAAATGGAACTGCAGATTCAAAAAACATATCAGCTACAACATCATCAACTTCTTGTTTCTACATGGGCTTCCAAAGAGAATTTAATGTAGTTGTCCCACTTGATTTACCGATCTTTGATTGAGATGAACTCCCAACACCAACTGTGAATTTTTTCCTTTTTTAGATGATTGCAGTGTAGAATATTAATATATGTCCAAATTTTTGAGTCGTTAGCTCAAATTCTATAACTATAACTTATTATATGATGGACTAGAGGGTCGATGGTACCTGTGTTACGTGTAACGTGTTCTAGTCGTGCACACTACAGTCAATGCTGAAGCTCGAACGGAGGTACAGAAAATCACGATTCACAGTGCATAGCCTACGGCTATAGCTTACAGGCTCACACGGTAGTGGGCACGGGCGCAAGCAGCCACGTAATCAGCGACTAGCAGTGATTGGACTTGCAAGGTGCCGGCGTGTCGCTGCAGGACCACACCGATCTTCTCAAGGCTCACACTGCACAACAATATGCCAATACAAATGCACTCCTGCTATGCCAATACAAACACTCTGCTAACTCAATCCTCTATTCACTCGACCGACTGGCACAACTTGTGCCAAATCCTTAGAGCGCCATTGTTTATAAAGAAAAAATTGGCGGGAATCGTTGCAGAAAAGCAATATGCGGCTGATGGTTTTTCACGTAAACAGGCAAATAAAACCTTTAAAAAAACTGGCGAACCCTAAGTCGAACGTCAAAAAAAAATCGATCAAATTCGCATTCAGGTTCATGTTTGGATGAGGTTCAAATTCGATTAGGTTCGCCTTTTGGGTTCGAATTTCAGGTTCGGCAAACCTGAACGAATTTAAAATTTTTTTTTGAGGTTCGTCGAATTTCGAACCTGAACCTTCAAATTCAGCGAACCTTGTGACATAGGCTGCTACATGAGGGGAATGGTTCCTTTGTAAGATTTTCCTTCGGTACATCTCAGACATGTACCTTCATGCTCCTTTTGAATTTAGGCATCCCAGTCACCATCTGACTCACAACGAGTAAGGCCCCACAATAAGTAGACCTTTGGTGCTATAGATGAGATGTGTCAACTAACATGGTCCCCAATGGACCATCCTGCAACTTGGTACAAATTGCCAACGCTGAACCCATGAGTAAAAGAATCTTTGAAAACTATATTTTCAAACACATACCTTCCCATCGATGAATGCCACCCTGAAACCTTTGACTTCCATTGCCGAAATGGACACCAGGTTCTTCTTGCGATCAGGTACATAAAAGAGATTCTATAAATGAATTGAGTTACCCTCATTCAATTGAGGGGTAACATTTCCTACACCCTTTTCGGGATAGGTGGCATCGACTCCAAGTATAATCCCACGATTGTTTCTTACCAAATTCAAGAGAGCACCCTTCTATTCGATGAACTGCCTTGAAGCACTATAATCAATAAGCTAGCTTCCCACAGAATCTTAAGGAGAGGGCCAATACAAGATAATGCTTGTTTATCTTATTATAAACAACATTTGATTCTTCATACCTGGGGTTCCTTGCTTTCCTTGAAGAGTCAGTCATTTCCTTGATGACCTTCATTATCTGTCATTCCTTCGATCATTGAAGATGTCCTTGGAATGATTGTTATCTTCATCAATAGATGTGTCCTTGCCATTTGTACACTCCTTCGCATAATGGCCGAACTTATTGTAATCTGCCTTTCCTTTCACCCTATGATCCGGACTTCCCATTGAAGTGATATGTAGGTAGGCCATCAGAAGCTTCCGCTGTGCCATTCTAATGATATGCTCTGCTTCGACTTTACCCTTGGTGAATTTGAAGAGGGATGAGGAATCCATGGATCCTTTTGTCCTTTCCCAACTGCCTTCAGTGATTGCTCTTTCACTCATGACTGTAGATGGGATAAGGGATTTTCCTTTCATGACTGCATATAGGATAAGGGCTTTTCCTTTCATGATAGCAAGGGCATTCCATGTGTAGATCACTTCTTCTAGGATGATGTTGAGGTGCCATCTCCATTAGGTAGTGTAGCGACTAGGTTTAGGGCATCTCTTCTCCTTATACTTGCGGCTAGGGTTTCTGCCTTCATTTCCATGGTTGTGTATTACTACTTCTTCATAGGGCAGCATTTAGGGCTTCTTCATAGGGCAACGTTAGGACTTCCTTCACTGTGCTAGATCTCCCTTTCCTCCTGCATCTAGGGCTTCTTCATTAGTGCAGTGTAGAGCCTAGGGCACTCCCTCTAGACTAGTGCTATAATTGGTCACTTTTGATGATGGTGATCCTCTTGAGCATTCATTCTCCACACTAGAAAATGCATATATGGGATTAGGTATAGAGAAGGAGGATGATGGGTGAGACAACAATGGTAATACACAAATTCTAATGATTATGGCATCGACGAGGACTACTGATAGTCATCGGCTATGAGAATCTTCCATCTATGGTTCTAGTGTCCATGCTATTTTGTATTTTCCATTGGCATTCCAATCTGTAGTAGCATTGAATCAATATCTATGTTGTATGTTTTCTACATTCTGATTTTTATGACTTAATGAGAAGACCACAGTTTGTGGTTCTAACTTCTTGTGTTTTCCATTTGATCATCATTGATGTAGTACTAGTAAGTACTAGTTGTATGATTGAATTTGTATCATGTAAATGTTCTAGTTTCTAAATTCTAAAATAATTGAAATTCTTATTGTCATGTTTTTAGAGTTGATGTGTCTTGTCTCACATATGAGAGATGAAACACTTGGTATTACCTTAGATTGGCTATTTATTTGGTATTTGCCACTGTAAATGGGTTGTTGTTATTTGGTTGCTTCAAGTTGTTCATGTGCTATAGGTGTAGAATTTCTTTGCTAACAAAATTCAGAGTTGATTTGCCTCCCAAACAAATTATTGTTTGTGTGTGGATTTTTTGATTTGTTGATCTTATATGTCTTGCCATAATATTACAAGTGTCCACAATGAATGAAACTCTATGATTTCTTGTTGGGGTTGCACATTCTCTAGGCATGCTTGTATTTGGATTGCAGGAAAATCAAGGTTATGGTCTTGAATACCAACATGATTGGACCAAGAACCAATAATGTATGTCTAACAATAGACCTTAGGCATCACAAAGGACACACCTCCAGTCATATGATGGTCTGATAATTGATGTCAAAGAATTTTTAAACTCCAGTATCAGTTGTAGTTGCTTTAGTTTCTTAAACAGTTTCTTCTCCTGTGATTGGGTGCATAGTTATACTTATCTATTGATCTGATTTTGTCAAAATTTGCGTTCAAAAACTATCTTGAATTCATGTCTGGAGGGATATAAAGTTAGTGGTCACTGCAAAAGGTAAGTTATTAATGGTAGGTGTTGCCCATATTTCAGAAATTTTGATATAAATCCTGAGAGAAGCTTTGTATCCTAAATTGAGTGGGGCTTTAGGATTGAGAGACTTGGGGATCCTAAACAAAGCATTGGGAGATAAATTATGTTGGGATTGACTTTAGGTTAGAGATGAACTCTAGAAACAAATATGGGATATGCAATATGGCCACTCTTCTCAATCGAAAAATTTGCAAGCAACCAAGCATCCTCTAAGATCTTCCATATGAAATTTGCCACAGGCCAACTAGACCTTAATTCAAAGTCATGTTTTTTGAGAGACCTGGAATGGTCACACTAGTGACTACATTATTCTCAAAAGATTCTTGGCAATAGATGCCACAATTGAGGGATTGTTAATCTTAGAGATTTAATAACATTTACTTCAAAGCATCAGGGTCTTACTGTAGAAGAATTTTAGAAACTGATTCAATCCCCTAGGCTATGGAAGGAATGGAAAACAATTGAAGATTGGCAATCACATCCATCTTTCTCTCCCTGGCCTATTTTAGCTCATGAGCTTCAAAAATGAAAAATATCCAATGCTCAGGATGAAGACAAACTCTTGTGAGGTTCTCAAACCAAAGGGATATTTACTAGCAAGGAATCCTACTCTCTTATAGCTTGTCATCAAGACATCCACTAGGATCCCATTTGGAAGAAAATCTAGATGAATGGTTATTTCCCATGGTCCTCAATTCCTTTGGCTAGTTGGATGACGTAAGATCCTCACATGGCATCAAATCAGGAAAAATGGATTTTAGGGCCCCCGACTTTGTACTTTATGTTGGAATTATGAATATTCTATGGAGCATATACTGAATGTATTTCCTTCCATTGAACATATTTGGATGCATATTTGACTGCCTTTTGGATCCTTGTACTATAACTTCAACAATTTTTTATACTTGTACTCCCTCATAGATCCAGCATATTCAATAGTCCAGTTCAAAATAGAGAGTGGATTATTTCCCGTAGTTTTGTCATGTCGATGCTTTGGAAAGAAAGGAAAAACCAAATATTTAAGGAAAAGAAAGAAAGGACAAAGTCATGGTCTACATCAAAGTGAAACATGGGGGTTACATTACTCCTACTCAAACTCACAATGAAATGCTCATGTGCCAAGAGTATTACCATGAAAATCTATAGCTCCCTTACTTTCAGTGTCTGTGAAAATAGGATTAGTTTAATGAACTGTATTACTGTGACCTCAAAAGTGTTTTCAGGATTTAAATTATCAGCAATGAAAGTTTGATCTTCACCATACTTTTCATATGGTTGATTTTCTTCCCCTACCTTTGCATGTTGTATGTGTACTTGTATGTTTCTTTGGTAGAGATTTCTCCTCCATGAGAAAGACCACCCCAAGAATGCCTATCTGCCCTCTTAGACAGAGCAATATCTGTGTGATAGAGATGGGATCTGTAATTTTCCCATTTGACATTGAGCTCCATCAGAAGAGCCAAATTTTCAGCATGTGGCCAACTGGAAGAGGAGGAAATGACAGATTGTTGGTAGCCAATATCAGCAAGAGTGAACAGCTCATGCCTGTGAAGAAACTGGATGATTGGGGGAGGAAGAATGTGATTCCCAGCCAATCTAATGATTACTAAAATGGCTTACAACTTCTTGTAGGATGTCTTCTGAGTAGTTAGTATTATATTGTCCATATTTCTAATATACCAGATTGTGTTGGAATTTTTTCTTTTGGAAGCTATCTTATGAAAGTAATTAGTATTATTATCTCCCCTAGAAACCCGTGTCATTTTTAATTTTTGTCTCCATTCCTCTGCCTGATAATTTAGAGTGCTCCAATATTGTATTTTTGCTTTGTTCAAATAGGAAATTAGGACTTGTAGGGTCCATCAATTCTGAAATCTCTTTATCTATAATAGAAAACTCCTAAGAGAGCATCTTCTTGCACTTGATGATACATGTCTTAACCTTTGACTTTAGCCTGTGCAGTTTTTGAGAGACCTGATACATCATTTTATTTTTCATTATCCCTAAAGGCCTCATCCAAGATATCTTAATCATGTCCACTAAATATTTATCTTGTAGCCATACTTGATTGAACTTGAATGGTAATTCCTTGGCTTCTTGTTCACCATTCCATTCCAAAAAGATTGCATTATGATCGAAAACTAAAATTCATTGGGGCAGAAGCAGATGCAACTCAGTTGCTTGAAAGCACAAGTGGAGGTAGAAGGATCGAGTTTTGTACATATCCTATGGGGAATGAACCTGCCAAATCAAACAATAATCTAAGAGAAACGGTTTAGGAAGATGATGAAGTAAGAGATGGTGAAGGGGGTTTGGGAGGAGAAACAATGCAACTTGAAGATGAAGAACAAGCTCCAATGGAATGGGCGAGGACAGACTTAGCTCGTGAAAATCAAGGGGAAACATTAAACACTAGGACTGGTGCTGAACCAAAAAGATTACCTGATACATATAACAGTGGCCAAAATTTGGTGAGAACATCCCATCCTATTGGAAACTTGTTAAATGGGGAGAGGTAGAGTCAATCTCCTTTCAGTCAGCAACATAGAGATGAGATAGAAGCTAGAAACGAGGGAGATAAGCATTCGATAACAACAATTGATCTATTAGCATCAGAGGTTCTTGGTAGTTGGGCAGTTAGTATAGTTGGTTCAATTCATGGTGACAATGAATCTCTTCGGAGTGATGACAGACAGCCAGGGACAGCAAGGATCAGTGATGAATGAATTAATCAAGATTTTGATGCTAGTCAGATTGCAGCAGCGGGTGAGAATATTAGGTCCACGCAAGATCTACTATTAAGTAGATTGAAGTGTCAACACACAGTGCCTGAAGATGCAGTGGCAGGAAGTGAAAATTCTCCACCTCCTAAGTTAGCTTCTCGGCAAAGCTATGAGCACCAAGCTTTGAATGAGATGCTTGATATTGTTGCCCCTGATTTCAGGCAGCTTTATGGACTTAGAAGAAATAACGATAATGCCCCTGACACTGAAGAAGATATTGAAGGGGAAGAAGATGATAAAAATCATGATGATGATGACACTGAGGAGGGTTCAGAAGAACCAGAATCTGAATAGGAAATTGTCTTTCTATTAACTCTGGATGTGTCTAAACACATGCCAAATGCTTCTCCTGTCATGGCAGTGCAATTGTTCTTTGGTAAGCCATGTCATTATTTGGTGTTTTTATGACTTCCATACCTAATGGTTTGAAAGTTTGACTATTGTAGTTTGGTTGAAGCAATGATCCATGGATGTTAATGCCCATTAGATGTATAAGCGTGCTATGCTTTTGCTTGGAAGGTGCTTAGAAATCTTCTGGCTCTTTGAACATTGCGATTTCTTATATAACTGTAGATGAGTTCCTATTTATTGATTGTTATTCTACATAAGTAGAGTACACTTTGGCACTTTGGTGCATAAGCACCTTGACTTTGCCTTTGCAATATTGATTATAAAATTCTAGCAGACAAGATCTGTGAGGAAGTGCTCCAAATTTCTAGGAAAACATCATATATTTATGATGATATACCATTGCTTAGTAAACTGATGCAAACAAATAACAATTATTTTTTTATTTATTTTATTTTATTTTTATTTTTTATTTTATTTTTTTGTTCTGGGCAAACGGATATATGCATTTATTGGGAACCAATTACAACTAACAACCAAAGATACTACTTGAATCTGAAATCTTCCACCTTTTCTTGCTAAGCAACTATTTATCTGTTGATATTTCTTCATCCTTTTTCATTCTCACTCATCTTGTTCTTCATTTCTATGCATGATCCTTCTTTCCTACTCACTTTGTCATCTTAATTGCTCCATCTTAGTCATAAGCTTCTCTTCTCATTATTTGCCAAGTTTCCCCATCCATATGGCCTCTCTTGGGAATCTATTTCTTGAGTATTAATTCCTAGAGTCAACATACTATTATCCTTTCTACTACTATTGTTTATACGAACTTATTCTAGCGTAGGCACCTACACTTCATTTGTCAGCTCCCAAGGGGCATGTTATTTCTTGGGAAAAGTATGATTATGATTTATGCCTATAGCCTTACCATACATTTTTATGTCATCCCAACCAAGTCTACG
This sequence comes from Pinus tabuliformis, assembly GCA_031772625.1. Lineage (NCBI taxonomy): Eukaryota > Viridiplantae > Streptophyta > Pinopsida > Pinales > Pinaceae > Pinus > Pinus tabuliformis. The sequence continues at coordinate 238,417,917 of CM062816.1, read as the reverse complement.
TAGGAATTTCACTATGAGATGTATGGTATTATGACATCCCAAACATCTAAAAGGGATTCTCCAGTAATCCACTCGTTTTATGATAGATTGTGTACTCTAATAGATATCAAGGGTAGCCGAGAGACCTTCTATGGAATCTGGTTCAATGAAAAACCATGCTACTCATTTTTCTAGAAGGCCAGCACTCCCTTCATCGACAAAATAGAATTTTCCTATCTTGTTGGCAACTTCCATGATTTCCTTCTTGGTCCATAGTTCCAAAGGAAGGCTAGGGAGTTTAACCCATATGTATTTTCGCTGGGGATCTTCTTTAATAGGATTAAATCTGAATGTCTACCTCTACAAGCATAAAAATCCCCTACCTTTCACACATGAGATTGAGCCAATCCTATCTGCATCTTCCACTGTCATGAAGTGGAATCCAAACCAACTATTGAGGAGCATGCTTAACTTCGGTCTATTTCCAACAATACAAAACCAACATTTCTGCACCCATTCTTTCATTTGTCCACTAGACATCCTAATGTGTTCCTAGTGGCCCACCAATACCTTATGCTTCATCTTTACCAAATTATCCCAATATATATCAATACCCATAATGAGTTTTTGTATCTGTTCTTGGTTCTTGATCGATTTCTTTTACGTTTGTCTATTTTTTTTGGATCAGGTTCCATTTGAAGATTCCTTTCCAAGATATGTATCTGAGTCCTCATGTTGGGATGTTTTCAACAGGCCAATGGATGTGGGAACTTGATTTGGTCTTCCTAATCTCTCTGCAAATTCATTTTCTATGACTATCGATACTTCTATAATTTTCCTGTCATCATAAATCTATTCCATAGAGAAAGATTAACCAACCATGTCAATATTGACTATTAGAACTGCATTACTTTTTAAAGCCAACATATTGGTCAGCACAATGTTACTACATATCGGTGAAAATAAAATCCAAATAAAATATGAAAGTGTGACCAATTTTATTTGTACTATAGAACAAAGGCTAGTGGGCTAATCTCCTAAAAAAAGGTGTTAACATAGTCTGTCGAAAGGTACATTTTGCATCAGGATAACCCCTAGACTGCTATCTTTTTATGAGGAAGAAAAAACATGGAAAATGTTTGGTTAGGTAGGAATACAACTTGTCAATTTGGTCTAGCTTGAGTGATTAAAAGAGAAGGTTGTTACGCTCTCCACCATTTCATGGATTGATATAGTGATGAGACAAAAGAAGCTCTCTCTTGAGACTTGACTAGGTGATTCATAACAGTTGTGGTGTTGGTGCCTTAACTTAGCCAGAAAATGCCAAAACTTTATTGATGCACAAAATTTATTACTAAATCTACCTCAGAGTATGCCATAGTCACTGAATATGACATGCATGGTTTTACCAAGGAGGCCCTAAACTTTTGAGCAATGAAACTTTACAATGGTATCTTGGCAGTAGCTACATTGGTCTTATTAGCATTACACCACTTTTAATATGGGTCTTCACAACAGAGAATCACCATTACACTTTGTTGATTTGTGTTAAAAAGAAACATAACACACAATAGATTTCTTTTGTCATGCAATATTGTCGTTGGTAGTTTTCTTGTATTTGTGCCACATGTAAAGCTAACATGCGTTAAATTTCTTTCACCTTGCAATACTTTTATTGGAAACGTGCCTGTGTTTGGGCTAGAAACTATGCTAGATTTCGTTTGCTATGCAATATTGTTGTTTTCAATTTGGTTGTTTATTATAGAAGGAAATCTAACACGTGTTAGATTTCCTTCACCTTGGTAAAGTTCTTTTGTTTGTGTTAGAAGGAAATATAACATGCACTAGATTTCTTCTGGCATGAAATGTTGTTTTTGGTAGTATGCTTGTATTTATGCTACATGTAAAGCTAGCACGCGTTAAATTTATTTTACCTTGCGACGTTGTTATTGGAAATATGATTGTGTTTTTGATAGAAGTTGTTGGATTTGGTTTTCCCTACAATATTATTTTTGGCAATGAGCTTTTGTTTGTGCTAGAAGTAAATCAAGTGTATGCTAGATATCTTTCACATTGCAATGTTGTTTTTTGCAATGTGATTGTGTTTGTGCTAGAATAAACTTTAGAATGTGTAAGATTTCTTTTACTTTGAAATGTTTTTGTGAGTAATATGCTTCTATTTACGTTAGAAGGAAATTTAGCATGTGGTGGATTTCCTTCTCCTTACAATATTCTTATTGACAATGTGCTTGTTTGTCCTAGAAGGAAATCTAGCACGTGCTAGATTTATTTGACCATGTAATGTTGCTTCTAGCAATATGCTTATGTTTGTAGTAGAAGGAATGATATTGATTGTTAGCTTTCATTTGAAGAAACAATGTTTCATTACATACAATATTACTACCATGCTATTTTAATTTTTGCATCTATATTACTTTTTCGTAAGTTGTGTGTTTTTGTGAAAATATAAAGTCACAATTTACACGGTTCAACCTTTTAATTACAAGTTACGATTTAATTGTTGTTACAGAATTGATACAAGCTACAATGGCAAATATAATTTTGGCAAAAGGGGACTATGTTGATCTCCTTATTAATGATCAAGTCATTGGGCTAGGAAGGGTCGAATCTGCAGAGTCTGGAACTTATTATGTTGGAGAAAGGGTTAACGCTGGTTATGTTACAATTTTGATAATTGATGTAACTCAACCACATTTGATTGATGAGGATGTTAATGAAGGGGACATACATCCATGGAAGATCATGGATTTGAGACACAATATAGGTAAATCAAAATATTGAAGCATGTGTTATATATTATTGATGGCATAATAAATGTTTTTTTTGACTAAATACTAACCTTATTTACATTTTTTTATAGGTGCAAATGTTTCTTCCACATTTTCTATTGGAGCCAAGGTAGATCTTCTACAACATGGAGTGAAGGTGGGCGAGGGCTCCATATTCAATACAAAGCTTGGGCATAAAGTGCATGGAAAGGTGGTAAAGAAAGGATGCATAGTGGTTAAAATCGAGAAGGTGTTAAAACATAATGCTTCTCTACCACATCCAACAGGATTTGAGCATACACTTGGGGGTGCATTACAATCTTATGAAATTTGGCCAGAATCAGATTTGGAGATTCACTGTCATGATCATGCCACAAATATTCCCCAAGATAGGGTTAGATTCATATGTACAAAGGTTTCTCTTACACATGAATGCATGGGAACAAGCGTGTGCATTGCCAAAGGAATGCTAGTTAATGTCCGCGAGGATGACATTGTTGAGGGTGAAACACTAGGTGAAATGGATTTTGGTGTTTTTCTAGAAGAGATAGATGGAAATTGTGAGATATGCAGAATTGGGGATAAGTCTATACATTGTTTGGTTATATGGCCAATAAATAAGTTGGTGGACAACAAAGGTGTGATATTAAGGGTTAAGGAAAAGTTCAAGGAGCCACCCAAGGAAATGGTGATATGGGATGTTATAGAGGACACAAATCCCTTAAACAATTGGGATGGGTTCTTTTGTAATGAAAAAGATAGAAACTCAATTGATATGCATGTAACAAGGCCATATAAAAGGATTAAATGAGTTATAGCTACAAAAAAATTGCAAAATGTCAAACAAAAATAGATGAAGAGAAAGAAATTCGAGTTTTGGTGGAAGATGTATGTTGTAGAAAAGATTGTCTTCAACATGTGGTAGGAAGGCCATTGCAGGTGCTAGAAGGGATATGAGACAAATAAATAAAAATGGTATTATAGAATTTCTCTTGAATTCACTCATGTGAAACACAGTCATGTCAAAGGGCCATGGCCATGGCCATGGCTTACCACCTATTACTAGAAACGTAAAGGACATGAGATTTAATGGGAATATTATTCGTAAGAAACCATGGTATAAGATACATAAAATTCCTCAAAGCACATTCTATAACTACCAACATTATTTCCAACATGGACAGATCAAAGCTATTCATGGTAACACCAACACATGCAAAGTAAGAGCTCACACAGTGGCAGCCATAGAAATATTGCACAAAATTGTAATGGATAATTCAAATTTTTCACCAAACCAAACACGTCAAGTTGAAGAAGATGGAACATCTTCTCCTTTAAGATTGCTTCCTTCGACTTACACACAAAAATCTTTGTTAAAAAAGATCAATGAGGGTCTTCAAAAGCTTAATTACCCATCAATATCACAGTCAACAATGAGCAAGATTTGAAATACTAAGTTTCGAGATGTGGCATTTTCAAAGAACACCAACTTCAGTAAATGCAATGAATGTATTGTGTTGAAAGCACAAATGAGTTCAGCAACTACAAAAGCGTTGGAAGAAAAGGCACAAGGTAGGTTGAAGAAGCATAACAAGATTGTTATGTGTGGAAGACATTGCTACTATGCCCATAGAATTATGTCAGAGCAGTTTCCAAAGGAGTATTTGAGCATTATCCATGATAAAATGGACAAAACAAAGACTTCAATTCCAAGGCTACGTGTCAAATCAAAATCTATTGTAGGAACAAATTTAGGTTTGTCATTGACAGGTGTGCTTACACATGGGCATAAGGCATGAGGTTTTGGTCATTTCTTCTTACCATTTGTCCATATGGGATCACAATTTACTATTACATCTCTTGTAAAGTGCTTAAGGGACCTTGAAGACCCACAAATGGATATGTATGGTGATCTACTTTATGAAAGTGGAATTTCAAGAAACCCACTTACAAATGCATTACTTGACACCTATATTTACTCAAAATGTCAAGGGTACAAGGATTATTTTATATCTCATGGAAGTTCAAAAAGTCAAAATGTTGATTTTAAACCTCTTCCTCCACATTTGTTGTTACAGTTGTACAATGTAGCAAGTGATAATAGGAATCGCTATCTTTTGATGTTTCTATCACTTTTAACGGCACTTGGTGTCTTCATCACTATTGAGGTTGGGTTCTTGCTTGTGGGGCACACCCATTAAGACATAGATGGAACCTACGGAAGAATGTCTTCCAACCTAAAAAGTAAAGATATTTATTCTTTACCTGAAATGATGGATACATGTCGCACAATTGAAGAAAATCGAGTGTTTCCACCTACACTTATTAGCAATGTCTATGACTTCAAAAGTTTCCTTAATGGATACATCAAGGAGGGAAAAAATTCACTAGTTGGACACCTTAATGTCCAATACTTCCAATTTCTTATACTCAATGAGGTTCCAGTACTAAGGTAGAAAGAATCAATTAGAGATATTAAGTGGTCAGAACCAGTTGAGTTATGGAATATAGATGATGAAGGCCGACCTATAATTCCCATAGGGAAGCCATCTTTCTTAGCTTCCAAACAGAATGATGTCTATTTAAAAGAACTAAAGGAAGGGATAACATCATACATAAAAATGCGGAAAGACACTATTGGGAATGAGGATTCACCAATTGTTACGGAGGAATGGAAAAATAAAGTAGTGTATTGGGAAAAAGTTCTTGATACATTAGATGGAATCTATAATGATCATAGAATAATAGATGGAAGTGGTTCATCTTTTGAGGATTTTTGGCCCAAGACAAGGCACATTGTTTATGTTGATCGTAATGCACTCCAAGTAATGTCAAGTATTATGGATGGAGATTTTGATAATGTGATAGATGAACCAATATATGTTGGACCCAAATGCAACAAGCCAAAACCAACTTTCAATCTGATGATTGATGTTGAGAAAGGAAATATGTTGCTAGTTAGATCAGGAAATGAGGATGCAGGAGAGATGATTTGGATGGCAAAATCCATCTCAAATATCTTTAGGGATAATGAAAGTGAGAATCTTCATGTAAAGGTTGATTGGTGGAAGCCTATGTCAAGGAAATACAATGGAAAATTTTTAGAGCAATATTGGGTATCAAATCCTGATGACACAGAACTTGGCTCTATTCCAATTAATACCATAGTGTGGGCATGGATATTCAAAGAAATAACATTGCAAGAGGATCAAGGTAAATAAATATGGTGTAGAAGCCATTCTTAATCTACTTGAGCGAATATCTTAAGAGTAGGTTTATATGATTCATGAATGTAATTTTTTTTTAAGGTCTATTAATATACATTCATACACACTTTTCCATATTTGTTGTATATCAAATATTCTCTTCATATTCTTTTTGGAGGAGTTTTATATTATTTAATATTTCAATGTAATCATGTGTTATACAAATTACAAGACAATGCCATAAAATATTTAAGTTTTCAAAGCTTTATTTGACCAACATGACTTCTCACCATATGAAATATGCATAATCAAATTCAATAATGCACTTAAAAACATCTTCTAAACTTGGTCTATTAAAAAAACAATGGAGTACCTAATTAGTATTCTATTTAATATGATTGAACAAAAATCATTCAAAGGGAGAGACGCGGCTGCGAAGCAGAGCGACGGATGAAGCCTGAACAAACAGAGACTGCTGCCCCCATGGCCGCCCCTGCAACCCTTCACCATGAACAGCAAGAAGCTGGGAAAGACATCCCAGGCAGCACGTAATCGAAACACGGAACTCTAGATTATGCCCGGAACCCTCATGCACCCTCTTTGGCGGCATATCTCAGCCACAGCGAAAGCGGGGCTCTGAAACAGAGAATAAACAAAGACAATGCATCACCCATGCCCACTGCAATAGGGATCTGGACGAGCCACTCTCAGAAAAGTGCAGGAAAGCCGGATGCTCAAAACAATGCTGGAGGAAAAAGGAAGGGGGTCCTGGGCGCTGTGGGTATTGGATCTGCAGGATTTCCCACCGGAACCAACAGTGAAATCAACGGAGGCTAGCTACACGAAGCGGATCTGATCCCTCCCGCTGTGAATAGATACAAACATCCTAGATCTGGGCTAGACCTACCCGATCTGGACAACAAACAAAGGAAACACCAAGATCCAAGAGCTCTGGAACTCTGGTTTGCAAAAGGCCATCGGGACTGGGACGCGCCAAATTTCAGCCACCCGATCCACTGCGCTTTCAAGAAGCATTGTTCGGTAGTGGTGATGGGTCTTGCACAGGCACTCTTCACCGATCTGTTTCCCCAGATCTCAGAAGGGGCTATATGGCACGAGGATAGCCTGAATACAAAATAGAGGAGAACAACTCCCACAATCTCTGTGGCGGCAACTTTACCAGATTCGCACTTCCAAATCATTATAAAGCCCCCCTCTAGGAAATCAACCCTAATCTGGGTTCAAGCTTCACACAGTGTCTCAAATCTAAAGAAAAACATTGCCAATCACATTGGCTTCCCGGAAGGATATCAACATTTGCTCTCTGAGGGAAGATCATTACAAGATCACAGAGCAATTGGCGACTACAACATCAAGCCAGGATCTAATATTATTGTCAACATGAGGCTACGTGAAGGTGCAAGAGTCAGTGGCCCACGAAAACAAATAGAAGGGGGCAGTGGATCTAAAGCAAAACATAGCCCAGAACCATACCAGCAACACAAAAGCGAAGGAACATCTTACAAGCATATCCTACAAGGGGAAAAATCTTCTTCTCCAGCTCCATAGCAGGCCGGAACAGAACCCAGCCCATATATCATGGAGCAACTGAACTATACACCTGAACTAACAATAGACACAGCAAAAGTAGAGGAGGTACGTAACATTTACGAAAGACAAACCCTCATCTGCCGCTTCAACGGTTTCTGGCCAAAACCCATGGACCTTTTTCACTGAATTTTCACAAAATGGTCTCTTAATTGTGATGTCATGCTTTGTTCCAAAGGTTTTTTTATAGTCAAACTTCCTACAGAAGAGGTTAGGGCCCTAGTTATACAGGAGGGACCGTGGTTTTGGGGATCTTCAGGACTCTTCATTACACCTTTGACCCCAGAGTTTGATGCAAACTCCTTCATTGTTTCCAGGGTGCCAGTGTGGATACGACTACATAACCTCCCTGCACATTTTTGGGACCGAAAGACACTAGCATGCATTGGAAACTCTTTTGGCAGATATATTAAAATGGATACTCAGCAAGTGGAAGATGGAATCTACACTTTCGCATGTATCTGTGTGGAAGTTGATCTCAGCAAAGGATTACCGGACCGCATAGTACTGAAGCATAAAGATTGCAGCTAGATGCAAACAATAGATTATGAAAATACAACATTCCGATGCAGAATATGTCGGCAGACAGGGCACCTACAAAATGCCTGCCCAGATTTAAAAAAAAACAGCCAAAGAAGGAGGAAATCCGGGAAAAAAAAAGGGTGGACATTCCCCCCACCAGACCCTGAGGAAGAGGAAGAAGGTGAGGAGGAATTTCCCATCCCAAATGAGAACAGCCAAGCAGAACCGCAAGAACAATCTCCACAAGTGCCCATGGAATCACAACCGGAAAAGGCTTTCGACACAATGGAACTCAGTGGAACCAAAAGACAACATAAATCAGACACCTCACACTCTGACAAGGAAAGCCCTCGACCTGGTGAGGAAAACCCACTTCAACTCGTTCCCATGCATCCGGCCCAAGGCGAGTGGTGCAAGGTAGAGAAGAAAAAGGGGAGGAAAAATTGATCTTCCCCCTGTCTGGCATCTCAGTGCTCCAGGCATGGTTTATTTTATCAGTTCTTTTTTCGCTGTACTTGACACTTGTGTCAACCATTTTTTGTTAGGCTTCATAGCCTTGTCTTTACAATGCTTTGGCATCTACCAAATGTAATTTTCAAAATTAATGGGAATTACGACTTTTTCCAAAGGAAAAAAAAAATATTCTATTTAATATAAACCATTTAAACACTTAATGAATAAATGCTAGACACTAGATATAATGTTTGAGGTGAGTTTTCCTTAATTTTCCTTATTATAATTGATATAAATCAAATTCACTATCTTGTTGCACTCTAATTTATAAAAAAAATATTTTGATCATTGAACAACACAACTAGAATTATAAAATATTTCCTCTTATAGATTTTGAAGTGGTGCCAACATTGTACTAGTATAATTAATATGCACTTAACGTAGGAAAAATAGTTAGTGTCAATTTGAAATGGTCAATAATAGTAAGAAAAACAATATTAGTATATTCTTAAATAACTTTATAGGTAAGTTCTTTTTTTTGCAAAATCTATTATTCACAAGTCAAATTTAATACATAAATATAAATGTTAATGATAATAGAAATAATGTAAGGAATCTAAGTTTTAGATGAATGTTAATATGTTTTTTTCAATATAATATCCTTAGACACTACAGGAATATAAACTAAACATTTGTAATAAATATCTTAGTCAATTTTCTCTCTTTGTTGTTGTATTTGAAAATAATCAAATTGTACTACTTTGTTACTATTCTAATTCATGATTGATTTTGATCATTATGGTCAATAATTAGTAAGAACAACAATATTAGTATATTGTTAAATAACTTCATAGGTAATTTTTTTTTTTTGCAAAATCTATTATTCAAGAGTCAAATTTAATACATAAATATAAATGTTAATGATAATAGAAATAATGTAACTAATCTAAGTTTTAGATGAATGTTAATACGTTCTTTTCAATATAATATCCTTAAACACTACAGGAATAAAAACTAAACATTTGTAATAAATATCTTAGTCAATTTTCTCTCTTTCTTGTTGTATTTGAAAATAATCAAATTCTACTACTTTGTTACTATTCTAATTCATGATTGATTTTGATCATTAAAATGATTAATAATTGAGATGAGAGGCTCATTTTACAACCCAATATGGGGGGAAAAGTAAAAATTATGTTCTAAATAGAAAAAATAAAAGAAATGAATATTTTGTAAAGTAATTAGAAGTATATAAAATGTGTGAATTAGATGTTTAAATTTCATACTTTTCAAAAAATTTCAGCTAGAGATACAGAGAAACTATTTGAAGATTTATGTTAACTAATTTATGTCAATATCAACTTCATATATATCTATATATAAGAAAAAAGTTTTTTATCGTTAAAATTCTTATTTGGTCATATATATACTCTATTTAGCATTCAAAAATACAGTTTCAACAATGAAAAATAACACATTGTATCTTTCATTCAAAATATTTGCACGTGAAGAAATTTGATCCTTACATCTCCACTTAAAATGGATCTGTGATGGTATATATTGGACACATTACTATGATCATTTGTCATTAAATAACTTTATACTTAATATATAGATTGCTTATTAATCTATTATTAATTAAGTAAGCCTCAAGTTTTAAACATAGAAGTACAAATAATAAATATAAATAAATTATGCTACTACTCGCATTCAACATTTAATTTGATCTTAAAAAAATATTTTCTCCTCAACTCTAAAATGGTGCAAACTTCCTACAATAGTATGTAATGTTGATGGTGATAATGATGATTATCATCCACTAAGACCAAATATGGTATTTAAGAAGGTAAAAAGATATTACTAAATGTTATTTTGAATTTTATTGTTATGCGAAAAAAACATTAAAAAGAGTGTTTCAAGATCATCATAATTTTGTTTAGCTAAACAATCTCGAAGGTTGATAGCGTCACAAATATTTTGAAATTTAATTCCAATATGAGTATAAATTGGATGATCTATGACAATTTTTAAATCTTCAACCATATTACTAGCGTTGCAAAGGTGATAGCCTTTTTATTGTGCTAACGCTTTTTTAGTAATAATCATAACTTAACACATACATGATATTTTACTATATATTGGATTATAATTAAATGGGTTAATAATAGAAACATACACATCATTATTTTCATAACATAACCTTAACAAACTTATCTTTTAACATAAACCATACAAATATTAAAAATAGATAATGTAAAGAATTCACATTAAGATGTGAAATATTTGCTTTTGCAAGTTTATATAAATTTGTTTTATAAATTTTATCATGATAATTTTTACACAAAAAATGGTGAATATCTACATTAAAATTAGTGAACTAAGTGACATCCTAATTCCTCATTTCGAAAAAATTTGATCTAGTTAATGTTCTAAATAATGGTATATATTTGACACATTACTAAGATCATTTGTCATTAAATAACTTTATGATATATATTAATCTATTATTATTTAAGCAAGCCTCAATCTGCTACTGAGATTCAACATTTAATTTGATCCTAATTTTTTTTTCTCCTCAACTCTAAAATAGTGCAAACTTCTTACAATAGTATGTAATTATGATGGTGATAATGATGATTATCATCCACTAAGACCAAATAAGGTATATAAGAAGGTAAAAAGATATTACTAAAAGTTATTTTGAATTTTATTGTTATGCTCAAAATGCATTAAAAGAAGTGTTTCAAGCTCGTCGTAATTTTGTTTAGTTAAATAATCAAGAAAGTTGGTAGCATCACAAATATTTTGAAATTTCCTTCCAATACGAGTATAAACTAGATGATCTATGAGAGTTTTTTTAATCTTCAACCATATTACTAGTGTTGCAAAGGTGATAGACTTTTAAATTGTGCTAACACTCCTTTAGTAATAATCATAACCTAACACATACATGATATGTACTATATCGGATTATAATTAAATGGGTTAATAATAGTAACATATGCCATTATTTTCATAAAATAACCTTAACATACTTATCTTTTAATATAAACCATAAAAAATATTAAATAGTTAATGTAAGGAATCCAAATTAAGATGTGAAAGATTTTCTTTTGCAAGTTTATATAAATTTGTTTTATAAATTTTATCATGATAATTTTACACAAAAAATGGTGAATATCTACATTAAAATTAGTGAACTAAGTGACTTTCTAATTCCTCATTTTGAAAAAACTTAATCTAGTTAAAGTTCTAAATAATGATATATATTGGACACATCACTAAGATCATTTGTCATTAAATAACTTTATACTTAATATGTATCTTGCATATTAATCTATTATTCATTAAGTAAGCCTCAATCTACTTTTTTATTAACATAAAAGTACAAATAATAAATAAAAATAAATTATGCTACTACTCACATTCAACAATTAATTTGATACTATTTTTTTTTCTCCTCAACTCTAAAATGGTGCAAACTTCCTACAATAGTATGTAATTATGATGGTGATAATGATGATTATCATCCACTAAGACCAAAAATGGGTAAAAAGATATTACTAAAAGTTATTTCGAACTTTATTGTTAATATGCTAAAAAAGTATTAAAAGAAGTGTTTCAAGATCATCATAATTTTGTTTAGTTAAACAATCAAGAAGGTTTGTAGCGTCACAAATATTTTTAAATTTAATTCCAATATGAGTATAAACTGGATGATCTACGAGAGTTTTTTAATCTTCAACCATATTATTAGTGTTGCAAAGGCGATAGACTTTTAAATTGTGCCAACACTTTCTTAGTAATAATTGTAGCTTAACACATACATGATATTTACTATATCTGATTATAATTAAATGGGTTAATTATAGTAAAATACACATCATTATTTTCATAAAATAACCTTAAAAAACTTATCTTTTAATATAAACCATAAAAACTATTAAAACAGATAATGTAAGGAATCCAAGATTAAGATGTGAAAGATTTGCTTTAGCAAGTTTATACAATTTTTTTTATAAAGCTTATCATGATAATTTTTACACAAAAAATGGTGAATATCTACATTAAAATTAGTGAACTAAGTGACTTTTTAATTCCTCATTTTGAAAAAACTTAATCTACTTAAAGTTCTAAATTCTAGATCCATTGAAAACTTCCAAATTTAATGAAATATTTGTTTAATGTGCCATATGATATTATTTTTTTTCATAGTCTCCACATCAAAGCCAATTTACATCGTTGATAAGTATCTCCTTGGCCTAGGCATAATAAACCCATACCATATATACTAGGGATGAGTGTACTCCTCCTATGTGTGTGTGGATGTTGATCTAACCTTTTGTAATATGTAGAGATAGATCTTGCCCGATCTCTACGCTTTACTCGTCTTCCATTAAGGAACAACAATAAGCTGCTATGGCATAAAAGAAGGAATAAAAGAAGCTAAGCACCAACAAGGGGTGCAAGCAAGTTCATCCAAGATATAGCATTAACCAATTGGGATGATGTTACCAGTACTAGTTGATTAGATTCAACCAAGAATTCCTTCCTGCTAGCTAAGGTTTGCAGTGCAAAACTCTTCTCATCCTTACAACTATGATGAAAAGAATCCATCATTGGGACTAGATAATCTTATCTTAAATCAAAACCCTTATCAATTGGCATTTTTCAATAGCCAAAATATATTTTTGATGTATCCAATGACTATTATTTTTCTTCATCGAGGATCAAAAAAGAAGATTCTTCTTATTTAGTTAGAATGGAATTTCCTAAAATTGATCTCTGGGGATATCCCATAATCAACAAGAGCAATTCCAAATATATGTGATATAGATGACCTATTTGAGGTGTCCTTGATGAGATGAGTAAGCGCCATCCCATAGTAGAGTTGCTAGTAGTGTCCCAAGATGAGCCCTACTATATTATAACAACTTTTCTCCTCATGAGATAAAAATATGTTGTTGTTGGGCATTACACATCCAACATGCATAAGTCATGTGAAATCAAGAGGGAGGTGATCTCATTAGTGTACCCACATCATTCCCAAGACCTCCCTCTGTTTGTTTGGATGCGTGGAACCAACAGTTGCATAAGAAGGCTAAACAAATGGCATGTGCCCAATAAATTTATATTTTCTAGGTTCTTTTAAATGTGTAAATTTTAGGGCTTTGGTGCAATAATAATTTAGAAAATTCTTGTTTCAATCTTAAAAAATATAAAAATATAAAATTTATAGAAAATTCTTACATATCAATTTGTTATGTGTTCAATTTGACAAGATTAATGACGCAAGCCGAAAAAAATACTCTCTGCCATAGGCGGGGACTAAAAATAGATCTACTAAATTGATCTAAAACATTTTATAGATAAGAAACAAAGGAATCTCTCTTCATAACCAAATATCAATTTTGGAGTTCTCAAAACAAAATAGAAAATTCTATATCTTTCATTTCTTAATATTCAACCATATTCATTCACAATTTGAATGGTCATAATCCACGTTCACGTCAACGTTGACATCTACATCATCGATATGTTCTTCACTTACATGTTTTGTTTCTTGAAATTCTATAACCTGTGAGGAATCTACATACTCAGGTTCATATGATGTATTATTTCTCAATACTTTTGGATGACATGTTAACACTACATACCAGTCAGTCTCAACTAGATCTTGTACATCGAATAATTGTTTAGCTTGTGATGCTAGAATAAATGGATCATCTTGCCAACGATTTTGACTTAAGAATTTCTTCATACTCACCATTGTAAAACCCAAATCATTAGCTTTGATCGATTTCTTATCATATACATCAATCCAATTACATTTGAACAAGGTACTCCATACAAAGATAGTCCAATGTGATTTCCTCTACCACTCCACAAAATGTTGTGTTTTGAAGTATATAGTTTGCATCTGTGGAACTTGACCTCATCATTGTTTGAGCTTCCATAGACATGCCACTATTTTGGGTGGTTCTCTCATTTTCTATTCTTTTTGTATGGAATATATAACCATTAATTAGGAATTCCTTGTACTTATTCACGAATTTTCTAGGGCCACGCGCTAGCCATTTAAGTGTATCAGACACCTTTCCATCTCCTTCCACCTATATAGTTTTAGATTTTTAAATGTAGTTAGAATTCATACATTCAACCTCTGAAAAAATATTTAAGTTCCTACATGACAATATAGCCATATGCTGATTTTTAAGTACACCTATAATATAAATAATATCGTTACCTATTTTTTTAACCAACTAGTAAAACTATGGGTGTGGAGTTTCTACAATAGAGCTTCATCTTTTGTCATTTGGATAATTGAGTTGGAAATCTCCATTCTGTGAATCCTAATTCAATAATTATAGACAATAGATATGGTGGTTAATGTGTTTTAATATACTACAAATAAAATATTTTTAAAGGTAAAATATGTTAATCTATCCATGGATCTATTTTTTGTTAAACCATAAACACGCAAACAAAAAATTACAGGCCAAATAGGTTACTTACTCTATCCATGGTTCAACTTTGTTTGTTTGAAATAGAACCCACCTATGGGTTACTTCCCAACTAATATCATCCAGTTCTGAAGGAATTGGAGCAGATAATGGCTTTCCATCAAGGATAACTTCTTCAAATTCCTCATCTGACACTTAATTTCGACCATGTGTGGATCCAATAGCTTTCGTACCTTTCAAGTATCCTCCATAAAACTTTATTTACCCCTCCACGGTATAGATTTCAATAATGCATCGTTCAGGCCTACTTTTTTTCTTAACATAACTCTTATATACTTTCATGTTCCTATAAAATGAACAAAACATAAATATTTCAAAATATTTCAAAAGAAATCATCTTGTTGTTGTGCTTGATAAAAAGTAAAGTTTCACGTACCTCTCAAAGGGGTACATTCATCTATATGCAACCGGGAAACAATATCAAAGCTCGCATACCAAATGTACATCAAATGCAACATTATATCGAAGAGTGGAGGAGTAAAGTACTTTTCAAGAAAGCACAATGTCTCCACAACATCATTTTACAAATTGTCAAGACTCTCTACTGAAATTGATTTTACACAGATTTTCCTATAAAAGTGAATGGATAGCTCCACGAATGTGTGGTCTTGAGGGAAAAGTATGTAAGAATTTGATTCAAGGTGAACATTAAAAATGAATTGTTGAATTGTGGTAATGGACCTCAGAGAGGAATTGGAATTCACACTTAACCTTGGAAATTATGGGTTCACTTCAGGAAATATTTTATTTACTCGAAATAAAGCTACATGCATCATTATATTTGGCATCACTTTATTATCAATGCCTCATTATACCTCTGTCCACGAAATCTTCAACATATTCATTCTTCTATGGTCTATCACTCATCAAAATGGATCTATAATGGTGTGGCAGTAACTCACTATGACTACATATCATGACTATGTGCACATTCTAAAGAAGTCTGTTCAAACCCAGATGTCATTCTTTAAGGCTTTTATTTTTTTAAGGTATGGCTTGTCTAAGTCTTGTATGTATCCTCCAGACCTACACTCTAGACTTTATTAATGGCAATTCTCAGTCTTCTTATATTAGCCATGACAGAGTGTATAAGGTATTAGTGATGTACATGTCATATGAACAATATCACTCAACAAAACGCATAACAATGACTTCAATTCTCGACAATAATCTATTTTCACCTCATAAATTCTAATGTTAGTGACTTTCCTAGATGAGGGTAGTAAGATATATGAAGACTATGTAGTGATAAAAATATGTGCTGATAGTATGAATATTGCACTTCTTATAGTGACCTGATGAACACAAACATATATATTCAAAAATTGAAACTGCTTATATCACGTGAGCCAACCCATGGAGATGTTGATTTATAGTAGGTTCATTGTGATACCAAAAATAGACCTCAATAAACGTTTGGTCACAAGAAGTGGAAGCATTTGATTTTTGCAAAGCCAATCCTCTCTTAATTTGAGGATAATTAGTCTCCTTGAAATATTTTATACCCAAAATCAAGTAGTAGAATAGGAATTTTGTTGAAGTTATATCTCAAGAAGAAGTAGTCCTCCTGGAAGTTTGCAAGACCTGAAGCTATCATAAAAGTAAAAAAAAAAAAATAGAATCCTGAGCATTGATATTTCTTGGTTCCCTCATAGTTATATCTACATGGTGTTGTTCTATGTATGTCACCTCAAGCTCACCACTATTTATGGTCCAACATTAATTATGGCATTGACACTTCTTAGTAGAAATGGTGATATGTTACAATACCTATAAATTGATGAAAAAGTTGCAGTCTTATTCACAATCAAAGTTGTGAACAAGACATATATGAACTCTGGAAAGGATGATTGTCATCATTTCAAAGGTTCTCTTCTATAAAGAAGTTATAGGGATCTCTCAGCTAATGAGTTAATAATTAGGAGAATGAGATATTCAAGCTCCTGGGTTTAGCAATGAACATGTGATCCTAAATTGAGCATGGTATCAGAGCCAAGTTGAGCAGAAGCCCAAGCAACATTGAATGTAATTATGACACGTCTTTATGGCTAAGTAATCATCCTAGAGATAGAGTTGTTCTCCCCCTAAAAGACTACACTACACGTGAAGTAGTTCTATCAAGTATTCAATCTCTGCAGCCTTGTTGACATAGATATTCACTTGTTTTGAAATTTCAATGATTCTGAAGTGGATAGGCTAAAGTGTTAATGATCTTTTTGGATTTAATTTTTTTCTTTGGTTTGATCTAGTTTACTCGATGGGCTATTTCATACTTTTGGACACACACTTCTATTTTCTTTGTGGTATGGCTCGACCCCTTATCTATGGAAGTCTACTGTGCAAAGATATCTTAATTTCTAGAAGTTGTCCTGTATATAATGCAACACTAATTTTACATACCTGTATGCTAATACTGCTAACTCCGAAAACTATTTGGCATAACACTAATTTTCATACCTATGTGCTAAAATTCATATTCAATCTCTGTTACAAAACTCATATACTTCTGAATGATCTCAGGCACACTAGTTCCGTTGTTGTGAAGTCCTCTATCATGAAAATGTTTTGCTCAAGTGTTTTAATGCTTAGCATCTGATATAAATTTATGAGGCCAAAACTATCTGAGGATCTTTTTTGGAATTCGCATACGTAACAAAGTGTTGAAAAGTTTATGTTGAAAATAGACCTTGAGGATCTAGACACAAGCTTAGCTCTGTGGCATCAAATGCAAGAAACAGTTTGGTCCAGTCTATGTATTGTGTACAAATCTGTGGTGTATTCCTAAATTAATACAACAGGTCAGATCCCTTATATAGAGACCTATAACACAAGTTTGGTTGACCTGAGTGTATAACTAAGTGGGTATGAGTCAGCTAGTTTAGTGATTATGATTCGATCTAAGGATTCGGTCTTCGTATATGTTGGTGCAGAGAATTTGAAGATCATGGCTTATTTGATGTACACATTGATTGCATTCAAATCATGTTTTGGGACAAATTTCTAGAATTACTGATGTCACAAGGATATTGGTTCTCTTGTTCTTCAAGAGTGTAAGGTCTTTATATCATAGAAAGATTTGAGAAAGAATATGCATAGAATTTATTTTCTTGCATGAATGAGTGTGATTAATTCCTAGAAAATGTGGTGAATGGTCAACACTCTAAGGTCTTGACTCCTAAGTCGTGACTGGACATGTTTCTTCTTTTTGAAGCTTAAGGAGACATGAGTAAATAGTTCCATTGATGCCAAGTTATAAAGCAATGATCCAAGTTCCCTGACAAGAAAATGAATGCATATCCATGGGAGATGGTAACAACCACCATTTTTCCTTTTTAAAGGACTCTTATTTATGTTTCATATCACTGTAGAAATGATGAGGACATTGCCTTGTTTGCAACAAGCTAAATTGATCACTAATGATACAATGACTAAGATTTTTTACCTCAGAGGTGTCCTCTTGCAGGCATGACATGTTATAGAAATAGTCTTCTAGCAGGAAAGGATCACAAGGATCCTTGATAAGAAGGTTCTTCAGTATATGGAAGAATTTTGGAAAGAGTATATTCCACTAGAAGTTTATGGATGCAGTCTAGCATATTATGGAAGCAAGCATCGAAGAATTTTCCTAGTTTAGTTGCAGCATGAAGGCATAATTGAAGTATTTTATCATCATAAGGAAGGAGCCTCATCATAGACATTTTCTTCAAAGAAAGAGGTAGTTCGTGAAAGAAGTTGACTAGATGACAAAATGAAGGAAATGGGTGTGCGCATATTTAGATAAGAGCTCTTCTTTAGAAAGTAGAATTCATGTATTCAAAGATATGGTAGGAAGAGTTAGATGCAGAAATATGTTTGGAATCATGTGCATGGTATGTCTTGGTTAAATACTATATGAAATAAGGACTCTTCCCTATGGGTACTCAATGTAGAGAAGCATGACGGTTGTGCATAAAACCTGGTGATATTGATCAACATTCGATATGGTCTCTGTTAGGGTCCTATGTTCCATAATAATTAGGATTTGTTAATATTTCAAGTCAATGAAGGTCAAAAGTCAAATTTTGGTCTATACTAGCAAAATTTGCGAAGTTATAAAGCAAAGATTGTGAGTCACTATATAGGTGTCATTGCTACTCCTACTCCAAAAATGAATATATTTCATCATGGTTGGTAATCTCCATATTTCATGAGTCTTTCAATTAATCATAGTCAGTCAAATCCTATCATTCATATTTGCACCTTCTTTCCTCAAAGATTGAGTCAAAATTCTGCTACTAGGGCTTTTGTTGTGCTTTCCCTTTTCCATGGTTCATAGCTTCATTCAAGAGTCAAAGGAATTAGTTCTAAGCTTATACCTCCTTCATCATCCTTCACTGACGATTCTCCATCATTCCCTTCATCAAAATCTTTTCATTTCCTTATTTTACCAAAAACCGTAGAATTTTTTTGCGCTTTTACCCTAGGTCTGTGTTTTGACCTTTTTCCCTCCTTTTTCTCACTATTTTTGAGAAATTCCACTTGTAGTAATTTCCTAACACCCATACCTATCACCCATATTTTTCCAATAAATTTTCCTACCTCCCTTTCCTCTCATTCCCTTCCCCTAAGTTATCGTTGTTTTGTTGTGCCTTGATCTACGAGGCGTGGTTGACCTCAAATCTATTTTCATAATGAAGTTTGAGGATTTTTGTATCATATCCCATGATTATATCTTTAGTTATCACATTTTTAGTTAGTTAGGAACCAAACCCTGTTGGAAATAATACTGAGAGGGGGGGGGCGGTGAATCAGTATTATTAAAACTTTTCAATATACCATCCAAATTTATACTTCAACTTATTCTTCAGATATCGATGATTAACTTATGCATAATAATGAACAAGAACATGAAAAACAGATAGTCACACCATAGAACACCAGATATAAGGTGGAAACCCAATGTGGGTGAAAACCACCTGCTGCAATATGTCTCTATCTTCTTTCAATTAGAAACTTCTTTTACAATGATTTTGTACTGGTGCAGTCCTTTACCAGTACGCAGGCTACAACCTGCGGAGAGCTACAACTCTCTCTAGTTTTCCAGTTTCTCCTAGAAGGGAGCTACAACCCCCTACTTCTTTTCATTCAAGGACCACTTTTCATTAATTTTCAGACTGGATCCAAGAACATCAAATAAACATCAAGTACATGTGAATCAACCAATCTCCTTATAAAATCAAAACAATGAGCCACCCGAACTTCTCAGAATGCTGTAAACAGAAAACCAACACCAGTATCCTAAACCCAGAACACAGCAGCAAATAGAAAATAGGCAGCCAACAAATATTTCAAAACAGGTCCGCAACTTCACCAATATAAACCTGCGGATACCCGCACTTCACCTTCAGCTGTTCTGCGTATACCCGCACTTCGTCTTCTTTTGTACTGCGTACCCCGCACTGTGCCTTCAGCTGCTCTGCGTATACCCGCACTGTGACTTCCTCTGTACTGCGTACCCCGCACTGCGCCTTCAGCTGCTCTGCGTATACCCGCACTGTGACTTCCTCTGTACTGCATACCCCGCACTGAGCCTTTAGCTGCGCTGCATATACCCGCACTGCGCCTTCTTCTGTACTGCGTACCCCCGCACTCTCACTTTAGATTGCCTGCGAACCTCTGATTAGGGCCAAATTAATAGTCCTCCAATGTACTACAGACAGTCAGATCCACAGATCTGATCATGCGCCCAAGAGATCACGACTTGGCAAAGATTCGCCTTCAAATTTTACCTTGATTTAGATCTAGCTTTTAAAACTGATAACCCAAAATTCAGATCTTAAGATATTCAACTTTCAAAGATACATTAGCCAAGTGATCTCCTTCCCTATTTATAGTCAAGCCCTTATTCACACCATGGGACAAAACCATCAATAACCAATACAAGGGATCCAAACCGGGGCTAAATTAGATCCTATACCATGGGCCAAAACCATAGAATCAAGAACGGCAGGCTAAATACCACGGGCCAAACATAAGAAACCCCTCGTGAGCGCACTTCTCTGCCTTGAAGTGAGTGAACTGGGGGTCCGCACCTCATGAACGGGTAACCTGCGGATATGAACGCACTTCCTGGCTGACGTACCTGCGGGTCCACACTTTTTGAACCATTCACCTGCGTACCTCTTAATTTCCAACATTTTGAGAGCCTGAACAGAGCATTGCCAGCATTGCCACTTGAGTGAGTTGCCATCAAGTACAACACCTGTAACATAGGGCCACACTAGAATCATAATGCCAACAATCTCCCCCTTTGGACTTGATGGCAACCTCAAGATCCTCAACGTCATTCTCCCCCTTTGACATCAAGGGCAAAGGGTGATGCTCCCCCTAAGAACATGCTCCCCCTGACTATAAACCAGATCTGCAAAGAAGCACCATAATCCACCAAACACCATAAATGACCATGAAAGAGATAGAGACATATTGCAGCAATATTCAGACCAGCATCCATGATCTCCTTCTGTACTTCCTCCATAATGCCAACAATGCCTTATATGCTCCCCCTGAACCTGTGCAATTCGCATATGTACGCATATACCCCAGATGAACCTTGCGTACAACCAACAATCAGAAGAGATTCAATCAACAAGATGATGCATCAACAACCCCCAGCTTTTGCCTGAGGTATTCAAAGGTCTCCCTGGGCAATGGTTTGGTGAGTATATCAGCAACTTGTTCCTTAGAAGGAACATACTCCAACTTGACCTTGTGTTCAAGTACTTGTTCCCGGAGAAAATGATACTTGATCTGTATGTGCTTGGTCTTTGAATGCATGACTGGGTTCTTTGAAATGCTGATTGCACTTGTATTATCACATAAGATGGAGATGGGTGGTACACAAGTGATTTGAAAATCCTGCAAGGTTTGCATCATCCAAAGGAGTTGAGTGCAGCAAGATGCAGCAGCAACATATTCTGCTTCAGCTGTAGACAAGGCAATCGAACTCTGTTTCTTGCTGAACCAAGATACTAATCTGGAACCCATAAAGAATGCACCACCACTTGTGCTCTTCCTTTCATCCACGCTTCCGGCCCAATCTGCATCTGTATAAGCATGAAGTGTGAGATCTGTATCTCTAGGATACCATAAGCCATAATTTTGAGTCCCTTGGAGATATTTGAAAATTCTCTTCACTGCCTGAAGATGATTTTCCTTTGGATTTGCCTGAAATCTTCCAACTATTCCCACTGCATGCATGATGTCTGGTCGGGTACCTATCAAATAAAGTAGACTTCCAATCATAGACCTGTAGGTTGGTTGATGCACTGTTGCTGATTCATCATTTGCACTGAGGCTACATCCTGTGACCATGGGTGTACATACTGGTTTTGCATCTTCCCTGCCATATTTCTTCAAAATCTGCTTGAGATACTTGGTTTGGGACAAGAAGATTCCTCCTTCCTTTTGTTGGATTTGCAAACCAAGAAAATATGTCAATTCTCCAAGTAAGGACATTTCGTATTCTTTTTCCATCACTGAGGCAAAGCTTTGACTCATAGATTCTTCATTGCTGCCAAAGATAATGTCATCTACATATACAATAAGTGTTAGCAATTTGTCATTTTCAATTTTTATATAAAGATTGCTATCTGCTGATCCTTTTGAAAAACCTTGTTGATGAAGATATTTGTCCAACCGATAGTACCAAGCCCTTAGAGCTTGTTTAAGACCATAGAGAGCCTTCTTCGGCCTGCATACAAGATTTGGATCATTTCCAAGAATGAAACTGTCTGGCTGCTCAATGTATACTTCTTCTTCTAAGTCTCCATTCAGAAAGGCTGATTTCACGTCCATTTGAAATACTTTGAACTTTTGAAAGCTTGAGAGAGCAAGGAACATTCAGATGGCCTCAAGTCTTGCAACAGGAGCAAAAGTTTCTTCAAAATCTATTCCTTCTTGTTGTGCATACCCTTTACAAACAAGTCTGGCCTTGTTTCTAATTACTTCCCCATTCTCATTCAACTTATTTTTGAAGACCCATTTTGTCCCTATAACATTCTTATCCTTTGGTCTAGGAACCAACTCCCAAGTGTTGTTCTTTTCGATCTGCTCAAGTTCTTCATCCATTGCTTTGACCCAACATTCATCTTTGCATGCTTCTTTCACATTTTGTGGTTCAGTGGAAGAGAGTAATGCCAGATAGCTTGAAGCTTCTGCAATTGTTCTTCTTGTTTGTACACCTGCTTCTTTCTCCCCCAAAATTTGAGATTCTGGATGATTCTTCTGAACATACCTGGATGGAGTCTTCTCTTCTATCCTTATCTATTCCTCTGGTGCTTCTTGAGGTTATTCTTATTCATCATTCTGTCTTTGAGGGTAGTCTTCATCTTCTTCGATATTTCCATGATTTACTTGCCTAGGAATGTATCCCTTTTCATCAACCACTACATCAATGCTGTCAATAATTCTTCCAAGTCTTTTATTGTAGCACTTATATGCTTTGCTGTGTGGAGAATAACCAAGAAGAATGCCTTCATCTGCTCTAGGTTCAAGTTTGCCAAGTTGCTCATCAGTATTCTTAATATAGCATTTGCTCCCAAAGATTTTGAAGTGCTTTACCGAAGGAGTCTCAGCATACGAGAGCTCATGAGGAGTTTGAGTGCTGTTCACTCGGACATTTGTTTTGTTGAGAATAACAATCGCAACATATGCAGCTTCACCCCAGAAAGTTGCGGGAGTTCCATACTCATCAAGCATAGCACGAGCCATTTGTTGGACTTTTCTGTTCATCCTTTCCACCACTCCATTTTGCTGAGGAGTTCTAGCTGTAGAGAATTCTCTTCTTATCCCATGTTCTTCACAGAAATCGAAGAATTCATTTGAGGTAAACTCCCCACCTCTATCGGACCTGAGGCACTTAATTTTGTGACCTGATTCATTTTCAACCAAGGCTTTGAAGCATTTGAATTTTTCGAATGCTTCGCCTTTGTGCTTCATAAGTCCTAACCAAACAAACCTGGAGAAATCATCAATGAATAATATCAAGTATTCTTCTCCTCGAGGTGTCCTTTTCCTAAATGGACCACATACATCTGTATGGACTAGCTCAAGAGGTGTTATAGACATTTTTGTGCCTCGCGACATGAAGCATGAAATGTCAATAATTACAGGGATCCTCAGTCCCTAAACATGTTGTTCTTACCCCTAAAAGAACAAGGTCATCAAACAACAGCACTTCCAATCAGTTCTCCACCTGAAAACACTTCAAAACAGGCTTATTTTGGATCATGTCAGCTGCTCCACTGAGCTTCTACGCTGGAATGCAACTGTCCCTCCTTGTACCTGTGCTGGAAGTCAAAATTAATGAAGGCTACCTGCGCTGGGCGAGATTGGCCAAGTGGCACAGTCATTCTGCAAGGTGTCAACTACCCAGGAAGCTTCCAAACTGACACTTGGTTCATGAGATTCGCCCTGTGATGAGTAAGAGGTACTTGATCACCATGTGTAAGCAAGGATCTCCAAGTGGACTCAAGAACTGAAGATTAACTGAAGAGGGAGAGGACACTAGTCAGCTCTATGCCAGCCTCAAGCTGACTCATCCTCTCTTCTTCTCTCCTATATATAGAGCTCTTCTATGAGGTCTAAGGAGGCTGGAATTTTGTGTAAAGCAAGGAGGTGTTGTTGGTTTACAGTTAGAGCTATTGGGTGATTGTTTTACTAGAGGTGAAGAGGAGAGTTCTTGCTGCTGGGGAGGTGCTGCTGGATTGGAGCCATCATTGGTTGTAACCTTCTCAGAACCCTGTTACTTCTATCAATAAAGTTTTGCATGTTCTCCTATATACTTGTATTGCATTGATGTATTGTATTTACATGTATATTTGATTCATCCTAATCCATGCTTCAGTTATGAGTACATGTATCTTGTAGTTTGCTCTCTTGTTTTGTGCAGGATCTGTGTGTAGCTGGACCGGCAAAGAGAGCAAAGAGCTGGGAACAAGAGACAAAGAGAGAGGGCAAGGATCGACTAAGCGAAAGACACCAGGTTGGTTAATCTTTCTTCATTCTCTCTGTACTTTCATAAAGGAAATCATCAAAACTTTACTTTCAGTTGTTGCTAAAGACTGTCACCTTTAGAGTAGGGATAGGGTCATCCGCATCGGATACTTTTCCCCACAACAAACTGGCGACTCCGCTGGGGAGCCTAGTATCTTGTTGGTGTTTGTAGTATTTTGCTATTCATTTCTTGAAGAAAAGAGTACCAAATCGAAAAGCTTTTGACTATATCAAAAGCGAAGTAGAGGGACTGCTACTCTTGCTCATTTGCTGAGAAAATTCAAGATTTGAAGAGCTTATCTACAAAAGACTCTTTACTCTTTGTGATAGATCTTCATCCTCTTGATCATCCCTTAGCCTGTACTTGACCTATAGTTTTTTATTTCAGCAAAAACAGTGCATTTTTGAGCTTTTTATGACCCGGAAAACTTTGTAGACGTAACTCTCGTGTCCCAGAGCAGGCTGTCCACAGGAAGTCTGCATTACAGCGCAGGTACTCCCTTCGGGAACTGCGCTGAGAGTCAAACTGACAGACCAGAGCCTGCGCTGGTCCAGTTAGCCATTGTCTTGCTCAGTTTTCCCATTGTGTCTTGGCCCTGTTTTCACTGATTTTTTGCTGATTGCTTGCTGGTCAGTGTACTTGCTGTAGACCACTTCTCCTTGACATTATTCCGCCTCAGTTGTGTGATGAAACTGTGAATGTTCTTTCAATATTTCTTGTTTCAGTTACAGTTTCCCATTGTGAAAAGCGAACCAGTATAGCTGTGACCTCTTAGATCCTGAACTGTAAAAGTGTCTTTGTGATCTTAAGAGCTAGTTTTATTACTGTTCATGGCTGTTTGAGTTTGTTTGTTTTTCATATTATGGTTTGAATTCATATATTTTTAGTGTTAAAACAAGTACCTGTAAGGTGTCTTTTCATTTTAGACGAAACTTGTGTGTTTACGCTTCAAATTGAATTCGAAAATTATACAACAGTTTCCTTTTGTCTACATCAACATTAAGGGAAAAGAAAAGAAATACATGCATCTTGCATTTGCATTTTTGATAAGTTTGCGTGTCTGATCTAGGAGAAAGTGCATTAGTTTGTGCTTTGTGCTCTGTGTGGAAAGATATTGTTTTTCTCTCCCCTCAGTAGTTAGGATTTTCAAAGCTAAAAAGATTGTGAAAGCTTGCTTATCATTTTAGCTGCATTTAGGAATTTGTACCAATACATCTCGTGGTGATCCTGAAAGACAAACTGATAAACAAGATCAACTTAAAATATATTGAATGAATCTAAAAACGCATTGTAACATAACGCTCACAGTAGAGGTCTAGGTAGAGACGTGTTCCGGCGTCGTTAAACGTAGTGACTGTCGATCTCTACGAAGGTGGGTGATTCCTCCTGAGAATCGGTGGCACTAATACGGACTTGAGCTCCCGCGTACCGTCGCGTATATTGGGAGACCCCTATAGGCTTTTATCCTTTATCCTTAGGAAGCCGTGTTGACTGCCCTACTGATCGCGATGCAGTGAACACAGCATTCACGAAGATCGACCACCCGTACCGTAAAACGTATTCTGTGGTTTCGCGAAAGGTTTGGCACACCCTCTGCCTAGATCTCCAGAGCAGTTTCTTTTGGCCTTTTTCAAACTCTATAACTGAAAAAGTCCAACCGAGCATTTGTCACTTCGGGTTCGTTAATACATCGAAGGCGACTAGAGTCATCTTTAGCTTTTTCTCGACTCTTAAAACATGAAAAAGCAAAGTTGTGTCTAAAAGCGTCTAATAAAATTCATTCAATACGGAAACATAATTCCCCTTTTTGTATTTTAGTTGATCAAGTAATCCGCAACCGTGGAGGAAAGTCAATTAAAACCCCGTCGTTCAGGGAGGCTTGCGAGTCAACCGCCTTTGTCTCCGGAACCGAGAGTAGTACGGACGAAGCGAACTCGCTCGACCAGGTCAAAATCTCCTTTTAAAGTTAGAACGGAAGTTCCAACAACATCTGAGATTCTGGTCACTCCCAATATTTCTGGAACCCCTGCCTCTATTGAAGAAGTTCAACAGCAACAGAAGGACAGTGGTACTGATCCTAATCTGAAGACAAGTACTTGCATAACTGAACCAGTTCCATCTGAAACCGGTCCACAGAGTCTTGTTGTTCAAACGACTGTCGCTGTCGAAGCAACCCCTTCTTCGGCACCAGAAATCTTTTACGGACCTGACGGTCTTCCTCTTCCTACTGGTCTGATTGCAATAGAGGAAATCGTAGAGGACCAGCAAGCAAATACCCCAATTCATTTTGGAGTAGGTACCCCTCTTTTTCCTTCTGCATCAGAAGTTTGTCTATCACCACCAGAAGTTCCTGAAGAATCGTTAGGAAGTTTATTGGATAGACTTAAAATGTCTGAACAACCGTCGACATCTAGAACTGTGCCAAACGACACAGCGACAGCAGAAGCTCCTGCTGCCAATCCGACGATGTTTGCCGGCATACCAGCCGTCCCGACTAGCTCTCATCAGCTAGAAGGAGTCCACCCAGGGACTATTATGACAACTTGGTCTGTTCCAGTTTGTTCTACCGGTATAATACCCGGTAATTCTTATGTGGAAACGAGACAAATTGATCCCTTTGGGAATCAGTATGGGCCATCCAGTCCTCAAAGGCCATCTATACCCTTGAGCTCCAGATTGTTACCGTATGGGGGGCAATATGCCCTTTCACTTCCCCTTTCGGGGGGATACCCATACGGCAATTTTCAACCACATTCAGGCTTGACTGAAGTAACAACGAGTGGTTGGGTACCTATGTTACCCCAACAACCAAGAGTTGTATATTCCATGCAACAATGTGTACCTATGTCTAGTACCCCGACGACGCCAGCAATTGTAACCGTGTCGCAAGTTCAATCGATGCCTGTTGTGTGTCAACCCCAAGTTGTAATGCAACAACCTATTGACCCTGCAACACAACCACAATCGCCAACTGCCGGGACGACACAGATACAAACGGGAACTATAACCCCGCATCTTGGTCCGTCGGTTAGTGTCGCACAACAAAACATGGCTTCACAACCATGGATAGTGCAATACCAACAACCTCAGTTTCAACAGGTGTACCAGGGACCTGAACAACAAATCTTTGCGAATAGTGGACAACCCTATATTCAAAACGGGTTAAATCAACCACTTTACAGTGGCCAAGCCCACCAGCCGTATCAGTCATATCAACATCAGTTGCATTATGCTGGTATGCAAAGACCTACTGCTCAGGCGATTCCATCGTACCCTGGGTACGCCTCGCCAAACCTGAATCAGCAGTTGCCATTCGTGGCGACCCTAGAATTACCAGATTTACATCGATTAACGAACGATCCAATCACCTATGCCCATTGGTGGCCAGCGATTCCTCACAAACTTCCTTCGGACATTCCTAAATTCAATGGAAATCCTGGCGAAGACCCGTCGAATCATGTGATGACATTCCATCTGTGGTGTTCATCGAATACCTTGAATGATGATTCGATAAGGCTTCGTCTTTTCCAGAGGACATTGACTGGTCCGGCGGCCAAATGGTATATTGAATTACCTAGAGCCTCGTTCGACAATTTTATTTCCCTAGCCACGACTTTCTTAACACACTTTCAGTTACCTATAAGGTACGAAACTGGAACGGAGATCTTGACCAATTTCAAGCAGACAACGGCCACACATATATCAGATCATATACATGAGTGGCGTCGTCGTCGCAGAATGGTAAAGACCTATGTTCCAGATCAGCTATTGGATGAGTGGTTTATAAAGTCGCTTCTGCCTGCTATAACAGAAGATGTGGCCAAGGGAGGCGTCGTAACAGAGGAGCAGGTTATTGCTCGTGCTCAATATTTGGACTTAGTATATACTCAGTCGGGCACGCTCTATGATAAGATACCTGACGCCCCCAGACCGGAATTTTCAATCCCTCCTCCTCCCGGATCAAATAATGACTCTCATGCCGGTGATGGCGTGATTGGAACTGCAAACGCTAAGTCGACAAGGGATTCAGATAAGAAAACCTGTAAGACTTCGAATCAAAAAGCAAATCAAGAGATTCTTGCTTCGGAGGTAAATGCTGTATCTACGGATAAAGGCAAAAACTCCAATCAACCAGGAAGCAAGAAGAATCAAAACAAAGGGAAGAAGAAGAAACAAGGAGAGTCATCTCCTCGAAAAACCTCTTCAAGCCCTCCTCGAGATAGGAAACCACCTTATGGGTGTCAGATATGTGATGAGGATCACTGGACGAGAGAATGTCCATACAAAGCTGATCTTAAAAGATTCTTAAAGAGTTCGCAAACTCCAGCTGTGTTAACTGATCCGTTTCCCGATCGAGGAAAAAATCTGGTTGGTAGTGGAAATACTTCACCGTCGCAAGTGCTTATGTTATCGATATCGAAGCAACAGGATGATGCTTTAATTTCGACAAGGAACAAAGATTACGGGAATCCACAGGTGTCGAACGATAAAGGTAAAGATCAACCTAGTAGTTCGACAACAACTTCGGCAGAAGTTGTACCCCCCCTCATGCATGAATTAACAATAAAGCCGCCTAAGGGAGTAGTCCACAAGTCGACATTCAACCCTCGCGCCAGAGCGGCGCAGCACTATAATATAGTGGAGGATTTGGCCCAATCACCATCTGCTATGTCGACTCTTGAGGTACTACAAAATTGCCCATCCCAAAGACAGGCATTGTTATCAGCAATTGGTGGAGTGGATCCTAAAGATTCCAATCTTGTATCCTTTGATCACAAAGGATACGATCCTCAGTTACCAGCGCAATTAGCTTTCCTTATTCAAGTGAAAGCACTCAACAAAATTGTTCATAGAACGATTATTGATGAGGGCGCATCGACATGTATCATGTCGATGAGTTGCTGGAAAACTCTTGGATCTCCAACCTTGTCGCGATCTTCGACGACATTGAAAGCATTTGACGGTAGGTCGTACACTCCGTACGGTATCCTAAATAACTTTAGGGTTGAACTAGGGGGCAAAACAGTAGAAATAGATGTTGAAGTCATCGATGGCAATCTTGACTATAACATCCTACTGGGAAGACCATGGATTTATTCCATGGAAGCTGTTGTGTCGACCTATTTTAGGAAAATCGCATTCCCCTTTCAAGGAGGGATTACGATCATTGACCAACAAAATTTCCTCCCTAATGGTTCACAAGTTACAGGAAGCGTTCCTCTAATCCATGGAAGCGACCATTCGTTTCAAAATATCGGAGTAGGTCTCCTAAAAGACCCTGCCTTAATGGGTACTTTCGCCCTACCGCCTCCAATTAATCTGGCGGGAGTGGCCACGGTGGAAACCTACAAAATGAAATCTAATCCAATCTTCTGGTTGGATTCGGAAGATTCCTAGATATTTGGTCGGCTTCGAGGATAGTTCCTATCTCAGGTCAACCTCGTTAAAAAATGAAAAACCATGAGGATAGTTCTTTTACTATGTCAACCTCATTAAAAAATGAAACAATCCCCTTTCCAGATCTCAATGGTAAACCTTCATTCCAATCAACAAAGTTGAATGCAATGAAGCTTGGGAGGCATGCACCTCGATTTGCATTATTATGCTAGGGGCATGCAAACTTATCATCGAGCAGTTTTAGCACATAGTTCATGCTCGTTAAAAAATAAACACAAGATCCGAGCAGTTTTAGCGCATAGTTCATGCTCGTTAAAAAATAAACATAAGTTTATGAGCAGGCTTCCCTTCAGAGTTCAAGCTCATTCAGAAAAAACGAACCGGTAAATAACCTTTTGAGATCGTAAATTCATCAGCCATAAAAGCCTTGGTCGTGTTTGTGCATCGTCACCTCCACTGTTCATTTGGCCGATCATTCACCTCCATTTGTGTGTTTACCTCTTTTGAGAAACAGCTGCGAAGAGTGATTTCACCTAGCCATCCTTGTGACACTGCCGTGATTGGAAAATTCCAACCTGTACCTGGAATCTGCTGCTATCCCTGTTTATCACTCGTTCCTCAAAAGACGAGTCTTCTTTGAGCTCTTTTCACTGACTCGTAAAATATGAAAAGTTTGCCGAGTTTTGGCCTTCCAGCTCGTTAAACGACCGGAACGCTATCCCTCATTTAGACTTTAATCTTTTTGGACCTGAGGGATTACTACACAAAAAGATCGAGCGCTTGTCTTGTTCGGCTCGTTAAAAGTACCGAACACTCATCCCTTCTGTATTGTTTTATACTTTTTCGGACTTAAGGGATTAGATGACGAAAAAGGAATTATGGAGTTAACTTTCTGTACCTTTTCAGACTCTCTAAAAATGAAAAGGACCGAGTTTTCCTTGTCGTTAGACTCGTTAAAATGATTAAATAGCGACAAACTTGTCTTTAGACGAGAACGAGTTTCCCTATCGCTAAGCTCGTTAAATCATAGCGATAGGCTTGCCCGAAGGGCAGGTTATAGAACAAGCATATGTTATCCTCCTCGAGCTTGACAAAAATAAAGAGGTACTGGTCAGAAATGACTGGGGAAAAATTGGGAGAACATCAAAGTTTAATGGTAGCAAGTCACTCTTGAACATGACACTTTTCCTCCGTACCACATCGGGTTGGGTTGTTTTCATTCACCGGTCTCATCACCATGGTCCTCGCCAAACCATCCACATTTGGGGTAATACTACCGATCCATCGCATCAGTGTCGTTATATGTTCAAGAGGGGTCATTCTGAAAGTGTCAACCGTGTCCCATCCACTGCCATACATTATCCTTCATCCATTCATGATCGCCGCCCTGAATCATATGTCACAGTTTGTTTTCACCTCCACTAAAATCATTAGCTCCGTTCCGTGTCATTGATGTGGGATTCATTAAGGCCCTCCTTTGACGGATCGCTTCTTGTCGACTTCAGCTCATTATCCAAGAAGTTGATCTAGGAACACCCCCATCAGTACTTTGAAGCTTGCATGCCTCAATGGCAAGTTTCTCACTTCCGGCGACAGGTATACATCAATGACCTTCGACCAGAAGATTTTGCGTGGCGTTCGACGCCAAGTCCTTTATTCACGCCACGTGAATTGTACTGCAGTACCTTGAGGGTCATCGTCATTATTGGTGATTCCTCTCGCGCTTGTTAATGGTTTTCATTATTGATCGGTAATCAAGCGATGTCTTTCCATGTTCGACTTCAGCAAAATTCTCACATGGATCGACTTGTACTTAGAGTGAAGATCGAACGAGTTTGAAGACCCCGGATCTAGTTTCATCCATCCGGGCTGCGATATATATTCAGGAAATATAAAAGCATTTGCCATGTACATCATTGCAGCAGATGATCATCCTATTCAAAGGATGATAATTTCAGCAGAAAATTATCAGTCTACCTTCAGACGATCGTCTGTCATATGTACCAAAATGTATTTATTAAATCTGAGCATGGGAATGCCCGCCTCAGCTAGATCATGAAAATAGAATGAAAAATAATGTATTGTATTGTATTACAGGGCGCCTCCTCAGCGCTGGAATGAACTTCGGACCCTCTAGATAAAGCATTTCACCCGATAAACGGCCTCATACTTTAGGGGGCAACTGTTATAGACATTTTTGTGCCTCGCGACATGAAGCATGAAATGTCAATAATTACAGGGATCCTCAGTCCCTAAACATGTTGTTCTTACCCCTAAAAGAACAAGGTCATCAAACAACAGCACTTCCAATCAGTTCTCCACCTGAAAACACTTCAAAACAGGCTTATTTTGGATCATGTCAGCTGCTCCACTGAGCTTCTGCGCTGGAATGCAACTGTCCCTCCTTGTACCTGCGCTGGAAGTCAAAATTAATGAAGGCTACCTGCGCTGGGCGAGATTGGCCAAGTGGCACAGTCATTCTGCAAGGTGTCAACTGCCCAGGAAGCTTCCAAACTGACACTTGGTTCATGAGATTCGCCCTGTGATGAGTAAGAGGTACTTGATCACCATGTGTAAGCAAGGATCTCCAAGTGGACTCAAGAACTGAAGATTAACTGAAGAGGGAGAGGACACTAGTCAGCTCTATGCCAGCCTCAAGCTGACTCATCCTCTCTTCTTCTCTCCTATATATAGAGCTCTTCTATGAGGTCTAAGGAGGCTGGAATTTTGTGTAAAGCAAGGAGGTGCTGTTGGTTTACAGTTAGAGCTATTGGGTGATTGTTTTACTAGAGGTGAAGAGGAGAGTTCTTGCTGCTGGGGAGGTGCTGCTGGATTGGAGCCATCATTGGTTGTAACCTTCTCAGAACCCTGTTACTTCTATCAATAAAGTTTTGCATGTTCTCCTATATACTTGTATTGCATTGATGTATTGTATTTACATGTATATTTGATTCATCCTAATCCATGCTTCAGTTATGAGTACATGTATCTTGTAGTTTGCTCTCTTGTTTTGTGCAGGATCTGTGTGTAGCTGGACCGGCAAAGAGAGCAAAGAGCTGGGAACAAGAGGCAAAGAGAGAGGACAAGGATCGACTAAGCGAAAGACACCAGGTTGGTTAATCTTTCTTCATTCTCTCTGTACTTTCATAAAGGAAATCATCAAAACTTTACTTTCAGTTGTTGCTAAAGACTGTCACCTTTAGAGTAGGGATAGGGTCATCCGCATCGGATACCTTTCCCCACAACAAGAGGCATGCTGGCTGATCCTTCCTTCTCTGGAAAGTTAGTTCTGGTTTGCTTTCCAAACTGACATGATTTGCATATGGTGTTGTCTAGAATTTTGATATCTGGAAGACCACGAACTGCCTGATATTTGCATGCTTTCCTTATTTGTGAAAAGCTTAGATGCCCCAACCTCCGGTGCAATAACCAGTGTTCATCATCCTTGCTCAAATAGCATTGTTGTTGTCCTTCTTCAAATATGTATAGATTATTTGGAGTTCTTCTACCTTTGATCACTGTTTCACCTGTATTAAGATCACGAACACGACATCCATTTGATCTAAATATTACCTCGGTTCCTTGATCACACATCTGGCTGACGCTCAGAAGATTATGCTTCAGTCCATCAAAATACAAAACATTTCCAGCTTTGACCTTTTCTTTAACTGAGCAGTGCCTTTTCCTTTCATAGCTGCAGGAGTATCATTTCCAAAAGAAACTTTCTTACCCTTTTCTAAAGCAGAATATGATTCAAGTTTTTCTTTATCACCTGTCATATGCTTCGAACATCCACTATTGATGTACCATAGATTTTCTTGTCCCTCTGCATAAAATGCTATCCCACATCTTTCTGTTTGTGGTTCCTTTATTCTCCATGTTCTGGTGCTTGAGGCTTGTTCCTTTGTCTGCTGAAACCTGCTCCTGCATTCAGAATCTTCATGACCAAAGTTATTGCAAATAGAACATTCAACTTCATTTTCAAGAGCCGAAAAGTTGTTATAGGTCCTTTTTGTAAACCCGGTCATACTTCTTTGTTTTTGAGCTTCTCTAGTCATGATTGTTTTATATGCAACACATTGAGCTGCTTTGTGACCAAAGTTATGGCAAGAGAAACATTTTCCATTGAAGAAACTTCTGCGATTATCAAGTCTACCGGCCAAATGATTGTAATTTCTATTGTCATCCATTTTTGAAGCAAATTGAGAAGATTTTACCTGTGGCTGGTTGTAGCTTTTGTTCACCCTTAAGATGAATTGCCCCTAGTTTACCTGATAGTATTTGTTTGTTCTCGATGTAATTCGTCCCTGCTTTACCTGGTGATCTCCATTGTGCTTTTGCTCTTTCCTTCTTGCTGCATCAAGATAATTCTTTGAGGTGGATGCTTGAGATGTTTCTCCATTATATCACAGACCTGTCTTGTTTAGTGGAGAATGTTGTACATTGATGATCTCATCCAGAGTTTCAGATCCTTTGACAAACTTAATATTAATAACCTTTGTTTTCTCAATTTCACATTCTAACTTTTCAAGAAGTTTTTCTTTTTCATCAATTTGAAATTGTAGGGTATCAATTATCACATTCTTTTCTTCTATACATGTCTTGAGTCTAGAAATCTCTTCATAAAATCTATCCACATCTATAGCATCCATGTAATCATCATCTTCAAATGCCATTAAAATTTTATAGTCATTACTTCGTTCATCTTCATCACTATTTGATAGACCATCACTGTCTTCATGAGTGTAGTAGCTTTTCTTATTTGCATTTTGTTTCTTGTTCCATCTAGGAGGTTCCTTTCGTTTATCAATCTTATCCTTATGAGGACATTTGGCAGCATAATGACCTACTCTTCCACAAGCAAAACATTTAAAAGGTAACTTACCTCTGAACCTTCCAGTACCCCGTTGAAGATTTCTAACAAAATTTGATTCTTCTTCTTCTTCTGGCACGTGACTTGCTTCATAGTAGTCTCCTTTGCCTAAAGCCTTAAAGGCAGCTTCACTCCTGTCTGATGGAACTCCTTTTCTCATTTCATAGGGAGTTAGAATTCTGTGTAGCTGAGACATAGTAAGAGTTCGTAGATTTTCCTTTTCTTCTATTGCAGACACTTTAGATTCAAACTTGGGTGACAATGATCTTAGAACTTTTTCAACCACAGTAGCTTCTTTTATTTCTTCACCCAATTTTTTCATGCAATTAACAATATCGTCTACCCGAAGGAAATAGTTAGCCACACTTTCATCATTATACATTCTGATATTCTCATACTGAATCCTGAGGGTTTGAAGTTTAGCACGCTTTACCTATTCATCTCCTTCGTAGCTCAAGACAATCTTGTCCCATATTTCTTTTGTGGATTTATATTGCATAACTTTCACGAATTCTGTTTGAGATAAGCATCCCAGCAAAGTATTGACTGCTTTAGCATTTGTTTCATATTTCTTCTTCTCGGCCTGATTTGTAGGAGTAGCTGAAGGAAAAGTGTAGCCTGTATCTATGATATCCCAAAATTTTGTACCAAGAGATTGAAGATAGACAGTAGCTCTTACCTTCCAATTGAAGTTTGTCCCATCAAAAATTGGTGGCCTGATTGATGCTTCCCTCTTTTAGTTGCTCGTGATGAATGATCTTCCTTCAAGCGATCAAGCTTCTCTAAAGGACCTGCTCTGATACCAATTGCTGGAAATAATATTGAGAGGGGGGGGTGAATCAGTATTATTAAAACTTTTCAATATACCATCCAAATTTATACTTCAACTTATTCTTCAGATATTGACGATTAACTTGTGCATAATAATGAACAAGAACATGAAAAACAAATAGTCACACCATAGAACACCAGATATAAGGTGGAAACCCAATGTGGGTGAAAACCACCTGCTGCAATATGTCTCTATCTTCTTTCAATTAGAAACTTCTTTTACAATGATTTTGTACTCGTGCAGTCCTTTACTAGTACGCAGGCTACAACCTGCGGAGAGCTACAACTCTCTCTAGTTTTCCAGTTTCTCCTGGAAGGGAGCTACAACCCCCTACTTCTTTTCATTCAAGGACCACTTTTCATTAATTTTCAGACTGGATCCAAGAACATCAAATAAACATCAAGTACATGTGAATCAACCAATCTCCTTATATAATCAAACCAATGAGCCACCCGAACTTCTCAGAATGCTGTAAACAGAAAACCAACACCAGTATCCTAAACCTAGAACACAGCAGCAAATAGAAAATAGGCAGCCAACAAATATTTCAAAACAGGTCCACAACTTCACCAATATAAACCTGCGGATACCCGCACTTCACCTTCATTTGTTCTGTGTATACCTGCACTTCGTCTTCTTTTGTACTTCGTACCCTGCACTGTGCCTTTAGCTGTTCTGCATATACCCGCACTGTGACTTCCTCTGTACTGTGTACCTCGCACTGTGCCTTCAACTGCTCTGCGTATACCCGCACTGTGACTTCCTCTGTACTGCGTACCCCGCACTACATACCCCACAATGCGCCTTTAGCTGCGCTGCGTATACCCGCACTGCGCCTTCTTCTGTACTGCGTACCCCGCACTCTTGTTTTAGATCGCCTGCGAACCTCTGATTAGGGCCAAATTAACAGTCCTCCAATGTACTACAGACAGTCAGATCCACAGATCTATTCATGCGCCCGAGAGATCACGACTTGGCAAAGATTCGCTTTCAAATTTTACCTTGATTTAGATCTAGCTTTTAAAAGTGATAACCCAAAATTCAGATCCTAAGATATTCAACTTTCAAAGATACATTAGCCAAGTGATCTCCTTCCCTATCTATAGTCAAGCCCTTATTCACACCATGGGACAAAACCATAAATAACCAATACAAGGGATCCAAACCGGGGCTAAATTAGATCCTATACCACGGGCCAAAACCATAGAATCAAGAATGGCGGGCTAAATACCATGGGCCAAACATAAGAAACCCCATGTGAGCGCGCTTCTCTGCCTTGAAGTGACTGAACTGGGGGTCCGCACCTCATGAACGGGTAACCTGTAGATATGAACGCACTTCCTGGCCGGCGTACCTGCGGGTCCGCACTTTTTGAACCATTCACCTGCGTACCTCTTAATTTTCAACATTTTGAGAGCCTGAACAGAGCATTGCCAGCATTGCCACTTGAGTGAGTTGCCATCAAGTACAACACCTGTAACATAGGGCCACACCAGAATCATAATGCCAACAAACCCTAGATAGTAGGATATGGGAAAATTTTGCAAATATTTTATCCATGCATGCTAGGGAGTGTTAGGGCCAAGTGCCAGGAAACCACAATGGAGCACGCATTTCAAATGCATGGAAATTAATTGTTAGCGAAATCCAGGTGTTCTAAGGAGGGAGTGGAAAGGTATACTAGCCAATACAAAGGCATCACAAGGGAGAACTAGGTTAAAATTCTTGGAAATGAGAAAATAAGAGTGCAATGTGTGAAGGAGTGTCAGAAAATTCTAGGAGTCCCAAGGATGAAGTGTGTTAAGATAATTA
The DNA here is from genome assembly GCA_031772625.1 of Pinus tabuliformis. Lineage (NCBI taxonomy): Eukaryota > Viridiplantae > Streptophyta > Pinopsida > Pinales > Pinaceae > Pinus > Pinus tabuliformis. Next base: position 238,379,889 of record CM062816.1, on the reverse strand, counting down.
GCTCAAAATAGTACTTGAAGGAGGAAATCATATGGTTGTGATAAGGTGCGTAGAAAGTAGTTTTAGACAGAGGGAGAATTTGGGTTGGGCACAACATTGTTTTGTCAATGACTTGGTTGGGTTCCCAAGTTGCAAAAAAGTAAGGCTATCTATGAGGGCATGATATCTAGGGAGTGCCAAGGTGTTCTAGTGAATGCCAAGAAGTACTATCGAATCCTAGACATTTTTGAGGAATTTTAGGCATGCCAAGACATGCCAAGTGCTAGGGCATGCCAAGGAGCTCTAGGTGATAGGGTGTGGCACCAACACATGCTAGGGAGTGTTAGGGCCAAGTTCCACGGAAACACAAGGGATCAATAGTTTGAAATGCATGTAAATGAATGAATAAGAGTGTGATAGAGAGCGTTAGCTAGCAAGTACAAGTTGCGTTAAGTGTTAGGGAGTGCTATGGAGAGCCAAAGCATGCCAATAAATGCAAGGCATGCTAACACGTCCATCATAGAGCCAAGTGATTATTAGGCATGATAGATGTTATGGCATGTCAAGATGTAAAATTTGTTTCCTAGTTGTCTAATTTTATGACCATGGTTGGATGTGAGCCTTGTCTCTGTAACTTGTTAAGTTGGATAAGTTGAAATTATACATGAGTAGCCTAAGATGAGTTATAGGATGTTCTTAGGTGAACAAGGCATAGTCTAGTTGTAGTAACTGTAACTTGGTCAAGTTGTTGTTATAGTTAAGTTGTCGTTATAGTCGAGGTAGGATTTTGTTGGGTTCCCATGTTGCAAAAAATGTAAGGGTAGTTGTGAGAGAGTGATAGCTAATGAGTGCCAGGGCATGCTAAGGAATGAAAAGTCACGCTAACACATGTGAGACAAGTTTTTGGTCTGATGGTTTGATTTAATTTTATGGTGTTATTTTTATTGTCCACTTTGTGTAGCACTATTTTTGCTGGTTCATCTGTTGACTCATAAGAAAGTTATATTCTTATGACCTAAGGGAAATGATACACACTAATTACTTCTTAACAAATTGACTCACTATAAACACTATGACCTTGGACACATAATGAAAAATACTACACAACAATGGTTTTAAATCATTATCTTTTGACAAAAAATATAGTAATAGGTACATAGCGTCATAAAAAAACTCATTGAAATGATCAATTATCGTGAAATTTTTTTAACCATCGCCAAAAGTAACCAAAAATAGTATTGGTGACACTCAATAAAAGATCGTCATCAAAAGTTTCACTAAAGAGAGAATTAGTGATCAGCCTTTAATGACCCTCACCAAAAGTGTCACGAAAAAGACAATTAGTGACGGGGCTTAACGACCCTCTCCAAAAGTGTCATTGAAAATGGCTTTGGTGACAAACCTTAAAGGACCATCACTATATACACTTAGAACTACTTTTTTTTAAAGACCATCACCATATGTGACATTGGTAACGGACCTTAAAGTTTTGTCACAGGCATGAAGCGTCATAAAAAACTCACTGGAGTGATCGATGATGACTAACATTTTTTGACCATCACCAAAAGTAACCAAAAATAGCATTAATGAGGGTCAATAAAATATTGTCACTAGAAGTGTCACCAAAGAGAGAATTAGTGACGGGCCTTTAACGACCCACACCAAAAGTGTCACCAAAGAGAGAATTAGTGATGGGCCTTCAATGACGCTCACCAAAAGTGTCATTGAAAATGGCTCTGGTGACAAACCTTAAAGGACCATCACTATATACACTTACAAAAATGCTTTTTTAAAGACCGTCACCATATGTGACATTGGTGACGGACCTTAAAGGCCCATCACATGCATGAACCTCACTAATGACCTTTTTTCTTGTAGTTATTGACTTGCTCTATATTCTACATATGAATGCAGATTTGAGTTCTGTTCACACCATTGGATTAAGAACGACGAGACATTCAATCTAAAGCTAAGTTTGATAAGATTCTAACGCTTTGATTTTTAACATAATTCTAAGCACCTAATCACTCCTCCTAACTGGAATCCTTTTGGACCCCAAAATATTTATATTCAGTTATTGAAAAAATGAGGGTAATTTTCCCTCACCTTCCCCACTTCATTCCATTTGGCCTTTGATGGGTGTGTAGCTATGTGACCCACTCGAAGATAATCCATACTTCCTCTTTTAGTTGTCCTTGTCCTTCTATCAAGTATATTGTCTTGTTGAAGCACATCAAGGAATTCTGGAGAAAAGTCTTCAATAGATGGAATTTGAAACTTTATTCCTTCATATTCAATCAAAGGAGGTTCATACAATCTAAAATTTTCAACATTAACAACAGAATAAATTTGCATATAGGAAGGAAAATCAAGCTTGAAAGCATTATTACCAATCTTTTCCAGAATTTTCAATGGAGCATAATGAATTGGTTTCAACTTTTTCCCTTCACCTTGAACTCTTTCATTTCTAATTTATAGCCAAAATTCATCAGCTACTTGAAACTAATGATCCACATGATGCTTATCATGCCTTTCCTTATACTTGCCTTGACATTTTTCTAGTTGTTCTTAAACTATTTGGTGAATCAACTGAATTTTCTCAATGAATTTATTTTCTCTATGTATGTCACTATGTCCATCTATAGCTACATATTTCTAAAAGATGAAATCCAAAGGTGATTTAGGAAAATAACCAAGACATGCTTGAAAAGGAAAAGTTAGAGTATAAGAGTGTTTTTCTCGGTTGTAATCATGCTGAATATAACACAATTGTTCATCCAACAACATTGGATGTTTTCTGCAATATCCTCTTAGAAAATGAAAAACTGTCATGTTAACAACTTCAGTTTAACTATCTGTTTGTGGATGAAAGGTTGTACTTTTGTTCAAATTGTTGTCCATCAAGTTCCATAAAATTGACCAAAAATTCCCAACAAATCGAGCACTTACAATAGAAGTATGCAATCGAAAATGAGCTCATACATTTTGAAAGAAAAGTTGAGCTATTTGTTCACTGTAATTTTCTTTTTAGAAGGAATTAATATGCACATCTTGCTGAACCTATCCACAACTACATACAAATAATCATGAATTTTCCTTGATAAAGGAAGACCTCCTACAAAATCCATAGAAACACTTTCCCATGGTCGTGAAGGCATTGGAAGTGGTGTGTACAATCCTAGTTTCCTATTACTAGGCTTATTGACTGCACACAATGAACAACCTCTAATAAAACGTGACACAATTTTAATCATACTAGGCCAATAAAAATACCTCTGAAGATTGGCCACTGTTTTACTCACACCAAAATGTCCAGCGATAAGAGAAGTGTGTGTTTCCCTTGTTAAATTTACTCTCTCTCCCCATGGAAAACAAATTTTTCCCAAATGATACAACATATTATCATGTACATGGTAGTCTAATTCCTCAACTTGGTGGCCTTGACTCAGGTTTAAATATACATCTTTAAAGTCAACAGCCTGTGCATATTATTCAACATACCTTTTAGGCATAACAAAATGGTTCTTGAGTAGAATGGCTACATTAATAACTGGTCTAGAAAGCATATCAACAAATCTGTTATAAATACCTTTCTTGTACCTGATTACAAAGTGAAATTGCTATAAAAATACCATCTAACGAAAGTGCCTTGACTCCTACAATTTGGTTTGAGATTATAGATATTGCAGAGGATGATGATCAATGTGAATAATGGTTTATTTTCCCATCAAGTAAAGCTTCCATTTATTGACACTTTGTACCAATGCATAAATCTCTTTATCACAAATAGGATAATTAATAACAACACCATTAAAAATCTTAGAATGAAATGAAATGGGACTACGATGTTGTGAAAGAACTGCACCCATGGCGTATTCACTTGCATTTGCTTGTATTTCAAAGAGTTGTTTCAATTCCAACAATGCGAAAACTGGCGCTGAACTAATCTTTTGTTTCAAAGCATCGAATGGTTTTTTTTTCCTCCCCACTGGAAGAAAACATTCATTTTGGTCAAAGCATGTAGTGGAGCTACTATGGAAGAGGAGTTAGCAATAAACTTCCTCCAGTACTGCACTACTCCAAGAAAACTCCTTACTTCAGTGACTAATTTAGGTATTGGCCAATTCACAATGGTCGAAACTTTAGAGGGGTCAATCTTCAGCTCAATAACTCCAACTATGTGGCCCAAATACTCTAAGGAAGTTTTCACAAATTCACATTTAGACATATTTAGAAATAACTGTTCTTTTCTCATGATATCCAAAACTTTCCTCACATGCTTGACATGCTGTTCTCATGATTTGTTGAATATAAAAATATCACCTAAATAGACAATTACAAATTCATCAAGAAATGATCTTAAAACATCATTCATAACTCTAATGAATGTAGATCCAGAGCATTTTAAAGACCAAAAGGCACAAATAGCTACTCAAAAATTCCTTGTTTGGTTTAGAAGTAGTCGTCCAAATATCCTCCTTAGCTATTCTTACTTGATGATATCCACTTCTTGAGTCTAATTTAGTGAAATATTTTGCATTTTTCAACTGATCTAGAAAATCATCTATTATGGGTAGTGGGTATCGATTCTTTATTGTAATCTTATTCAAAGCTCGATAATGTACACACATGCACCAGGTTCCATATTTCTTAGATACCAATAATATTGGTGAACCACATGGTGAAGTCGAGGGATGAATTACACCTTTATCCAACAATTCTTGTACTTGTTTCTTTATTTCTAAACTTTCCAGAATTGACATTTCATAAATACTGATGTTAAGCAGTGGACATTTCTACTGTAGTTTAGGTTTTAACCTCGTACAAAAATTACCTGCATACGAATTCTAAGACGAATAAAATAAAAAATGTGAGAGCATAACACATAAAACACATATACACAAAGATTTTCCCATGCATCCCAAAACTGGGACTACTAGCTGTATTTTTCATTATCTTCCTTTCAATGTTATAATACATAGTTATACATGCCTAAGCATCTAATACCATGGATAAAAAACCATCGCATCCAAAACCATGGACTGAAAACTATGGCGTCCAAAAACATGTGCGAAAATCATGCACAAAACCATAGGTGGGTCCGCCCAACCTAACATAGGTTCCAAAACCAAAAATTTCTAGGGCGCTTCCCTAAACCCCATAGAGTAGGGTTACCTACACACCTTAAGCCCCCTGTGACCCCCCCGCTATGCAATCAGTGCCAGGAAGGGCGGGCTCCAGCCCCCGTCTAACCCCCTGGTTAAATATGTGGGCTAGTTGTGGAAAGAATATAACACAACCTAACATGTAGTTGAATTTCATATTGAATTCCTCTTTTTGGCGGCAATCCTTTTGGTTCTTGAAACATGTCTCCATATTAATTGACCACATCAACCAATTCAGCTTCGATCTTCATATGACAACCTGCAAAGGATTCATGTTCCATGCCATTCTTCTGCTTGATTATAAGGAGAACGAGACTCTTGCCGAAATTGACTAGTCACTTGATTTCTCTTGTGCTTGCTAAAGACAGACTAAACTTTTGGCAACGGGCTCTCACAATATAATTCACCCTATCTTTGGACAAATGATATTTGTTCTCAAATCAATGGAAAATGAATTTCCTGTCATACAGATATGGGCTTCCCAACACAATCCCAAAAATATCTAATGGCACAACGTTTAATTTGACTTCATCAATGAAATTGGCAGTGATTGCAAAACTAAAAACAAATTTCCATGTAACTTGAAAATTGGCATCCTTGGTTATCCAACCCAACAGATACAGTTTATGATGAGGCACGGTTTCCAGATTCAATTTCTTGACCAAATCCATAGAAATTAAATTTGCTTGAGATCCACTGTCAAACAACATCTCAATCATGGTGTGTTTGGAAGTAGCTCCGATATGGAACAACTCAATTTTGTTCTCCTCATTTGAAGAATTATTGGAGTTATTTGATGCACTGGTGCTTGCCACAACTTCCTCTTTGCTTTATTTTTCCATGGCTTTTCCCTTGGTGGCTATGGCTGCAATCTTGGTTTCATCTCCTGAGTCGAAACCCAAGTCTTGTTATGAAGTAGTGTTTGTCCTTTGTTTCCCTTCATTGTTAAATTCCTTCAGTCTTAATTCTAGATGATGCTTCTAGCAATGTGCTTCATCATGACCATCCTTAGAACAATTGTTGCACATGGGTTTCTCCCCTTCCTTAATAGAAGCATTTTTATTCTCCTTTTCTTTAAATTTATTCCCTTTTTCACCACTCTGAAATTACTTCCTCCTACCTTCTTCTAGTACATTTTTACCTCTTGCTTCAAGGTGTGTATCTTGAACACATACCTCATCAAGATTTGTGAGGCTAAAAATAAGAATGGTATGTTGAATATAGTTATGCGACCCCCCTATGTATTTCAACAAAGTATATTGTGACTGTAAGTCTAATCTCATAATAAGAGATCTTTTCTGAAACTCTTGAGTATACTCTTGCACATTTTGACCATTTAATTGTCTAAAATTTTGCCAATTCATGATATATTTTTGCATCTGAGCTAAAGGGTAGAACTATCTGTTTACAATTGCAATGAAATCATTCCAAGAAATATAGATCTTACCATGTTTTTTGATCTCGTCTTGAGTCCTTATTGACCATCATACAACTGTTCCACCCCCATTCTCAATGAAGCCAATTGAATTTTTTTTTTGCTAAAGCAAGAAACAGACCTTTTATTTCATGTATGTAAGCAATTTACAAAATATACAAACATTTTCCACCCTCTGTCGACTAGGGCCAACCAGAACGTTGCCCTACAGAGAAAGACACTCCAAACTCCTTTAGTTTCTTACAAAAAAGGGGAAACAGGAATATTAGGGCCCATGTGCCAACCACAAAAACTTGCGAAAAATCCCCGTTGGCTAGTCTCTTTGAACGCCCTCGTTCAAAATCCTCTTTTGATATGACGGCAAAAATGTAAAATGCTTTTGAAATAAGCAAGGTATTTAAACTCCCGCACCATGGAACTGGTTGTTCCAACCTAATCGTTGGTTGGCTTCAAAAAGATGGACGGTTGTGCGTGATATCGCACCGCTGGATGTTATCGACCTTTACGGCGCGATAGGGGTGGTTTTCAAATCCGCCCATCCACCACGTGTCACGCTTTGTATGGAATCACTGCCCATACTCCAAAACCCCTTTCTGTTGGAAAGCAGTGCGATATCCTGAAAACTGCTCAAGCTGCTGAGTATTCACCCGACCATAGAAATTAGGATGCGGAAGCCTCCATCTCCTCTTCCAACGATTATTCCCTAAATATTTTTCCTGAATTGAGGAAAACTGTTGCCTTACATAGTGGATTATAGAAGAAGAGACAATCCAATCTGGCAGAATTATCCAGGGCCATCATTTTACCTGTTTGACCCCAAAGAGAGAAACCAGCCAAGATCTGATCATTGAGACCTATATTTTTGAGATTTATTCTTGAAAACTTCCTTATCCTTTTCCACCAAGTTGTCACTACGGGCTTTTAAAATGCATTGTGGTAGCGATTTCCAGCCCGTCAGAGTTCTATTGTCCTTGGGTCTAACCCCTTGGTTGGCCAAGAAATCCGCCAGTTTGTTGGCCTCTCTACGCACATGATTGAACCTGACAGAGTTAAGCCCTTGAAGGTGACCCTGAATTCTCTGGAAAACTCGAATCAATTTCCAGTGCTGTGAGACTTTCTCTGGCTTTGAGCCATAGTAAATTATTTTTACCGAGTTGATAACTAACTCTGAGTCAGCTTCAATGATTACATTGTGACAGTCCTCCTGCTTCAAAAATTCCAGGCCTTGCTCCATTGCCATTAATTCTGCCATGTTATTGGTAGCTCTTCCTAAATGACAGTGGAAAAGAGAGAGGATGTTACCTGCTTCATCCCTCAGAACTCCCCCATATCCTGCTTTACCAGGGTTACCCTTTGAGGCCCCATCAACATTGTATTTCAAAAATCCTCTTAGGGGAGGTTCCCAATACTCCTTTTCAACATCCTTTTTGTTAGTTGAATTTTTCTGGTGTGGTAAGATGATCTCCTGCAATCCTAACAGCTTGAGAGTTCGAAGTTCAGTACCTGAGGGAGGATTTTTGGGAAAATTCCTGATTAAAGAGCTGACCGTTTCCCTGATCTGCTTTAAGATTTGCTCAAATAGGCTAAGAGCATGTCTCTTTTCCTCTTTGAAGATTCTCTTGTTTCTTTCTTTCCAAATATTCCAAATAATAAAACTTGGCATGAGAGCCCAAGCAAGGTTGAGAACTTCATAATCCGAAAAGTGTCTCCTCCATCTGATAAGGGTGTTAATAATACTCTCTTTATCCCTGTCTGACTATTGAAAGATGTTGGAAAAAGCATCCCACAACCTGGAAGTGTAATTACAGTTGTTGAGAAGGTGTTCCATAGTTTCCTCTTGGGCTTCACAGAGCTTGCAGATGGAAGGACCTAACATGCCCCTCTTTCTAATGTTGTCCCAGGTCAAGATTTTCCTGTGATGAACCAACCACATGAAGAGTTTTATTTTCATCCACCCTTGGTGTCTCCAAAGGTGTAGCCAGGTTCAGTTTGGAGCCTAGGAAACTAGCTCTAGGAGAATATTTTTTGCTTCCTTGATATTGAAGATGCCTTCACTGTTGTTTCCCCATCTGAGTTGGTCCTTCCCAATAGAAACTAATATCATTCTTTGATCCAACTTTTTCCCAAGATCCTCTACCTTTGTTGTCAGTATCTCATCATTCTTGCACTCTATATTCTTCCATTTCCTCCACTTTTCATTGTTTTGGGTGTTATCCCAAAAATCTTTCACTCTTTTTAAACCTTGGGTGTCAGTTTCATGCTTTAGGTTCGACAAATCCTCTTCTAGCAGTCTTGCTTCTTGTTGCTATTTTTCCTCCCAGAAAAGAGATAGGTCTCCTTCTCTGATTTCCCGAAAACTATTTTTTTGAACTAAACCTCAGTTCGCCCAGGCTTTGCTCCAGATAGCTGAGCCTTTTATGTTTCCATACATTCTTATGAGGTCAGTGTAATGCCACAAGCTGGAATATTTTTATTTCCATATGTTTGCCCGTTGTGCCTTAGGATTTGTCACCCAGCACCACCAGAGTTTGGCTCCTAACACTTTACTTAGGATCTCTTGGTCATCTAAGCCTAAGCCCCCATGCTTCTTGGGTTTACAAATCTTTTCCCAAGAGACCAAGGCCCATTTCTTCCTGGTTTCCTCCCTTCCCCAGAGGAAGTCTCTCTGAATGTTTCTGAATTTTTACAAGACTCCTATGGGGGATGGTAATGCTGAAAGCATCAAAATTAGAATTGCTTGGAGCACAGCCTTTGTTAGCACTAGTCTGCCTACCAAATTTATTGATCTGCTCATCCATTTTCTAACTTTATCTTGCATTTTGGTGATCAAGGGTTCCAAAATGCTCTTGTGCAGAGGTTTCATAGTTAAAGGAACTCCTAAGTACTTGGAAGGGAGGGTATCCCTCTGAAAGCCTAAAATTCTAGAGATGTTTCTCTGAATAGCAATATTGGTATTAAAGAAAAAAAAAATTGATCTGGAGAGGTTGACTTCCATACCTGAGGCCATGGCAAAGTCATTCAGAATTTGTTTGAATGCCCGAGCCTCTTTGACAGTGGGGATACCCTGTAACATGGTGTCATTTACAAATTGTTGATGAGTTACGGCCTGACCATTCTCCTTCAGAGTGAGACCTTGAATTCTACCCATTACTTTAGCATGCTTGATAGCCCGTCCAAGGCCTTCCATCATAAGAATGAAGAGAAAGGGAGAGAGTGGGTCCCCTGTCTTAGTCCTCTGGAAGGAATAAAAATCTCAGAAGGAGAGCCATTGAACAAAATTGAAAAGCTGGAAGAGGTGACTAGGGCCATTACCCATCCTACCCAGATGTGATCAAAACCAAAATCCTTAAGTATATTCCTAATATAGGTCCAGTTCACCTTGTCATAGGCTTTTTCTATGTCTAGTTGCAAGACCATACCAAATTTCCTTCTACTGGTTAAAGAGTGAACCACTTCATGTGCTTGAATAATATTATCCAAAATTTGTCTGCCTTCTACATACCCTGATTGTTCCCCTGATATCAGAGAGGGGAGAAGAGTTTTTAGCTTGTTGGCTACAACCTTGGAAATAATTTTGTAGACCACATTGCAAAGTGCTATGGGTCTATTCCTATCTAGTGGATGAGCATTATCCTGTTTAGGAATCAAAGAGGTGAAGGAGGTATTGAGAACCCGTAATATGGTTCTGTTACTTCTAGAGTCTTCCACCACCTTCAAAATGTCCTCTTTTATAACATTCCAGTAGGCTTTAAATAAGTTTACATTAAAACCATCCATGCCTGGTTCTTTGCCATTCAGCATGTCTTTAAGAACCTCACTGATCTCTTCTTCTGTCACTGGTCTGTTGAGATTGAAATTATCCTCTCTAGTCACTAGCTTAGGTATATGCATAGTGACGTCCTTGATGAAATGTTCTCTATCAGAATTATTTTCCTAGGCTATTTCATAGAAGTGTTGAACCAACTCAGCCTCTATTTCTTCATGGGATTGAAGAAGTTTTCCATCCTTATTTTTTAGTGAAGATATTATGTTGTGTGCTCTATTCACCATGGTGGAATTGTGAAAAAATCTAGTGTTACACTCCCCTTCTTTGAGCCATTGAACTCTAGACTTTTGTCTCCAAAAAATCTCCTCTCGTTTACACCAGTTTTCCCAATCTTGATGATATTTCTCCACTAGATCCTTCTTATCTTTATCAAAACCTTCCGAGATCATAGCTTGGTTGAGAACCTGCATTTTAATTTCCACCAGTTTCTTTTCTGCAAAAATGTTGCCAAAATTCTTCTTATTCCATTCTTTGAGCCTTATTTTTATGTGCTTTAATCTTTTATGAAGCATGAACATCCTAGTTCCCTGAATTTGTAGATCTTCAGCCCACCATTTCCCAATATTACTAATGAAGTCTGGGTGTGAAAGCCAAATATTCTCAAATCTGAAAGGTCTATTCTGGGGGGTGCCTATACCCTGGATCTCCATTTGAATTGGCCAGTGATCTGAACCTCCCACTAGAAGAACACTAGTTGTTATTTCCTTATCTGAAAGCATGAGATTCTCAGAGATAATGAATCTATCCAATCTTGGAGCTACCTAAGACTCTCCTCCTCTCTTATTGTTCCAGGTGAAGAGGCCATTACATGTCTCCACATCCACCAGTTTCATGTTATCTGAAAAGATTTGAAAGGCTAAGGAGTCATTATTAAGGGCTCTGGTGCCCCCTTTCTTTTTCGAAAGTGATTTTATCGTATTAAAATCTCTTCCCATAATCTAGGGTATTTCGACATGTCTTTCCCTCAGATTCATTAGGGATTCTGTAAACTTGAGTTTGTCCTCTATTCTTTGAGGGCCATACACATTTGTGACTAGATAGGTACTCTTGTCACCAACAGGCTGTATCACTATTGATAAATAATTCCGTGCAGCTTTAGCATCAATTACATCCATTCTTTGGGGATTCCAGAGCATGAGAATACCTCCTGCTGTATTCTCTGCTTTAACTTCTAGATATTCATATTTATTGAGCCACTTGCTATGAAGTTGTCTTAACCTTTGAATGGAACATTTTGTTTCCTGGATAAAAATTATATCTAGAGTAGCCTGTTTCATTCTATTATTTAGCAATCTCTGCTTTCTTTTACTACTTAGGCCTCTAATATTGAAAGAAATGAACTTCATCATTAAATATTTGTGAAGGAGTAGCTGGTAAGATCTTTCATCTTACCTGAATCTATCATGAGCTTTCCGCATTCCATCAATAGTTCATTTTTCTTTTTTCTGCCTCTCTTTTTTCCTGGGTTTTTGGTAGCCAATCCCGGAGTAGATTTTATTGTCTTCACTCCTTCATTGCTCATTCTATTCCTCTTTTTTCTTTTTTTAGACCTTTTTCCTGAGTTTTCCATAAATACAATTGCTGTACTCTATTAAGCTCTTCCAGGGGTGACGATTCCACCCCACCAGATGTTCCTTGAAATAAAAACCCTTCCAGATCTAGGTTTTCTCTTTCTAGAATCTCCTGCAGTTCTGTCTCCTCTAGATCCATTTCACTCTGTGTCATTTCTTGATCCATCTCTGGGTCTGTATCACTCATCATTATTTCTTTCTGCTTAGCATTTTCCTGAGTTTGCTCACAGTTACCTTCCTTCTCCTTCTCCCTCGTACTTCCTTCCCTTGCTTGATTTTCTGTTGCTTTTTCTTCCTCCTCTCCCAGTACTTGGAACCGATTCTGCCCGCTTTGATATCCATCCCTTTGTTGTAGCTTTGGCCCTCTTTTTCCACCTTTTCCTTTATGGACCATCTTGTGAAAGATATCCCAATCTTTCATTGTGTTAGTTTTAGTAATATTCTCCACTTTGCTGAGAGGTCAGTCTCTGAGAAGATGCCCATGTTCATGACATTTATGACACTTGAGCGGAATATCCACCGTTTGAATCCATTCTTCATCAACAACTTCTAGTATTACCTCATCTGGAAGAGCTCCTGATAAATCCATCTCCACACAAATCCTGGAAAAAGAAGTATATTTTCCTCTTCTAGTAGCTTCTGAGGTCTTGATAAATCTACATAACTTGTTGCCTATGGCAGTTAACAATTCAGGTTGCCAATAATCAATAGGTAATGAATAGAGTCTTACCCAAATCGGGACTGAGGTGAAAGTTTCCCTCGCCGGGACAAAGTTAATCTGCCAGGGCCTCATGTAGAGACCTGTTGCTGTGTAGAAGTAGGGCCCTCCTTCAAACACTCTGTCTTTATCCTCGATGTTTGTGAACATCATTGTAAAGAAACCCTTTGACCTAAGGTGTAGATCTATGCTTCCTTTGGGTTTCTAGTGGTACTTGATCCATGTCTGTAAGGCTTTTTTAGTGGGCCAGAGTCCTATGAATTTGCAAATGATTGCATAGGTTTGCATGTGCTCCTTGTGCACTTGTAGCACAAGATCATTTAAAATGACTCTAGGTGTTATTTCAGCTTTGGGTTTACAAGGCCCTTTTTGTTTTTTCTCTTTTGTTTCCTGTTTCTTTTTGTCCTCTTCCTCCTTGTTTCTAGTGCTGATGTTGTCCCTTCTTTTGTTCTCCCCCTCTTCCTTTTCCATATTGATCCTTTCTTCTTCCACTATTTATTTGACTTTTTCTGGGGGTTTTTTTCCCTTGTTGGCCATGACCTCGTTGAAGGAGGGAGACCGGATCCCTCCTCTACCTCTAACCATGGATGGAGAATCTCGTAGCCTGCCGAAACCCTGGTAGCTTTTTTTCCATAGTGCCTTTGTCTCGCGTTGAGTCCCAACCCAGTAATAATGGAGATATGAAGCCAATTGAATTTTTATATCATCATCTTGAAGGTTTTGAATTCTACAATAAACCCCCAATTGATGAATCCAGTTATCTAGCTTCTCTGCATTAACTTCACCATTGTACATAGGCAACTCGAATTTAACATCAAGTTGTAGAAAAGGCGATTTACCAGTTCCTTTCAAATAATGATGATGAGTATGAGTATGGGTTGTAGTATTGGAAGAGGGTGAATATGACTTCGAAGAAGAACATGAAGAATATGGTGGAGATGGTGGAGGTTTGCCTCCATTCCCCTCTGCTATTTTGAGTTTGAACCTTGTAAGCATGACATAAACTTGCAAATAATTAAATCCTTCTTTCACAAAACAAATCTAGTAAGCAAAAAATAGTGGTTTGGTACCAACTTGATCTGAATGGGAGAAAATTAGTAATGATCTGCCAATTCCCCATTCAGAATAAAACCCAAGATGCTTATCATTTTCTTATCAAGTGCTCAAGGATTCAATACCTTTTCTTAATTAAGTGATTCCCATGAGAGTTATGTAAATGTTATAAAACGATTTAACATAAATATATATGTTGAAGACCAACAAAAATAATAGCAAAGAACATCAAAATACAACACACAACAAGTACATGATAAAGGATTCACCCCTCTTAGGCTACATCTCCTCGGTCCAACTTCCAATCAATTACACTATCTAGCCTCTTTTTGCATCTAATATGGATAAGAACTAAAGAATTTATGACTTCTCCCAGTTCTTCCACTATTTTTTCCACAAAATGCTCCAAAACCAACCAAAACCCCATTTCCGCTCCAAAATCCACTAATGGAGCGAGAAATTTGTCATTTAGTGGGCTATAACCTATCAACTATATCCAAATCACAATCAGAAATTTCTCAATGAGTTTAGAATACTCAAAATTGGCTATCTAGCCCGTGAAAACTATCTCAATGAGTTCAGAATACTCAAAAATGGCTATCTAGCCCTTGAAAATTATCTCAATGAGTTCAAAAAACTCAGAAATGGCTACCTAGCCTCTTTTTGCATCTAAGTTTGATAGGAACTGAATGTAGGTTTTAACCTCGTACATAAATACCTGCATACGAATTCTAAAATACAGAAAATAAACAATGCAAGAGCATAACACATAAAACACATATACACATAGATTTTCCCCTAGATCCCAAAACCAAGACTACCAGATTGATTTTTCATTATGATCCTTTCAATGTAACAATACATATTTATACATGCCGAAGAATTCAATACCATGGACCGAAAGCCATCGCGTCCAAAACCATGGACTGAAAACCATCGTGTCCAAAACCATGTGCAAAATCATGCACAAAACCATAAGTAGGTCGGCCCAATATGGAAAATTTTAGGGGTGAATTTTCGCCCTTTGGGGGAATTAAGGGGTTTTAAATTTTTAGTGGGCAAATATTTTGTATCATAGTACATTTTTACAAATCACCTCAAATTTATTTTATAAAAAGACTAGGTATGGAGGTTAGCCCACCTTATTTTAAGGGAGAGGGTAAAAAAGATAAATTTAGCCCTTGAAATTAGGAGTTACAACCTTCCATTCACCCTAATTTTCATGAATAGGTTTTATTTAAGTGAATCCTATGGGCCAAATACCATATTTATAAAAGAGGTAAGGTAAATTAATAAAAATATAAATAAATTAGAGGTATGGTAAATAGATAAAACATTTTTTATATTTACTCCATCAGTCATGTTATATACATGCAAGGGTGTAAACAAATAAAAATATAAATAAAGTGGAGGTATGGTAAATAAATAAAACCTCTTTTTATATTTAGTCCATAACCCTCTTTCTATTTATGAAGGCTCAAAAAAGAGGTTTTATTTAAGTGAATCCTATGGGCCAAATACCATATTTGTAAAAGAGGTATGGTAAATTAATAAAAATATAAATAAACAAGAGGTATGGTAAATAAATAAAACATTTTTTTATATTTACTCCATAAGTCACCTTATATTTATGAACACTCAAAAAATGTGTTAGATTTAGGTGAAACCTATGGGCAAAATACTATCGGCCAAATACCATGGGCTAGATTATTATTAGTACCATGAAAAAAACATTATTAAACTTAATATTAGTATTAATAAAAATAAAAATGCTACATCGTATTTACCCATGGTATTCACGTCGAATGTAGCCTATTTAAAGGGGGGAATTAAACCAGCATAGATCTATCTTTACTCTAGATCTACTAAGCCCCGAGAGGGATCAAATATTGTGATATGCAAACTAGCATAGAGTGAAAAAATATTTGATCCCTCTCGGGGCTTAGTGATCAAGAGTAGAAATGGATGTTGTAATTTAACGTATGTTAAACATTTTAAATTGGTTAAAATAAAAAATAAAATAAAAATCAATTATTATTTTTATTATTTTTTACAAATTACTAATAGTAATTTTTAAGCCTTAGGTTTATGATAACCCATGGTATTGACTCATGGTAATACCATGGTATTCGTGTGAGCATGGACTATTTGAAGGGGAAATTCTATTATCTTAGATCCATCTTAATTCTTGGTCAACCAAGTGCTCAGAGGGATAAATACATTTCATCCCTCTAAGAGTTGTAGATGTGGAGTTAAGATGGATATGGGTTGGTTTTTATGATAATGAAGATATTAAATAGACTTAGGAAATTATATTTTAAAAACCTCTTAATGTGAATGGTTAAAGCTACATTTAGTCACTTCACAAAATTTAGTAAAAAATACCAATATCTCCATTAATATTGGTTTTTCAGATTTAAGAAAAAATTCAAAACAATGAAACCTTATCACTCTTTCCGCGTCACCCCCGCAGAAGATTTCCCACCATTTCTCAAACATTCTCAATATGATATCTTCATGAAAAAGTTTAGGTACTGATGTTAGATTAGTTGTTTGAAATATAAGTTGGTTTGTACAACCTTTCATCTTCTGTGGTATTCTTAGTTTGCCCTAATGATCTCTAGGGGTTGGAGCCACTGCACCATATTTTCCTAAAAGTTGGAGATTGTTCACCAAAATGGAAATTAATCTACATGTTACAACGTTGCTAAAAAATGCGAGACATATGAGGGTAGTGAATTATGATAATAAGCAATTTATATTGGGAGAGATGTAATTAAATTTTATTATTTAATTGAAGATTTCCAATTAAAAAAATAATAAATCTACATTTATATATTCAGATATTGATTGGAAGGCTTCTCACATTGGTCACTTCTTTCAATTAGATCCCCTTCAAGCCTTTGGGATACCTAATACTTTATTATATAATATAGTTGGGGCTTGCTACTTGTTGGCATGTTGGGGTAAACAAACTTGATGTGTTTTTTTTTATCTCGTAGTTGGAGTCTATGTAATAAGAAAGAAATTTGATAATTTGAAAAAAGTGGGAGCTTGAAAAAAGTTGTAGAGAAAAGATTAATCTCTCCTACCTTGACAGAACTCGTGGTCAATATCAACACCTACAAGAACTTTTCTGTGGAATATTATCAAAACTAATAGAAGGATATGAAAAAGTGTATTGTAAGAACCTTGACAAACATGACCACTGAAACTTGGAACATTGTTTATAGGAAGAGAAAATCATGTTTATTTTTTCCAAACATCTATGTTAGTATATTACAGTTTAATGAATATGTTTTCTTATTATCATATATGGTTTCATACTTTAACAAAACATTTGCCAAGACTTCACAATGTTTTATTATTCAGTAAAAGATTTGCCAAGATCTTACAAGATTTTATAATTTAGTGAAATATTCTCCATCACTGTACAAGAAAATATAATCTAGTGAGAGATTCACCAAAAAAATTATATATACGTATTATATTATTGATAAAATTTCCTCCCATTTTTCCTATGTATCATGGAGATTAGCCCGTTTATTATACATATAAATATAGGGTGGTTCTTAATGAAGCACAACCTAATATAGGGTCCAAAAACAAAATTTTCCAGGGTGTTGTCCCATACCCCATAGAGTGGGGTTCACTGCACCCCTCAAAACCCTTGTGATCCCCCACGCTATGCAATCAACACAACTAAGGGGGGCGTGGAAAGAATATAACACATCCCAACATTATCCCACTTGTTGTTTTCTTTCCATAGGGGGTCACAAGGGAGCTTAGTCATTTATCCAACCCTACAATGCTCATTGTTTCTCTACACCAAGACAACTTATCAGAGCTCACAGATTTTGTCAATGCATCTGCAGTATTCTTGAAAGTGTCCACCTTTACCAACAACACCTTTTTATCTTCTATCACGTCCCTCACAAAGTGATACTAAACATCGATGTGCTTTATCTTTGAATGATATGTAGGGTTCTTTGCAAATAAAATTGCACTTTGGCTATCACAGTCTATCCTTATAGCTCCGTGTACTAACCCCATACTCGAACACAATCTCTGCAACCAAACTGCTTCCTTTCTTGCATGAGTGGCTACTATGTGTTTTGCCTCTGTAGTTGACAGTGCCACTATAGATTGTTTCTTACTCATCCAACTAACTGCACCTCCTAATAGGTCAAACACATACCCACTTGTAGATCTTCTCTGATCCATATCTCTAGCCCAGTTTGCATCAACAAAGCCATGAATATCCAACACTCTGTCCAATCCTCATCTTCCTTGGTAGCACAAACCATAATCAATAGTGCCACGCAAATACCTAAAAACCCATTTCACTACTGTCTAGTGCTCCTTCCCTAGTTTTGACATAAACTTGCTCAATACTCCCACTGCATGTGTAATGTCTGGTCTAGTATAGACCATCGCATACATTAGGCTACCAACTGCACTTGCATATGGAACATGGGACATGTCCTCTTCCTCTTCTTGTGTCTTGGGACATTGTCCAGCAGATAAATTTACACCTATAGGAATAGGAATCTTCACCGGTTTACTATCCCGCATATTAAACCTCTGCAATATTGTCTCGAAGTACTTCCTATGGTTTAACCAGAGCTTCCTCTTTATCCAATCTCTTTTAATTTCCATGACCAAAATATAGTTTGTAGCACCAAGATCTCTCATGTCAAATTTGGAGGAAAAATGGGTCTTCAAATCCTGGATAATTTCTTTGTCATTTCCAACCAGCAACATATCATCCACATACAAGACCAAATAAATAACACCGTCACCAATTAATTTAAAATACACACACTGATTTGGTTTTCTTCTGGTGAATCGAAGCCCTCATATAAATGTATCAATTTCTGATACCACATCCTTGGTGATTGTTTTAAACCATACAGAGACTTCTCTAACTTGCATAACATTTCCTTCTTACCCTCCACCACAAAACCTTTAGGTTGCTTCATGTAGATCTCCTCTTCCAGATCGCTGTGAAGAAATGTTGTCTTCACATCCATCTGTTCTACCTAAAAATAAAAAGTAGCAGCAACAAATAAAATTAATCTAGTAGAAGCAACCTTGGCAACAGGAGAAGAAATATCACCAAAATCAATTCCTTGCACTTGGGAATCACCCAAACTTTGTATTCCTCCACATTTCCTTCTGCATTTGTCTTCTTCTTGAACACCCATTTGCTGCCAATGGGTTTCCTTCCAGCTGACAACTCCACCAAATCCCAAGCTTCATTTTTGTGCAAAGATTCCATTTCATCAACCATAGCCTCTTTCGAGGGTTTTCCATCCTCTAAACCTACTTCTTCCTTCACAGTTCTGCGATCATCATCAACAATAGATAAACAAAAATTCAAATAGAAAGTAGATGGACTATACCTTTTCAGTTGCTTTCTTTCTTGAACTAATCTTCTCACACCTGGATTTTGTGGCTCTTCATCTTCTGATTCCTCCTCTATTGTAGGGTCTGATTCTTCCTCCTTTAGCTCAAACTATATCTTCTCAAGTTCCTTTGGCTTGACTTCATGTTTAATAACATATTTCATCTCTCTGAACACCATATCTCTGTTGTACACAATCTTCCTTGTTACTGGGTTCCAAAGCTTATAACCCTATAAACCATCCTTAGACCCAATAAAGATGCACTTTTTAGATTTACTATCCAAATTAGTTATTTTCTCCTTTGGAACATGTGTAGAGCTATAAAAAGGGTCTCTTTCACCTCTAATTATCTCACATTAATATGTCAATCCGGGAGCGTTTGTTTATTTCAAAGAGTGACTCAGTCTGAGGCTATCATTTGTTAGAGTAATGCTAGTAGTACAACGTTCAAAAATACAAGAGTAAACAAATTATTGTCTATGTCTAAGTTACTTCAAAGGAATAAATCACACACTCAAAAGCTGGGCAACTTATTAGTCAATGGTTTGGCAGCGATAACCCATCCCTTTGGAAACTGATGGAAAGGAAATTAGAGCATGGACCATGGGTCTGGGAGCTAGACAGTAAATGCTGAGGCTCGCTACAGCCACAGATCATCTCTTACACCAAAAAAACAAATGCGAGTAAATGAAATGGTAGGTAGAAAAATGGAACAGCAAATAAGAAATCGAATAGCAATCTGGAATGGAACAACAATGCTAAAATCGAATAGCAATTCTGAAATGGAACAAAAATCAAACAACTAAGTTTCGTGAGCAGTAATCAAACTCTATTCTACCAACTCAAACGCACTCATTGTAATCAAACAACAATCTTTCATTCTCAAGGCAAATCAAACAACACAAACTAATGGAACAACATTAATTACTAATAAGTTACGGAACAACGTTTGGAAATCATACGCCTGCACAACACGCTTGAAGAGTAATATGATCTAGCATCAATCTTCATTAACAAGAATACAACTGCGTTTTGAAATGGAATAGCATTACTCTTGAATCGTAAAGAACACAACCTTCAGATAACTTCTATAACATGAATGTGCAACATAAGAGCTCTGTAACAAAATAGTAACAATATTCGGTCAAGACTAGTAATATTCAATCAACTCTGAACAGATCAGTAATATAATGCAGAGTCAATACAACAGTTCTGTCTGTAAAAACCTTAATGAATTAATCTTAACAGAGCATGTGATGTAAACTTATAAAGCATATCAGATTACCAAATAACGACGATAAGCAAACCACGCAGAAATCAAATCGTAGTGATACAGAAGCAAGTGTCCTCCGGGGCCGAGCCTTTAGCCTCCAAGGATACACTGCTTTAAGTTAATCCAGACATGGAAATAAGATAATCACCAAGTTTATATTAATGCATAAAACAAAAGTACCATGAACCAGTTTCAACGAGACTCGATGATCAAAGTTTGATCTTTAACAGAAAGTTACATAAAAGCATAATCCCCCAAAGCTAACAGTGTCGTCCCTTTATATAAGGGTGACGGCGGAGATGTCTAAGTAACAAGATAAATAAAGCAGTGATCCCTCAAGATCATAGATCCTGAGGGATTCGCCAAACTGTTAATCCTTGATCACTTCTTTTCTCCTCCGCCAAGCTGGTGTCTTCTCCTCCTTTTCCGGACCGGTTTGCTTCAATCTGCTTAGCCTTGTTTGCACTCGGTCCTCCGTCAAAGGGACAACAGTTACCCTGTTCTTGTCCTTTTCTTTGGAACAACAGCTCCTCGTTTTCACCCCTTCCTGTACAAGAGAATGACAACTATCAGCGGTTAAGTCTTGCATACTAATCCCACATGTTTTGTTATAATTCTTTAATGTTTTCCACGTTCATGATGCAAAAAGGTTCACTAGTTCCACTGAAAAGCCACTAAAATGATCATCAAAAACATACCTTTTTAGTACTCCACACACCCCCCTGCTTACCCTGTTTCATTCCTTCATGAAAACGTTGTAGTTGACATGCAAGGCAGTGAGAGAATAGGCTGGAGAAGGAATCTCATGCGGAGGCCTACAGCCGTGGTGAGTGACTAGGTAGTCAAAGAACTGGCCTATTTGACCCTCAGGAATCTCATATAGGGCTTGATATCCTATTGTAGGGTGCCAGATAATTGGACTATAGAATCTATATCCTAATCAGGATGGCCCTGCCCTCAAAATACTTTCACCATAGAGGTTCAAACGGTTGGCAGCTAATTCAAAATTCTCATACTTAAATGGCTCCCTGAGCTAGATGTTTCGATTAGAGATTTGGTACCGAAATTTGGCTGCATCAATGGCGAGGTCTTTGATAGAAATAAAATATTCTAAACATTGTCGAATGAGTGCCTCGTGCATGGGTCCTAACGTTTCAATGACACCCGGAGTTCTCATGAGGTTTCTATGTGCTTTCCACAACTGCACTGGGTCCGTAGGCTCAGCCCTTACCCACAAGTCTAGGCCATTTTCATGCCTCTGGAAAGTATTATAGGCTTTGAGCCATTTAATCTGATTAACCCTGAATGAGATGAATGCTTGCAATTGGATGTCTCCAACAAAAGGGCCAGGGTTCAGCTCAGTCTCCTGATCTAGCACGAGGTTATGTAAATTGAATTCACATAGCAATCTGTGGACCTTCACACCATAATGTTTACAACAGTCTATAAAGTCATTGACAGTATTAATTTGTATGCGGGCGCTGATGAGCCCCAATTTTGGTACAATTTGGGCTCATTTTGGCCTATTATACTTGCTCAAACCATTCATTTTTTATTGCTTATGCATGCATTTCTTAGTTTGTTCATGTTGTTTGTAGGAAGAAGGGTAGGCACTCTATCTACGTGACTAATGCATTATGATTCCAGGTTTTGGCATTAAAAGGGAGCAAAAGACAACGAAAAAGGAGACAACGAGACAACGAGGTGGCACTGCTGGTTTTTAGGGGAGGATGTCCACGGTCTTGGGGACATTCCTCGTGATTCTCACCAAGAACTCCGAGCTCCAATCCATCTCCCCTCCGAGCTTAGAAGCAGCCAGCTGTTCTACAGGAACAACAGTTACAACTGTTCTACAGGAACAACACTTATGACTGTCCTACAGGATCAGCAGTTAAACTCTAGTTGGACAGCCGAGCTCCTAAAATCAAGGACACTTGTTGGATCACTGTTTTGCATAAGTATAGAGGCCGTAGCCTTTGATAGGTTGTTGAAACTTTCGCATTACTATTGTAATTTTGGAGCACAGCTCGGTGTTAGTTCTTGTTGTAAGCCAGTTTTGGCATAACATCAGATTATGAATAAAGAAGGCAGATTTTGATCTAGCTTTGAGTTTTCTTAAGGAGACTATAGCTCTCAGGTTAGGGCCCAACCTGAGAGCCATAGATCCCCTCTGCTGTAGTGTTGTTTGCATTTCGTTTCAGCACTCTGAGTTTTCATTTCCACATGCAATTTGAATTACAGGTTGTTGAATTAGTCTTTTTCATGAGCATAGATAGGACTAGTTTATTGTTGAATTGCTTTCGGTTGTTTAGTTAGATTAGCAGGTTGATAATACATTGGAGCTCCAGCAAAAAAGGTTGAGGAAGTCTCCACTGCCATCTCCGTTTGGAGATTGGAGTGCAGCCTATACCAGCCACAAAAATACGCATTTCTTTATTTCATGATTGCTGCAAACACAGTCACGTTATGTTAGACGCTTCCACTTGATTCACACCTGCACCACACTCCTTCATCACAGCTTCATGCACATTCTCCTTCGCGTTTTGGATTGCTGTTCATTGAATTTACAAGCACAGGTAGTTTAGGTTAATGCATCTTTGGTTTGGTGAAAATCATAAGCATTTTTTTCACTTACACTGCTCTCTCTCGTTCCATTACCTTCTCCTCCATCTTGATCACGCATGCAACCACATCTTTGACCCCTGCTCCACTCTGTTATCTCCCAAAGTCTTTCACTCCTCACGTACTTCCATTCTCTATCCCTTTCGTTGACCTAGCCCTCTATCTTCCAACCTACTACCTACATTCACTCCCTATCCCCATTCCTCCACTTCTACAGCCATCACCAGCCTCATTCCTACCTTACACATCTCCCCCTACCATTTCATCACTCCTCCATCACGCCAAACACTCACGGTAGGTCATCCTGTAGCCATTTGTAGACATCCTGTAGAAACCAGAGTATCCTGTAGGATCCCCTGCAGACTTCCTATAGGAGGCCACTCACTCGGTTGCCGAGCTTCTGAATGTGAGGAACCTCTGTGGATGGATGCTAAGGATCCCTAGGAACCTCTCCTAGCCTCCCCAACCTGTCCCATGCTTTCCTTCCTTCTCCATCCCATCTGCACAACCAAACCCTAGTTAGCACAAAATCACAATCATTCCATTCACTTAAAGGAAAAATACAAAAACATGTCTTTTATGATGCAAGTAGCTTATATCCATGCATTTCCACTTATTAGAGGTAACAGCAGCATTGGTAGAGGTTTCATTCACATTCTTTGCATTATAGAGGCTAGACTAGTTAAATTAGGGTTTCCTAGGTTTACATGCTTTGATTTGCTTTCAGTCCATTTTCATCAAGTAGAGTAGTTTTCCTTTGAGAATAGCTTTCGTCCATCAATTAGCAAGCTTATTCTGAGAGCCTATAGAAGTTGGCTTGAGCCCTAGCGGACTTGTGCCAGCTGACCAAGTGATAGCTGCGACAAGAGCTAGTACTTGTGCATATAGCACCGTCGCTTCCAAGTTTGTACGAACTACCGGGTTGATAAAATGAGATACAGGAAGCCCCAGGAGTTGTAGCATTATTGCTACAATACTAGAGCTCACCATCTTTTTGGCGCCATTGCCGGGGAAGCATCAGAGTATTAGTAATTGTTGCTTTTCTTCTACTTTCGTACTCTTACTTCTGCTCAGTAGTTTATTTCATTTCCATTTTGCAAAAGTAGCTTAGTATTTCTTGCTTTCCTAGCTTAGTATTTCCTGCTTTCATAGATTAGCATTTCCTGCTTTCCTAGATTAATATTTCTTGCTTTCCTAGCTTAGTATTTCCTGCTTTCATAGATTAGCATTTCCTGCTTTCCTAGATTAATATTTCTTGCTTTCCTAGAATTAGCTTTCCAATTCCGCAAATTTCATTTGAGCAATATAGTTAGTGTAGATCACTCTGTTTCAGTTTTGCAGGTACCAAAGAAAAAGCAAAAGCACAAAAAAAAAGAAAAAAAAAAAGAAAAGTCCTTTCCATTTCATGCCTTGTAGGAACCGAGATAGATCAGGCAAATTCCTACCAAACACCCCCACCACATCACTGAGTCACCCTTCTCTCTTCTTTGGTGACAGTGACCCAGAGGAACCTATAGGGGAACATCCTGAGATATACCAAGACCCTATAGAAGAAGAAGAGTTAGAGACCACTCCATCTGAAGCCATGGCTGATAATAGAAGAGAAGATGAGAGAATAGAAGGAGCTTTCCCCATCCGAGAGACCAATGGAGAGATGAAAATGAAGAACATTAGCCCCTCCGCCTTGCCTCACTTCCATGGACTGACCACTGAGGATCCTGATACCTTCTTGTTTGAGTTTGTTGTCCTTTGTAGAACCTATGACTATACTGAAGATGAGCAAAAGCTGAAGCTTTTCCCTTCAACCCTTAAGGATGCAGCACTACGCTGGTTCATGGGACTACCTAGGAATAGCATCGCTACTTGGGCTCAAATGCAGCAAGCCTTCAATACCAAGTATAGGGATTACTGTAGGTCTAAGGAAACCAAGGGAGAAATCTTTCGGATGACCATGGGGAATGATGAGTCCTTAGAGGATTATGAGGAGAGGTTCCAACTTAGCTATAAGCGGGCTAGGTGCACACTTGACCCTGAATCCCTCAAGTTGGTTCTACTCCGAGGAGTCCCTGAAGATCTCTTAGACACCCTTCACATGTTAGCTGGGGGGGACATTTACCAACTGCCTTATGAGGACATCAAAACTGTGTTCAAAAATCATTCCAGGGCGGCTAGGAAACGAGGTAGAGGAAATCTCCTATCCACCGGTGTCCCTTTCTCCAAACATGAGTTTACAAACCAATTAGAAGATCTTAAGAGTGAGGTGAGACAGACCATTGCCATGCAGCTGGACACATTCAGGATCCAGCAGAAGAAAGAGGAAGCTGAGAGAGCCTTGGCTGTCTTCTGCCCTAGGTGCACCAGAAGACACCCTAAGAACGAATGCCCATTGCATTCGGTTGAAGTGTGTTTCGTTTGTGAGGAGGACCACCCAACAAATCAGTGTCCAACCTTACCTAGGTTTAAAGCCATGTACCAAGGGACCGAAGCTCCCACAAAGCCTCTCTATTACCTCAACCAAAGGAGGCCACAAGGATCTAGACCCTATCAGCAGGGGATGCAAGGGGCACCACAAGCTTATTATAACCCCAACCAATCGACTCCCATGCCTTCTTGGGGTCCCCCTGCTCATCCTTCTTGGTCCATGCCTCCTCCATGGTCTTATCCACCTTAGTACCCTACTCAACCTACTTCTCATTCCTATCATTCACATGCCCAGTCACAGCCTCAATGGAGTGCACCTCAGTCGGGGTGGAGGCCCCAATACAACACTCCTCCTGCCATTTTGCCTCCACCACCAGTTCAACCTCAGCCTTTACCTCCTGCTCCTCCAAGGCAACCTCAGATGCCTGCTCAACCGAACCCGAACCCCAACAATAGACAGGCTCAGCAGGTATATACTGGGGAGACCTCATGCCCTACCTATGCTGTGGAGATCCAGGAGATCAATCTTAGATCTGGAAAGACTCTTCCAGATCGCCAACCTCCTCCCCCAGAGGATGAGGAAGACCATCAGGAGAGTGAACCAAAGCCTATTCCACCCTTTCCTGAGAGACTAACAGCCACCACACAACCCAACCCAGAGGAGGATGAGCTTTTGGGAGAGCTCAAGCAGTTGTGTGTGAAGATACCCCTTCTCCAAGCTATCAAGGATGTGCCAATATATAACAAGCTGGTTAAGGAGAAGTGTTTCAAACACCCAGGCAAACGGAAGAAAGATGCCTCAACTATCAATGTCATAGGACAACTGTCTGACCTTATGCTAGGACAAGTCATCTGCCCAAAGTACCTAGATCCTGGAAGTCCTGTAGTAGATGTTCACATCAATGGCACCATTATCCCCCACACCTTGATTGATCTGGGGGCGGCCATCAATGTGATGACCAGGGATACCATGCTTAAACTCAATCTTCAGGGTTCCTTGAGGAAGACCTCGACAGTACTGCAATTAGCAGACCGCTCCACCATGACTCCCGAAGGGATTGTGGAGGATGTCATGGTCTCCATCGATTCTTGGGAATACCCTGCAGAATTCCTGGTTCTGCAACCAAAGGCCAAGCTTACTAGATATCCTCTCATCTTGGGAAGGCCTTGGTTAGCTACTGCAGATGCTTACATAAGTTGTCGGGCAGGAAACATGACCATCAAAAATGGTCCCATGTCCAAGCAGCTAGTCCTATACCCTCCTGCCCAACCTTCTTTAGAGCATGATTTACCACTCTGGTTGGAGGAAGGAGAAGAAGACAAGGTGTATTTAGCACCTCTGTGTACCCTAGATACCACTAAAAGAAACCCCCCCAACCGAGGATGACTTGATTGAGACTCTGATCCAAAACCCACCTACCAGTGCACTACCTTTAGAAAAATTGGTGGAGGATGCCCAAGCTAGCACCTTAGTGGATCTTTGTACAACCAACCCTGTCACTCCCAGAGTTAAGAATGTGGAGTTCGGCCCTGAGAAAGCATTGAAAATCAGCTCCTCCCTATCTCCTTCCCAGGAAAAGGAGCTGTGTAGTCTGTTGGCCAACCACCTAGATGCTTCTGCTTGGAATTATAAAGAGATGAAAGGAGTCCATCCCTCGGTATGTACCCATCATATATACATCAAAGAGGATTGTAAACCGGTTAGGCAACCTCAGAGGAGAATGTATCCAGCACTTAAAGACATTGTCAAGGAAGAATTGCAGAAACTGTTGGATGCCGGATTCATCTACCCCATCTCAGATAGTGAATGGGTGTCCCCTCTAGTGTTGGTTCCCAAAAAGAATTGGAAGTGGAGAATCTGTGTGGATTACCGTGAGCTGAACAAAGCTACCAAGAAAGACCATTTCCCTCTACCTTTCATAGATCAAGTGTTGGATGGACTGGCAGGAAAGAAGTTCTTCTCTTTCCTGGATGGGTTTAGCGGGTACAATCAAATCCAAATCAGCCCGGAAGACCAAGATAAGACCACCTTCACTTGTCCTTGGGGTACCTTTGCTTACCGAGTCCTTCCCTTTGGACTATGCAATGTTCCTGCTACCTTTCAGAGAGCTGTCTTGAGCATCTTCTCAGAGTTGGTCCATGATGCAGTAGAAATCTATATGGATGACTTTACTCCTTACGGGGCTAACTTCCAGGAAGCATTGTCCAACTTGGGAAAAGTCCTCACCAAGTGCATCGAGATGAACTTGTCCCTTAGCCCTGAAAAATGTGAATTCCTAATGACTGAAGGGACCGTGCTAGGCCATACCATCTCTTGCCAAGGGTTACAGGTGGATCCCAACAAAATTGCTCTAATCAAGAAGGTTCCACCTCCCCAAAAGGTCAGGGATGTTAGGAGTTTCTTGGGATTAGCGGGATACTACAGGAGATTCATTAAGGACTTCAGCAAGTTAGCCTCACCATTGTTTGGCCTATTGGCAAAAGATGTGGAGTTTAGGTGGACTGACGATTGTCAGAAGAGTTTGAATGAGTTAAAAGACAAGTTGGTGTCAGCACCAATCCTAAGAGGTCCAAACTGGGCCCTACCTTTCCACATCCATGCCGATGCCTCGAACAAAGCCATAGGTACAGCTTTAGGACAAGTTGAGCAGAAAATTCCATATGCCATTTACTTTGTTAGCAAAAACTTGTCCAAAGCTGAGCTGAATTACACTGTAACCGAGAAGGAATTCTTGGCTGTGGTCCATGCATTAAACAAGTTCCGACATTATATTACTGGTTACCAGACCTTTGTACATACTGACCATGCTGCTATTAGATATTTGATGAATAAGCCAGATGTGAATGCTCGTATTATTAGATGGTCACTTTTGTTGCAGCAGTTTGATTTAACCATTGTTGATAAACCAGGTAGAGAAAATGTTGTTGCTGACTTTTTATCTAGATTGGATTTGTCTGCAGATGAAGATGGGACGGTGGATGACCAGATGCCTGATGAGCATCTGTTTGCTATCTCAGTACTCTCTCCATGGTTTGCTGATATAGTAAACTACCTCGTTTCAGCTCAGTTCCCTCCGCACCTCTCTTCAAAAGAGAAGAGCAGAATCGTCAGAAAAAGTGCCTCATTTACTTGGATCGGGGGCAACCTGTTCAAGCTTGGCCCCGATCAGATCTTAAGGCTGTGTGTAAGGGAAGAGGAAGTCTTTGACATCCTCCTCACCTGTCATGATGGGCCTTGTGGAGGACATTTTGCAGCAAAGAGAACTGCCTTCAAGATCCTACAGGCAAGCTACTATTGGCCCACACTTCATCAAGATGTCAGAAGATATGTCAGCCAGTGTGACCAGTGCCAAAGAATGGGGAAACCGACCCAAAGGGATGAGATGCCTCTCCAACCTCAAGTGACTCTTGAGCCATTTGAGAAGTGGGGCATGGACTTTGTGGGTCCAATCAATCCCTCTCCGAGGCAAAGATCCTACATCATCGTGTGTACTGACTACTTGGCAAAGTGGGCAGAGACCAAAGCAATCAAGGCAGCAACAGAAGAGAAAGTGGCCGAGTTCCTAAGAGAGAACATCTTCTACAAGTTTGGCTACCCAAGAGAGCTGGTCACCGATCAAGGGAGCCAGTTCACATCCAACTTGGTTGAAGATCTCCTAGCTCATCACAAGATCAAGCATAGGACTTCCACCCCCTATCATCCTCAAGCAAATGGGCAGGTGGAAGTCACCAATAGAGCATTAGAGGGGATCTTGACCAAAGTGGTGAGCAGCAACAGAAAAGATTGGGCAGATCGCCTGGTTGAAGCCACATGGGCTTACAACACCACTTGGAAGACCACCACCGGCTTCACACCTTATGAGCTGGTCTATGGGAAGAGAGCTTTGTTGTCCATTGAGTTTGAGTATAACACTTTGAGGATGGCAGCTCAGCTGGACCTAGATCTCAGCCATGCACAACAAGAAAGGCTGCTGCAGCTGAATGGCCTAGATGAGCACCGCATGCAGGCCCTCCTTCACTCAGAAGTGGTTCAACTTCAGAGGAAGGTGTGGCATGACCAACATCTCCATGACAAGCAATTTCAGCCGGGAGATTGGGCTCTGTTGTATGATTCCAGATACAAAGATTTCAAGGGGAAGCTGAGAACCAGATGGCTAGGACCATATACAGTGGAGAAATGCCATGACAATGGATCTGTCCTCATTCGAACCATTGATGAGGAAGCCATTCCCATGCTTGTCAATGGGCATCGATTGAAGATCTACAGGAAGCCTATCTCAAGACAAGAGTTTATCAAAACAATGGAGAAGGCAGTGTTGGTCATAGAGAAGGGTCCTGCCCCTGCTTTGGGCACACCCTGAAGAATCTAAAAAAAAAAAAAATAATAAAGATCCTGTTGTGGTAAAAACACAACACCCCCTATTATTGATGCGTCCACTTCGAATAATGGGGACCCTTTCTATAAAAATTTTAGCTAAGCACCTTTTTGGATTTTTATTTTAGTTAATTGTCCTACGCTTTCGTTAATTTTTAGTTTTCTTTGGATTCTTGTTTTGATTACTTTGTTAGAATCGATTTTTTATAAGCTTCACATTGACGCTTGTTTGGTCTCATTTGGTCAACTGGTTTGAAAATGGCACTCATTTGAAAATCTGATTATTTATGTAGCCTGGGTTGAAATTGCATAAAATGTACAATATTGCATTTTGTAAATAAATTAGTTCAATAACGCATTCATTCTAAATATTAATTTATAGCGAGTTCTTTTTACTAACATTTTTCCGTTTTTAGTTATGCAGCCAAATAATGAAGCATCGGGACTTAAGAAATTCACTCCAATTTTCAAATCAAATCTTAATCTCGAAAAACCAAATATTCAAGTGGCTGTAGTTTATTTTATTATTTTTAATTATTTTTCAAGTGGCTGTAGTTTAGATAATTTCACAACTTAATTAAAATTCATAAACCAAAATAAAAAATTAATCTTTAATATTAAATCTTAAATTAATTAAATTAATTATTATTTAAAAATATAATTAAATTAAAATTTAATATATAAAAAATATAAAAAAAAATGATCTTAATCGCATCGGGAGCTTCCAAATAACATGTTTATAAAAGCCCGATGGCCGATCCCAACACTCCATACCTTCGATCGCCGAAAAGCAAAAGGCATATCGCATCGGGAAGCTCATGCGCCAAAGTTTAAAAAACCCGATACTATGTCCTCCCGATTTGCCGATGCGAAAAGACATGAAGTGCTTACCATAACTTTCATAGCCGATTAGCATTGTTTTGGTTTTGACTTTTAAATTCACTCATACATATGAGTGAGGTAAGTTAGTCCATTTTATTGTTTATTAGTTTTAATATTTATTAACTTAAATAATTAATTTTATATTAATTAATTTAAATTTAATTCATTAAATTAAATTTAAATTTAAATATTGTTTAAATTAGTATTAATTAGTTTATAATATTTAATTAGATTAATTTGTTAATTATATTAGTTAATTATAATAGTTAGTTAGATATTAATTAATAAATAGTTTACTAATAATTAGATATTAGTTAGTTAGATTAATGATTAACAATTAAATTAGAGACTAATTTAGGATTAGATTTTTAATTCAAATTCTGATTTTTAGCCCAGCAACAGAATTTCCAGATTCATGCAAAATTTGACTCATCAACTTTGGAAGCACATACAATGAGTTTTACTTGGCCAAATGAGGCCCAGGACGGCTCATTGGAAAGAGAAAATCAAGGAGAACATTTTGGAGGAGGTTTCGCTGACAGATTTGGTCATTTATTGGGTCAAAAATCAGGCAGAAGATCAAGCTACGAATTTTGAAAACAAAATCATTTTTCTGAGTTTTATTTTCATTGGTCCAGGCCTCTTCTAATTGCAGATTCACTCGTTAATGATATTCTTGGCCAATTAAATCATCCCAGGCATCAAAAGAGAATTTATATTTTATAGAATTAGATTGGATTTGATTTAAAGGCCAGCAATGCTATTTTGATTTTATTGTTGCATTTTAATTTATTTTGATTCCTTTTTGCAGGAAAACAGTGGAAAGAATATGGAGAAAAAGATCTTAATCAATGAGAAGGCTCCAGCAATTGAAGATCAGGATTTTTGAGCAAATAAAATTGGATTTAATAGATTTCTTTTCAACAAACTCTTCTCTCAAGAATTCCTTCACAAATATTATAAATAACATATTGCAGAATGTAAAAGGGGCTGCTCCCCTCTGCAATTTTAGACTCCATGAAAGCATTATTGTAATTGGAATTTAGAGTTGTAGGAGGGAGGAGTGAAAAATCTCAGATCTGGGAATTATTGAGGATTTTTCCTTTGCATCTTGGATTATGTATGAGGGGCAGAGTTTGCACTATTGTGGCTCTAGTTTTAAAGGCAGAAGTTCAAGCAATGTAAAGGACTGTTGGAGACCAAGATCAGAGAAATGGATGCAATAAATTGGTATTTTTAATACTACTATTTCAAATATCAGTTTCATTTTTATGGTAATAGGAATGTGTCATTTTATTCATGTTTGAGCACTATTGTCAATATGGGTAGTTTGTCTCAATGTTGTTATCATGTATCTCTGTTCTTATGGATTAATTTCTGATTTCTGAATAACTATTTACTCATAAATCTGCCTTATTAAAACTGATTTATTGAATGGTAATATGTTGTGAACTATTTACACATATTATTGTTTAGTTATTGGATTTGTTGATTTGATAATCAATATCATTTATGTGAACTACTTCCTGAGTGTTGTTGGTTTATTATTTCAGTTAAGAGGTCTCAATAGGATTTGTTTTGATATCCATAATATCAGTTAATTGAACTACTTCATTAACTTGATATTCATTATAAACAAGACATATCTAAATCCCAATACTTTAATTATCTTGCTCTTAGTTGGGTTAGATCTATATCTGCCTAATTAAGATAGGATTTAGATTAGTTTCTTTTACTTGCATCATAGAATAAGCTTGCATTTAGAGTAAATTCTACATTCTTTTAAGTCCTCTCCTCAAAGAGGCAAAATTTTAGTTGTGGCTTGGCTGAACCCAAATCAGCTTAAGGGTCATTCTCTTGCCTGATCAGCAAGAAGAAGTGATCTGATGTCCCTGTCTATTGGTAGTTAAAGGTACATTATAAACCAATATCAATAGGGAGAAGGTAACTGGACCTAGATGAACAGTCGGAGCCACCACACCAAACGGAAAAGGAGCTGCTTTTAAGGTCCGGACCGGGTGGTTTTCCCCCAATGTTGTTGCAGCGATTTTCGAGGCATCAACATTTTTGGCGCTAGAAGGAGGGCTGAGAAATTTGTCTATTGGAGTCTTTTCAATTTTAACATTTTGTTTATGGCTCCTCTTAAACTTCCAATATGGAGTTGTATCCATGGACGTGCATCCTCCAATACTCCACCCGAAGTGGTAAGACTCTT
Source organism: Pinus tabuliformis (assembly GCA_031772625.1). NCBI lineage: Eukaryota > Viridiplantae > Streptophyta > Pinopsida > Pinales > Pinaceae > Pinus > Pinus tabuliformis. The sequence goes on along the minus strand of CM062816.1, from coordinate 238,346,946 downwards.
CTCTCAGGCAAAGTTTAATGGTAAGAGAAATTCTTCTGCTTTTAACCATGTCTTTGAATTTATTCAAAATGTTTCAAATTATGATTTTCAAGGAATTGATGAGGGCATTTTATGCAGAATTTTTACTCTCACATTTGCGGCAAAAGCCAGAAACTGGTGCAAAACTCTTCCAGTTGCCTCAATCCATAGCTGGGATCAATTTGTTACAATTTTCATTTGTAAATTTGACGGCTATAATTATGAACGGGTATGTGAAGAAATTGAATATCTACGTAGGTTTGAAAATGAGTCTATTAATGATTTTAAATTTCGATTTCATTTGAATTGCTTAAGATTTAAGGACGAAGATAAACTTACAGAAGAAGAATCATTAGATTGGTTTAGATATATTAGTTCTCTTCCAACCATTCCCAATCCATATGAAATTGATTCAAGCTTTGTTCCATCCCCTTCCAATACAAATGAGAATCCCAATTTGGATGTGCAAATAAATGGTGATGAAGTGGTTTTACAAAGCTTGGAAAATATTTCCATTCAAATGCAAGAAGACAACAATAGCAATTTTGGGGAAAAAGCCGCCTTGAAATCTGAAAGCTACTTTGAAGTAAATTCGGAAAATCAAATCGCAAATCAGCAAGTACAAGCAGCAATCAAAGTAAATAAAATGCAAACTGCTGTACAAATTTCTGAATTTCTCCATGATGAGCAAATGCAAAAATCAGAAAAGCAAAGCAGCGTTCTTCAAGAAAGCATATGCACACAAAGGAATGATCAGCAATCTGAAATTTACAATGAGCATAACGCACAAGAGTTCTCAAACAGAGACAGTTTTAAATGCATTGTTTCAGGTTCACATTTTTCCCTTTATCCTGATATTTTTAATGATAGTAATTTTTCTCCTCTTAGTATCAATGATATTTCAGAAATTAAAGAGGATGATTTAAATGAATTACCATTAAATTTTTATCAAGATAAAGAAACAATAATTGATCATTCTTTTGCCATTAATGAACATGAAATTCTTGTTCCTTCTTGTTTGGATATATTGGATGAGATTGAAGGGAATTCTAGAGAATCTTGTGAGGTCATTTATGATGATTACTCTGATATTGAGGATGTTGATTTCAATTTTTCTCAAGAGAATCCTCATGATAAAATTCAAATAACATCTGAGGATGAAGAACGCTTCAATTTAGGAATTATCTCAACTAATCCTCATTTTAGAGCAGCAAATTATCTTCATGATTTCACCATTCAAGAAATCATTCCAATTTATGATTCATATGAGGATCAAACTCCCATTCCTATTCATAATCCTAATTCGTTTTCTATTTCACAAGTTGGAATTCAAAATTATTCAAATTCCATAATTCTGGCCATTCCTTGTGAAAATGAAATCGTTTCAAAACAATCCCAAATGTGCTGTAACATTAGTTGTACAAATAGTGATTTCATTTTAGTTTTTCTTTCACAACTATTTTGTTTAAACTTAGATTTATTTTCTGATTTTATTTTGCAGAATTGTCACACTTTTCGCTGGCATATTGAACACCTTACTATCAAACACTCAATTGATGCATTGCCCAATTGGGAAATTCAAGTTTCATATTATAATCATCAGCATCGAAAGATATTAATATTCCAATTTATATCAATGCTAATGTTTCATCAAAAGCTTCTATCTTTTCAAAGGCAATGTCAACAAGAGAATGTATTTTTGCAATCTGGCCAGCAATTCAATTCAATTAACAAATTGTCATTTTATTTGAAAGGCTTCCATCCATTTTTCATTGACTCATTTGAAAATTGTTTGGAAATTTTTCCTTCAAGGAAAATTGTCAATGATTTAACAGTTCTACATAACACTAACAAATTTTTTCAGGTCAAAGAATCTAAAAGCTCATCTTCACAATCTGGCCTGTTATCTCTTCCTTTGAACATTTCTCAATCCTTAATAGAAATCCATCCAGATTTTTATGATCCAATTGGTAGTCAATTGGAAAGAAAATTTCAGGAGAGAGAGATTTTAATTAAGTTCCTAACAATAATTGTACATTCTGATTTCATATTTATTTTCCTTAGTTTAGTCAAATCTGTATTTTTATTACTAACATTTGAACTGTACATAAACGCGGGAATAAAAATGAGAAAATGGCTACACTGGAAATATGACTATACCTAGTCATTTTCATGTATATGGTTAGAATAGGAGTAGAATTAATTTAGTTAGTTTGTTTTGTATAGATAATTTATTTTTAACAGTTCTATAGATTAAAAATAAAACAAAGCAATCAGCCATTCTCATACATGTTCAGTGAAAACATTTTTCCCTATCAGAAGATTTTAATTCTTTCTTTCTTTTAAATTTCTTACAGCAATACCTCTACTCTGCCTATTTCGAATAATGTCTTGATTAAATTCAATTAAAGTTGCACTTGGTATCGATTGCCTCAAAGCCACTTTTCTTCATTTCGGGATTTCCTTCTAAGATTTTCTTTTGAAATTTATATGGTAAGGATTTGAGGATAAAAAAGCTTCATGACCCCATTATCCCATGAAATGTATCACTGTCTATCATAAGCTTAATTCTAATTCAATCATTATTAGTCAGTCTAACCTTTCACGGTAATCATATGAAGTTCATATTATCTTCCTCGGAGTTTGCTAAAAGCTGATTTTAAGGATGTCCATTTTGCCAAGTGCACACATTCAAATCTGTTTTGATATTTTTCTACAATTAGTGACTTAATCTCATTCTAATCTTTTGTTTATTATCTGATGTTGTAAAATGCATCATCTTTATTTACTAAAGGCATTATTAAACAGTCACTATAACAATACAGATTTTTCTCAAGATTAATTCGCAATGAGCAGAGGTAATAAATTGTTGTTTCACTTCAAAAGGGAAGCATAGCTTAATATTTATTTCTGGTAAATTTTACATTTCCTGAACATGAATAAAAAGATTTTATTCTGGCTGATTGCACACTTAGATTTAGAATAAATAATGAGACGATTTTAAACGAAGAATAAATTTTTGATAAACCAAAGGAAGAATTTGAAGATTCGTAAGGTAAAATTCGCAAACAATTTCCTTCCAGGTATGCATTTGCAAGTTCGTTCTCATCTCTTATTAGTTTCTCTTTTCCTTAGTTTATTTTTGATTCGTGTTCTATTTTATTTACAAGTTTTCATTTGTTTTCAAAAACTTGAAGTAAGCAGTAAACCCATTTCAAATTTGCAATAGGCTCAGGGAAATTTTATTTGTGATGCATTAGAATTTAAGCATTTTTTAATTTTGCTGTTATTCACTTAGAAAATCCAATTCAAATTCCAGGAATATCATAAGACCATTCGCATCATAAGATTTCATCGGAAGTACTTCTTAGCATTTCTTTTGATAACAAATTGTTCATAAAATACCTCCGATGTATTATCTTACTCATATGCCATATCGCATTTCGCATATCAGAGCTTTGCAGTTGAAGTATACTTCCATTATTGTGAATCGCCAATAATCGACTTTACCGATGTTGCGATAAACACATAATCCCGGACCCGATATAAAATTCAAATCAAAGTCATAAAATTATCGCGTCCGTTTAATCGCAATAATGGTAAGAGCATAACTTTTAAAGGGCCGACGTCTCGGATTCGATATGTTATCAAATTTTCATCATAAAGTTATCGGGTCCACTCTTCATCGCATATCGGCATCGCAAGAATCATATCGTGTTATATCGGGTACCAAAAGTTTGCCAATCGCCGATATCGCAATCGCTTCATCGCATTGTTATTTATGCTTACATCAAATCTCTGATTCTACGATGTGCGATGTGGGAAGCAGAGTGTCAATATTCTCCAATCCCGGATATAATATTTCTTTAATGATGCGATCATAGCACAACTTCTCATCGCATATTTTCATATCGGCGATTCGCCATTGCAACCTTTGATGCAAAAACTTCCAATGCATGCCTATAAGCCGTTAACATTTAATCAATATATGGCATAGCAATAAAATTGAAGTCTTGCAAATTAAACTTAAAGCATGATGAAGAAACACGTTTTGTGGATCATCCGATGAGGCGATGTGTTAAAGCAAGCTTGGGAAACCACTATGGTAAAAAGGCAATTAATAACCAATTTGCAGCATATTCAAATTATTTCAATTTCTCATACATTTTAGTTTAAATATATAATTCCATAATTAAAAATGGAATTCAAGACCTCTCTATCTTCATATTTAAATTTTATTATCGTAGATTTGGTCTTGATTCTGTACAATTTATAAAATCATGGAGTTTATATAAAACTAATAATATTTTGAGAAACAGTCATTACTGCAAATTCTCATTTTCATTTCTGATGCATTTCTTTTGATTTCAATTCCCTTGAGCACTAAGCATTCCATTTTTTACTGCGTTCTTTAGTTTAAATAAAATAAATAATGATTTTGGGGTTATATGATTTTGGTTAATGTGACTTCCTCATATTGTTAATGATAATTAAAATAAGAAGTAAGCTACTTTGGAGAAACTGATACCTTTCAGGTAAGATCAAAAGCAATGATCCAATGGTAAGATTCGTGTACCCACTTTCATTAATTTCCATTTCATCACTTTAGTTTCATTTTTGTTTTTAAATTATGCTGATATAAAACTCTGTTTTGCAGCTCTTCATAAAATTTTTCAATCTTCTGCCGAATCATATTTTCGAAGTCCATACTCTTCTCCTGGCTTAATTTCAAGAAGCAGCGATAATCTTCATCGAAACAACTACACCAGGAAGTTTCTGAACCTTTAATCTGTTTCTTTAAGCATTCCTTTTCTTTTAGAAAATGATTAAGATGATGCTTGGGAACAAGAAGACTCATATCAAACAGAAATTATTCATTGTGGTTGAATTTTACGATCACTGTTATCTAAAAACCTAAAGCATTCACAACTCTGCAAGGTATGTTTTTCTAAATCTCAACATAAGAAGGAATGATTACATGCTTATTTTCTTTTTCTTCATATTGTTGGAGACATTGGTATAAACATTCTTGTTTGAGTTTATCTTGCGAGACTTGGATTTTCCTTTCCATTTTTAGAGATTTCTTTGTTTTTATTTTTGTTCGCTGATTTCTTTTCTCATTTTAGCATAAGAATTCTTTTCCTTTGGATTTCAATTTTGATTTTGGTGAATTTGTCATTATTTATATGGAAGGCCTATTTGTTACCTAACAATGGTCAGGATACGTGGAGAAAAATTGTTAATAGTCATCTATTAGCTTTTTCTTAAATCTCTTAATGAAGTTTGATTTTCTTATTATAGAGGTAAACATACTTAAGGAAGAGATTACCAATCAAGAGAAGTTGGCAAAGTATCATAAAATCTGAAAATTTCTTTTTCATCAAATTGTAATCATTTTGAGATTTCAAAATTTTATTAAGATCTTTCAAAGTTTTATTATCAGTCAAGAAAAGTTATTTTTAACCAAGTAAAGACACGTTACAGCAAAGCACCTTTAACTCTGAAATTGTCATTCTTAACTCTTAAGGAGTCAATGATTCTCCCTGTCCCAAAGAGTCTTATTTTCTAGAGTATAGTCCAGAAATATATTTAAACTTAAAAGATAAGGGGTCTCATCATGAGCCTGCTTACCATGATCATAGGGGAAAAATAGGCTGACATTACCAATACTGCTAAACAAACCAGGGTAATGGCTTATGATTGCAAACAATTATAAGACAAGGGGTCTCATCACGAGCCGGCTTGTTCAGCCCAATTTTAACCAGTGAATGGCATTGTCAACTATCTGGCTACCATAATAGGACAATGGCTTTTAAGATTTAATAAAAAAATAAAAATAAAAATTAAAAAAAATAAAATAAAAAGTAATACATATATAAATGGATTTATCTCTAGGTCAATAATTCTTGAAAAGATGGGATTCTGAATCATTGATGATTAAAAAGTAACCCTGTCGAAACTATAGACATTTGCTGGCAGCAGTGGCTCTACCTATGACAAAGGAGTATATTTTGAAAGCTAAGCTGTAAAGTGACCCCTGCTTTATCTCTACAACTAATTAAGGACTGATATAGAGTTTTGAAATATTTTAATTTATGAGGAATTTTAAGAAAATTACAGTTAGATGATTCTTGCTTTTAGTCAGACTAATGAACCTAGTCAAGCATTTCACGCAAAATTTTCTCTTCTTTAATTATTTTTACTTTAATTTTAGGAAAATCTCATTCATAACAAAAAGAGATAACTAGTTCTTCTCTCATGTGTCGCCAATTGTTGTGGTAAAAACACAACACCCCCCATTATTGATGCGTCCACTTCGAATAATGGGGACCCTTTCTATAAAAATTTTGGCTAAGCACCTTTTTGGATTTTTATTTTAGTTAATTGCCCTACGCTTTCGTTAATTTTTAGTTTTCTTTGGATTCTTGTTTTGATTGCTTTGTTAGAATCAATTTTTTATAAGCTTCACATTGACGCTTGTTTGGTCTCATTTGGTCAACTGGTTTGAAAATGGCACTCATTTGAAAATCTGATTATTTATGTAGCCTGGGTTGAAATTGCATAAAATGTACAATATTGCATTTTGTAAATAAATTAGTTCAATAACGCATTCATTCTAAATATTAATTTATAGCGAGTTCTTTTTACTAACAATTTTTCCGTTTTTAGTTATGCAGCCAAATAATTAAGCATCGGGACTTAAGAAATTCACTCCAATTTTCAAATCAAATCTTAATCTCGAAAAACCAAACATTCAAGTGGCTGTAATTTATTTTATTATTTTTAATTATTTTTCAAGTGGCTGTAGTTTAGATAATTTCACAACTTAATTAAAATTCATAAACCAAAATAAAAAATTAATCTTTAATATTAAATCTTAAATTAATTAAATTAATTATTATTTAAAAATATAATTAAATTAAAATTTAATATATAAAAAATATAAAAAAAAATGATCTTAATCACATCGGAAGTTTTAATCGCATCGGGAGCTTCCAAATAACATGTTTATAAAAGCCCGATGGCCGATCCCGACACTCCATACCTCCGATCGCCGAAAAGCAAAAGGCATATCGCATCGGGAAGCTCATGCGCCAAAGTTTAAAAAACCCGATACTATGTCCTCCCGATTTGCCGATGCGAAAAGACATGAAGTGCTTACCATAACTTTCATAGCCGATTAGCATTTTTTTGGTTTTGACTTTTAAATTCACTCATACATATGAGTGAGGTAAGTTAGTCCATTTTATTGTTTGTTAGTTTTAATATTTATTAACTTAAATAATTAATTTTATATTAATTAATTTAAATTTAATTCATTAAATTAAATTTAAATTTAAATATTGTTTAAATTAGTATTAGTTAGTTTATAAGAGCTTTTGAAGGATGGCGGGTGAGCAGCGCGACTAGGGTTTCGGCGTTCAGCGTCGGTTACAGCTCTGGAGCATTACAAAACCAAACTTGCAGAACTATACCGTAAAGGCCACAGGTTGTCAAAGCAGATGGGGGCAGAGGGGTCCAGTGGGACCCCTTCGTTTAAACAGGTCCTTCTGCATAAGCATCAGCAGAACACGACAAAGGGCGTCAGAATCGAAGGGCTGCACAGTGCAAGCCAGAATAGCAGGCAAAAGGGGTTAAAGAAACCTATGCCCTCGGATAGGACAGTAATCGGAACAGAAGACAAAGATTCTGAGAGGCAGAATCATGAAGGCACTCAAGACAAAACCAATAGCATCTCTCAGCCCTCAGAAAACGAGGAGGAGGGCAGGAAAAATGACAAAGTCCAGCCGGAGAAGGGAGAGGGTTCCAGCGCAATCCCCAATAGAAACCTGGGGAATGGCAATGCATGTAAGCCAAAGAAAAAGGATAGCCTACGAGTGACTATTACTGACCCCGAGATCCAGGCCTATAGGGAGCATATGGCTGAACACGCCATCATCTGCAAATTTATGGGAATATGGCCCTCTGAGAGAACCCTGTGTCAATGGATCAAACAGCAGTGGAGGCCAAAAGGAGATGTGCAGTTACACTTGGGAGCCAAAGGGTTTTTCACAGTAGTCTTTACAAGTTTAGAAGACAAAGACAGGGTGTTCGAAGGCGGCCCTTATTTCTTAGCGGCAGCTGGTTTATATATAAGACCATGGAAGCCGAACTTTGTACCAGAAAGGGAATCCTTTACTCAAGTCCCGGTATGGATCAGGCTCTTCTCTCTCCCCATTGATTACTGGTGTTTATCTGCCCTTAAGCAAATAGGAGATAAGTTGGGAACATTTGTCAAAGCCTCGGAAGCGACTATGCAGAAAAGGTACACTACCTACGCCAGAATCTGTGTAGAGATGGACGTATCCGGTGCACTCCATGAAGGGTTGTGGCTGGAATACAGAGATGAGGAATATTTCCAAGCTTTAGATTATGAACAAATTCCTTTTAGATGCCGGAAATGCCATGTGCATGGTCACTTGGTAAGGGAGTGTCCGTTGAACAGAAAGGAGGCAGCAGAGGACAAAACACAGAGCAACACAGACAGGAATAACTTTACAAAACCAAAGAACAGACAAAGAGCAAACAGACGAAGGAATACCAAAGGACATACAGAAAGAAACTTCCTCAGTAACCCCTTTGAGATCTTGGATCCAGACACTGACTCGGAGGCGAAAAAGAATATTCCTGAGGGGGAGGAAGAGCGAAGAGAACCGGAGAAATTTACAGGGGAAGGCAAGGGAGATGAAACATTCAATGGCGAAATCCATATGCAGGACAGAAATGCTGAAACGGATGAAGAAACAGATATGCTTACAAGCGAGGCAGGCAGTGAAGATCTAGAATTCGAAGACACCTTAGCAAAGGAAGGGTTGGACCTCACGCAGCTTGTGGAAAGATGGAGAGCCAAGGGGATTGAAGCAGTTCCGGAGGAAGAGATCACAAAGGTCAGGAACCTTTTCATAGCGCAGCAGAAGGCAGTTTATGAAAAACAGAAGAACAAATTGGGTATCATCAAAGGAAATATGCCACACCACAAATTAATACTTGGGGGAACCTCAGGCTCTAGGCATAAACGCCGAAGAGGCCGCAAGACTGACCAGGAACACTTGCAGGAGGTAGGCGAGATGCTTATCAACGCAGGCCAAATAAGACAGATTAGTGAGTACCCCTCTTTTCCTAAGATTGTTTAATGATGAAGATAGTATCATGGAATACAAGAGGCATTAACAGCGTAGCCAAACAGAGGCTGCTAAAAAGGCAAATGGAGAAGAACCATCCGAATTTACTATTCCTTCAAGAAACTAAATGCAACAAAACCCTCATTGAAAAGCTTCGAGTCAAGTTAGGAAGGCATTTTGAAGTGCTGGAAATAGAAAGCAAAGGACGCGAAGGAGGTATCGCTACATTCTGGGATTCGAGAAGATACCAGTTCCTTTCGGCTGAAGCAAGCAAAAACTACCTCGCGTTGGAATTGCAACCAACAGGTATTTCCACTTCTTTCATTTGTATTAATGTCTATAGTCCTCAACGGCTAGATGACAAGATAAACTTCCTAGCCTCTTTAAATAATTTACTAGAAAGAAACAATGGTGCCAACTTCATTCTAGGGGGTGACTTCAATATGATCACTTCCCTCCTGGAGAAAAAAGGAGGACTCAGGAAACTCAACAGGGATGGGGAAGTCTTCATTAGTTTTATTGACAATACCAGATTAGTCGATGTCCATCCAAAGCAGGGTCAGTTCACCTGGAACAATCGAAGGGGGGGGGGAAAGGCTAATCTCTTCCAGATTGGACCGCTTCCTAATCTCGGAAAGCTTCATTCTAGAAGGCAAAACAGTTGAATCGAATATCCTCCCTAGCGGAGGATCGGACCACTGGCCGATTTCTTTAGCTGTTGAACTGCAGGGTACTCCAAGAAATAAACCTTTTAGGTTTGAGAAGTTTTGGATTGAACACCCCAATTTCCTTACAAGCGTGGAAAAATGGTGGTCAGAACCTTTAGAGGAAACCGGATCCAAAATGTTCCGTCTACAAACGAAATTAAAACACATCAAATTGAAATTGAAAGAGTGGAACAGAACAGTCTTTGGTAATATTTTTCAGGAAAAAGCAATTATTGAACAACAGCTGGAGCAAATTCACAAGGACGGGGCAGTTGGCACTAGAACTGAGGAAACCTGTGAAATTGAAAAAGAGCTGACCCAGCAGTGGCACAATAGGTGCAAGCAAGAAGAATCACTCTGGAAGCAGAAATCAAGAATTCAATGGTTGAAAGAAGGGGAGCAAAACACCAAATTCTTCCACAGATCAGCCATGGACTACAGAAATACTAACAAAATCCTGGAACTGAAAAACAATGAAGGGGAACTCATCAGGAATCACAGCGAGATCTCAACCACTCTGGTTGAACACTTCAGCCTCATAGCGCAGGAACCAAGAATAGACAGGAGAGATGCAATCGATGAATTAACTACGGTCATACCCAAGATAATCACTGATGAACAGAACTGGGCCCTCAGAAGAAGAATAACAATGGAAGAGGTTGAGGAAGCTGTCAGAAGTATGCCTAATGACAAAGCCCCCGGACCGGATGGGTTCACCATCAATTTCTATAAGGCCTGTTGGAACATAGTCAAACAAGACATTTGGGAGATTGTGGAAGATTCCAGAAGGTCCAAATCGATTCTCAAATCTCTAAACTCAACCTTTATTGCTTTGATTCCTAAAGTTGAGGAAGCCAACACTCCAGACAAGTTCAGACCCATTGCACTCTGTAATGTCATTTATAAAATTATTTCTAAAGTCATAGCCAACAGACTGAAGGCTATCCTCCCTGGCATCATTTCCCAGGAACAGTCGGGATATGTTGAAGGAAGACAGATTTTAGACAACATCTTGCTTGCCCAGGAGATGATCCATTCGCTCCATTCACAAAAAGCAGCAGGAATGCTCATGCAATTAGATCTTTCTAAAGCCTATGACAAGGTCAGTTGGTCCTACCTGGAAGCAGTGTTAAGAGCTTTTGGATTTAGTCAGCAATGGATCCAATGGGTTGTGGCCCTCATCAAATCTCCTAGATACTCCATCCTCGTCAATGGCGCCCCCTCAACTCCCTTCAGCCCTTCTCGCGGCATCCGACAGGGAGACCCTTTATCCCCCTTCCTGTTTGTTATTCTAATGGAGGGCCTAGGCAGACTAATTGCAAAGAAAAAAGAAGAGGGACTGTTAACAGGATTGCAACCGATACGTTCCAGCCGAGCTACCACGCATCAACAGTTCGTTGATGACACCATGCTGCATGGCATCCCCACTGTAAAAGAGGCAATGGCTTTCAAAAACATTCTTAATCTTTTTAGCAAGGCTTCCGGGATGGAAATTAATTTCTCCAAATCGACTATTTTCTTCTTCAACACGCACCGTGCAGTCCAATCTCATCTTTCTAGGCTATTGGGGTTCAAAATTGGTTCTCTTCCTTCCAGGTATTTGGGGGCACCCCTGACTCTCAAACCTTGGAAAAGGAACCATTGGGAGAAAGTCCTTGACAATATGGAAAGAAGAAGCAAACATTGGACTAACAGGGCTCTGAATTTTGCAGGTAGGTTAGTTCTCACCAAAGCAGTCCTGCAGGCCATCCCTCAGTATATGCTCTCAATCTTACCAGCTCCCAAAGGAATTATAGATCGCATGAGAAGCATACAGCGCTCATTCCTTTGGAGTGGCAACAGTGAGAAGCAAAAGTGGTCGCTGGTGGCGTGGCGGAAATTATGTAGGCCTAAGAATAGGGGTGGTCTGAACTTGGTCGATCCCTCTGTAGTCAACAGGAGTTGCGGAGCTAAAATCTGGTGGCGGTGGATTTCAGACACCAACTTACCATGGGCTACGTTGTGGAAGGATAAATACAGCCCGAACAGTTCCAATCTAGATTTAATTAGGATGCAGGGAACGCCCAAGGGCTCTCCTATATGGAATCATGCCCAAGCCAACAGATCCATTGTTCAGGACCATAGCTTCTGGGAGATAAGAAACGGATCCCAGGCGCTTTTCTGGGAGGATGCGTGGCAACAGGCTCCAAGATTGGACACCCCCCAATTTCAAACTGTGAAACTTAACTCCCAAATCCAGGGTAACTTCAGAGTTAACCAATATTGGAACTCCACAGGTGAGGACCCGGATTGGCGGGAATGGACAATCTTCAACACGAACTGCATCGGAGATATCCAGGACACCTATCAAACCTTGAATCAAATTCTCCTCAAACGGAAGATCCGAGTAACGGCTGAAAATGATAAGCTCAGATGGGGACCAAAAGGCAACGGGGAATTCTCTCTGAAAGAAGCAAGAGACATGATCGAACGAGAAGGGCAACCAGACATCATTCCCTGGACTGCTAAAGTTTGGGACAACCTTCTATGGCCGAAAGTCAGAACTTTTCTTTGGCTTCTAATGCAAAAGAAAACCCTAACGTGGGAAAACTTATTGAAAAAAGGATTTACAGGACCCTCTAGATGCCCCATGTGTCTGAAGGAAGAGGAAACCATGAATCATCTTTTTAACTCCTGTGATTGGGCATCACAGCTATGGCAATGGATGGAGGATATGCTGGAAACGTCTGATAGGAACAGGGACTCGATTCAGGAAACCATCAGTAACTGGCGAAGGAACTTCTCTAGAATTCAGAGGGTGGAAAGTATTTGGAAATGCGTCCCGGGCTTTATAACCTGGACAACCTGGAAAGAGAGAAATCGTCGAATCTTCATGGAGGAAGTAAGAAGCATTGACTTGGCAAAAGAATCCATAATAAGTAACATCAAGCAGCTAATACAAGTTAAGGGCAAAACAAACACAAATGAAAAACCAACTGCTCAAGACCTGCGCATTTTAAAAAGGTTTCAACTGGAAGCCTCTAGTAATCCACCTTTGGGGGTCAACAGAGCTCAACCTACTACACAGAGTCAACGATGGCTTCGTCCTCCTGAAGGTAGCCTAAAATTAAATTTCGATGGAGCTTCAAGGGGCAACCCAGGCGCTGCTGGCATCGGAGGCGTCATTCGGAACCAAGACGGAGACATCATCCATATCTACTGCAGGGCGTTAGGGGTTTGCACGAATAATGAAGCAGAATTCGCAGCACTTGAGCAAGGATTGAAGATTATAAGGACCATGAGACGGGGGAATTTCATTGTGGAGGGTGACTCTGCTTTGACCATCTCAGTGGCTAGACGATTGCAAGCAGGAACGAAAGCCAACAAAGCCACCAAGCACTGGAGACTGGCCAAGGCAACGGAAAGCATAGAGGAAGTGATTGCCAATTTGAGAGGTATTGTCTTTCAATCGGTGAGAAGAAAGGCTAATGGGCTGGCTGACTTCCTGGCAAACCACGGGGCGGACAAGCCGAATACAATCACAAACAGCTGTTGGCCCGATATTACATGCCCAATCCTCAAGGATACATGTGCCCGGCTAGCAGCAATCGACTCAAATCAATCTTAGCCGATAATGGCTTAGATATACGGCACCGGATGGAAATTTACGGCGGATTAGCGAGCACTTACGACAGGTTTCAAATTATGATGGAACGCAACGGAAGAAGGGTTAAATGGCGGCGACAAACCAGCCATCTCAACGATCATCACAGATCGTGCCACAAGTTTCACAATACCGAGAGCATTTATCGCAGATCATCTGGCAACCCACCGTATCACAAGGAATCAGTAGCATTTATGGTAGTGGGAATGCAGTCAGGGAAGACAAGCACTCACAGTATGGGAAAGCGGAAGAAGGGTAAACAGAGCCTGTCCGAATCCATCAGTGTTCATAACGATCCTTCGGAGGTACAGCATACTTGGCAATTTAATCAATGGTTCTCGCGCTACCACAGTCATTTTATGTCATTCGGCTTCAGCTCCGCGTGTGCGAACCGCCATCGAATTGACGGCAACAGTACCCTCATCTGCAGCAAAATCAAGCCCGAACTCGGTTGCATCAACATCCGCGATGGCTATATAACCATGGGTCTTCGCTCTGCTCTCATTACTGTTTCATTTCAGAGGGCAGACTCACCTTTAGAAAGCAAGAGGATTTCTGGTTGGAGGAAAAAGAGCGTGGCCAGGATGGATGCCAGCGGGTGCCGGAATGATGCTGCTAACCAGGACCTGTTGGAAGCAAGGCAGGGCTATGAGACCCGGGCAGCCGCAAGGAATAAACGCAAGGTGGAGGAGCTGGAAGCGCAGGTAAAGCAAGTGGAGGACGGGCGTACCGTTGAGGAGATTTCCACAGAGGTGGACTGGTTAAGGGACCCCGGCACACCGTCGAAGAGGGCTACGCAGTTTGTAAGAACGAAGGCGGAAAGCTGGAGGACTAAGATGCTGATTGCCAAAGCCCTGGAGACTGTGGAGAAAGAGAAGCAGAATATAGTTACCGAGGTGATTGTCACAGACGAGCAGATGGGGAAGATTATAAACTACAACAATACTCTGGAAGGGCGGATTAACACAGTCCATGAAGCTGTTCAAGTTGTTAACAGGAAGCTCACCCTCCTTATTCAGATCCTGAGAGACACGGTTAATGCTGCCCCAGGAGCCTCTCAACCTGCCAAAACAGGGGCAGAGGAAAATGAAACTCTGGAAGCAATGCAAGCCCGAATGAACACCCATATGCGGCAGATGGGGCTGGATACCATCAGCCAGATGGGAAAATTCATCTAATTTCAGTCCCGGTGTGGCTCTCTTTAGCTCTTTCTGTGCCTCTGTTACAGTTTGTCATGTCTTTGTTCCAGTTTGTCATGTCTTTGTTCCAGTCTATCTATGTGTTTGCCATACTTTGTTATGTGTTGTTTATGTCGGCTGTTAGGAAAAAGTTTAGGTCAAGCTGCCCTGCGAGGTATGTTGTTCATAGTCATGTTTTGGAGAAAACTTTGAGCAGAGGTGTAGCTATGGTTCACTGTTATTTCCTGCTCTCGATCCGCCATCGCGGATTTTTTGTACTATATTTGGTTATATAATATAATCTCCTGACTTACAAAAAAAAAAATTAGTTTATAATATTTAATTAGATTAATTTGTTAATTATATTAGTTAATTATAATAGTTAGTTAGATATTAATTAATAAATAGTTTACTAATAATTAGATATTAGTTAGTTAGATTAATGATTAACAATTAAATTAGAAACTAATTTAGGATTAGATTTTTAATTCAAATTCTGATTTTTAGCCCAGCAACAGAATTTCCAGATTCATGCCAAATTTGACTCATCAACTTTGGAAGCACATACAATGAGTTTTACTTGGCCAAATGAGGCCCAGGAGGGCTCATTGGAAAGAGAAAATCAAGGAGAACATTTTGGAGGAGGTTTCGCTGACAGATTTGGTCATTTATTGGGTCAAAAGTCAGGCAGAAGATCAAGCTACGAATTTTGAAAACAAAATCATTTTTCTGAGTTTTATTTTCATTGGTCCAGGCCTCTTCTAATTGCAGATTCACTCGTCAATGATATTCTTGGCCAATTAAATCATCCCAGGCATCAAAAGAGAATTTATATTTTATAGAATTTGATTGGATTTGATTTAAAGGCTAGCAATGCTATTTTGATTTTATTGTTGCATTTTAATTTATTTTGATTCCTTTTTGCAGGAAAACAATGGAAAGAATATGGAGAAAAAGATCTTAATCAATGAGAAGGCTCCAGCAATTGAAGATCAGGATTTTTGAGCAAATAAAATTGGATTTAACAGATTTCTCTTCAACAAACTCTTCTCTCAAGAATTCCTTCACAAATATTATAAATAACAGATTGCAGAATGTAAAAGGGGCTGCTCTCCTCTGCAATTTTAGACTCCATGAAAGCATTATTGTAATTGGAATTTAGAGTTGTAGGAGGGAGGAGTGAAAAATCTCAGATCTGGGAATTATTGAGGATTTTTCCTTTGCATCTTGGATTATGTATGAGGGGCAGAGTTTGCACTATTGTGGCTCTAGTTTTAAAGGCAGAAGTTCAAGCAATGTAAAGGACTGTTGGAGACCAAGATCAGAGAAATGGATGCAATAAATTGGTATTTTTAATACTACTATTTCAAATATCAGTTTCATTTTTATGGTAATAGGAATGTGTCATTTTATTCATGTTTGAGCACTATTGTCAATATGGGTAGTTTGTCTCAATGTTGTTATCATGTATCTCTGTTCTTATGGATTAATTTCTGATTTCTGAATAACTATTTACTTAGAAATCTGCCTTATTAAAACTGATTTATTGAATGGTAATATGTTGTGAACTATTTACACATATTATTGTTTAGTTATTGGATTTGCTGATTTGATAATCAATATCATTTATGTGAACTACTTCCTGAGTGTTGTTGGTTTAATATTTCAGTTAAGAGGTCTCAATAGGATTTGTTTTGATATCCATAATATCAGTTAATTGAACTACTTCATTAACTTGATATTCATTATAAACAAGACATATCTAAATCCCAATACTTTAATTATCTTGCTCTTAGTTGGGTTAGATCTATATCTGCCTAATTAAGATAGGATTTAGATTAGTTTCTTTTACTTGCATCATAGAATAAGCTTGCATTTAGAGTAAATTCTACATTCTTTTAATTCCTCTCCTCAAAGAGGCAAAATTTTAGTTGTGGCTTGGCTGAACCCAAATCAGCTTAAGGGTCATTCTCTTGCCTGATCAGCAAGAAGAAGTGATCTGATGTCCCTGTCTATTGGTAGTTAAAGGTACATTATAAACCAATAGCAATAGGGAGAAGGTAACTGGACCTAGATGAACAGTCGGAGCCACCACACCAAACGGAAAAGGAGCTGCTTTTAAGGTCCGGACCGGGTGGTTATCCCCCAATGTTGTTGCAGTGATTTTCGAGGCATCAACAGATCCTTGGGTGAAAACCTCTCTGAGGTGCCCAAGGCAGGTGGTAGGGGTGAAAACCTCATTGAGGCGCCCCTGCTATCTTTAAAAAAAAAAAAAAAAGGAGATAAAGATCCTTGAGTGAAAACCTCGCTGAGGCGCTTAAGGCAGGTGGTAGGGGTGAAAACCTCATTGAGGCGCCCCTGCTATCTTTCAAAAAAAAAGGAAAAAAGAAAAGAAAAAAATACAAGATCAATAAGTCATTATGTGAAATTTGCATGCAGATTGCAGGTGTTCTATGGAGGAGAGGAAGCCTCTCAACTCAAGGTCAAAGGTCCTTATCATGCAGCCAGGACACCTCACCAGCACCTCCTCCAAGAATTCTTATGTTCTTCAAGGTATATGCACTTTCATTATAAATTGAGTCTTCTACAGGAAGACACAGAGTTTCTACAGGAAGGTGCGATTTTCTACAGAAAGGTGCCAGTTTCTACAGGAAGGTGCAAATTTCTACAGGAAGAGCTGCCTGTCTACAGGAAGCTCTGTATTCCTACAGGAAACTTCCTGTAGAAGCTCAGAACGGCCCAGAATGCGTTTCATGAGTAGATCTGATGACTACGGGTTGGCGTGGATGCATGCAAGCCTCTTTTGGGCCCATGCATGACGCTGTTACCTTGCTCCACCACCCGTGTCGACATGCGGCCAAGTCCCTACACCCACAAAGAAAATCGATGAGTTCTCGCGGGCAAGCCATTTCCAAAGGAAACAAATGACGAGATCTCATACCATATGCATCAAGAGCGCTGGGATCGTGATCGAGGAGCCAGAACCGCCAGCGTGCAGCATGCACCCAAGGAGAAAGGACTGTGACGAGACCCCCTGCGGGGATCCTGTAACAGTTCAACCTGCTCGAGTGAATACCCTCCACAGCACCGCCATCCGAGACGAAACGCGGGCGCATGAAAACAAAACCATCCACTCCAGCGTCAGCAACATGTAACCATGAGCCTCCGGGTCTATGTAAGCCGCGTGCAGCAGGTAGATCCGTCATCCAAAAACTGAAAATCGTGCGCCGACGCGCGCAGGTAAGTGTCTCAACCTTCTCTCCATCAAACCGCATGAATATTACTTTGATTTGTTTGCATGGCGTAAGAGTGAATGGTTGAGCAGCTGTATGGCCAGTTGACTGGCCATGTCGGCTAGTTATGGTATAGTCGGATGATCGGGTGGTAGGCACGACAAAGAAAACACGCAGCTCGCACGTGAAGATAGTCCCGTCAACCGAGAAACGAGTTTAACCGAAAAGGGCGGCGGCAGATCTGTGGGAATGAATGCGGCAACGAGTGAATATGCAGACGAATGATGGGTGACGTCGCCCAACGGTCCGGCGGGGACAGCTCACCCCCCGCGCCACGAGCTGCGCCGATTCAAAATCTAATCGGCTAGATTATGCGCATGTATTCATCAACCTCCACTTCAAAACTTGAGTGGCTCTTCTGATTTCCTCGGCACGTTGATACGCCAAGCTTTCGGCTACCAGAACACTGGTGAAGCGCACCTCAACTGCAGTCCAATTGCAGTCATCCCCGAAGTTTGCATACCGCTCCTACAGGAACAGTTTCTACAGGAACGCGGGTGTTCACGTAAAAAAAAAAGGTGGCCGAGTAACGAGGTAACCCTGGAATCCTCATGCAATTGCTCATTTAAGGTGGTAGGATTGTCAGTTACTGTCTGGGTAAATGAGAAAGTAGACAAATTGCTGTCTGTGTGCCCATACTGCAATTCTACAGGATTGTTGCGTGGTTAGACTGTGTTGTAAAATTTTCGTGGGTTATACGCATTGTTCTGCACTCTGTCACCGAAACTAAACTCTCTTCCACCATCACCACCTCCGGTTAAGAAAATTGTGCCATCATGTCGGGTGGATTTATCAGGCGAGAACCCACAGATTCCACCAAATTAAGGAGAAATCCCGCAGTGGTAGAGCTCTTCACCAGAGCACAATGGATGCCTTTTTGTGATAAGCTGCAGGTCTATGATGATGAAGTAGCCGAGGAATTCTTGCAGGCATTGAAGCCTAAATCCCAGACACTGGCCACAGTAAGCTTCAGAGGTCTCAGCCTCCAACTCACCCCAGAGCATATAAGTCGAATCACAGAACTGCCCATGGGTCTGCCGTGGGATAAAGAAGAGCGGAAGCAGAGCCAGCAAGCAAAGAAAGAATTCTTTCCACCTGAGGAAGAATTCTCGGAGGATAAAAAAGGGGTAAGAAGAACGAGTTTATCACCACCTTGGAATGAAGTCAGTTTGCAAATCATGAAATATATTACCTGTGAAGGCCGGTTCAGCATCGTGTATGCATACCACTTTCGGTTACTCACTGAGTTGAGGCACCGAATTGACCTTCCTGTAGAACAAAAGCTGAGCATCCCTTATTATCTCCTGCAGTCCTTAATGGAGTGTGCTACAAAGCTACGAGAGGGCATACCTGATCAGATAGCCCACCATGGGTTAATAAAATTGCTTGTGGAGGATGCACTGCACTCTTATAAAGTTCCCCTCTCCTGGGAGTCATTTAGGAATCTAACACGAGATGGGGACATTAAAATGTTGATCGAAGATAGTGGCTCCTCCAGCAGTGAAGACAAGGAAGCAGTGGCTGAAGAAAAGAAGGACAAAGAAAAGGGTGGCACACCTATCCTGTCAGCAAGGGAAAAGAGGATGAAGAGCAGAATGTACAAAGCAGAGGTGGCCCATGCCAGCCCAAGTACCTCAACAGCACCTGCAACAAAAGCAAAAAGCAAAACTCCAGCAGGCAAGCAAGCGGAAATGGAGACACCTGTGTCTATAGAAAAGCAAAAACTGGCTTCTACAGGAAGCCCGAAAACACAAACACAGGCTTCTACAGGAAGCCCGAAAACAAAGACAAAGGCTTCTACAGGAAGCCCGAAGATCAGTAAGGAGCAGGCTTCTACAGGAAGCCCAAGAACAAAGACCAAGGCTTCTACAGGAAGCCCGAAAATCGTTGGAGAACAGGCTTCTACAGGGAGCCCAAAAACGGAGACAAAGGCTTCTACAGGAAGCCCGAAAGTGCAACCACAGGCTTCTACAGGAAGCCCGAAGACAGAGACAGGGGCTTCTACAAGAAGCCCGAGATTGGAAAGAGGGGCTTCTACAAGAGGCCCGAAAGTCATTGAGAAACAACCTCCTACAGAGAGTCCGAAGACAAAGAAAGAATCTTCTACAGGAGGCCCGGAGGCGGGCAAAGTAGGGTCTTCCACAGGAAGCCCGAAATCTGGAAAGGAGGGGCCCTCTACAAGGAGCTCCGAGAGAGCAAAACGCAGGAAAGAGAAGGTTGGCATTCTCGAAAAGGATGCAGCAGCGGCACTGGCTACCCTCAGCACACCTCCAAAACCGAAAGAGAAAAGGGAGAGGGAGACCCCTCTACCATCTGAAGCCAGGAGAAGCAAGAGGATGACCACGGGCAAGCCACAGCCTCCACCCAGCAGCCAAACCACTTCAGGGGATGTTCCTACTTCACCCAGTAAGCAAACTCCCTCTAAGACACCGGCCACCCCCGAGAAAGGAAGCCCAAAAATAACTTCCTGGACACGAAAAATAAGCCAGTCGCCTTCTGAAGCCCGGCTCAAGGAAATGAAAAAGGGAGAAGAAGCGCTACCCTCGTCACCACCAGGGGTAGAGAAGGCAGGGCCATCAAAAGCAGAAAAGAAAGAGCCTGTTCCGGTCCTGAGTCCTCAGCCAAGGACAAGGGGCAGGAGCAAGGTTGCTCAAGGATGAGCAAATGGTTCAGCTGGGGGGTGATGATGAGCCCCAATTTTGCTACAATTTGGGCTCATTTTGGCCTATTATACTTGCTCAAACCATTCATTTTTTTATTGCTTATGCATGCATTTCTTAGTTTGTTCATGTTGTTTGTAGGAAGAAGGGTAGGCACTCTATCTACGTGACTAATGCATTATGATTCCAGGTTTTGGCATTAAAAGGGAGCAAAAGACAACGAAAAAGGAGAGAAGGAGACAACGAGGTGGCACTGCTGGTTTTTAGGGGAGGATGTCCACGGTCTTGGGGACATTCCTCGTGATTCTCACCAAGAACTCTGAGCTCCAATCCATCTCCCCTCCGAGCTTAGAAGCAGCCAGCTATTCTACAGGAACAACAGTTACAACTGTTCTACAGGAACAACACTTATGACTGTCCTACAGGATCAGCAGTTAAACTCTAGTTGGACAGCCGAGCTCCTAAAATCAAGGACACTTGTTGGATCACTGTTTTGCATAAGTATAGAGGCCGTAGCCTTTGATAGGTTGTTGAAACTTTCGCATTACTATTGTAATTTTGGAGCACAGCTCGGTGTTAGTTCTTGTTGTAAGCCAGTTTTGGCATAACATCAGATTATGAATAAAGAAGGCAGATTTTGATCTAGCTCTGAGTTTTCTTAAGGAGACTATAGCTCTCAGGTTAGGGCCCAACCTGAGAGCCATAGATCCCCTCTGCTGTAGTGTTGTTTGCATTTCGTTTCAGCACTCTGAGTTTTCATTTCCACATGCAATTTGAATTACAGGTTGTTGAATTAGTCTTTTTCATGAGCATAGATAGGACTAGTTTATGGTTGAATTGCTTTCGGTTGTTTAGTTAGATCAACAGGTTGATAATACATTGGAGCTCCAGCAAAAAAGGTTGAGGAAGTCTCCACTGCCATCTCCGTTTGGAGATTGGAGTGCAGCCTATACCAGCCACAAAAATACGCATTTCTTTATTTCATGATTGTTGCAAACACAGTCACGTTATGTTAGATGCTTCCACTTGATTCACACCTGCACCACACTCCTTCATCACAGCTTCATGCACATTCTCCTTCGCGTTTTGGATTGCTGTTCATTGAATTTACAAGCACAGGTAGTTTAGGTTAATGCATCTTTGGTTTGGTGACAATCATAAGCATTTGTTTCACTTACACTGCTCTCTCTCGTTCCATTACCTTCTCCTCCATCTTGATCACGCATGCAACCACATCTTTGACCCCTGCTCCACTCTGTTATCTCCCAAAGTCTTTCACTCCTCACGTACTTCCATTCTCTAGCCCTTTCGTTGACCTAGCCCTCTATCTTCCAACCTACTACCTACATTCACTCCCTATCCCCATTCCTCCACTTCTACAGCCATCACCAGCCTCATTCCTACCTTACACATCTCCCCCTACCATTTCATCACTCCTCCATCACGCCAAACACTCACGGTAGGTCATCCTGTAGCCATTTGTAGACATCCTGTAGAAACCAGAGTATCCTGTAGGATCCCCTGCAGACTTCCTGTAGGAGGCCACTCACTCGGTTTCCGAGCTTCTGAATGTGAGGAACCTCTGTGGATGGATGCTAAGGATCCCTAGGAACCTCTCCTAGCCTCCCCAACCTGTCCCATGCTTTCCTTCCTTCTCCATCCCATCTGCACAACCAAACCCTAGTTAGCACAAAATCACAATCATTCCATTCACTTAAAGGAAAAATACAAAAACATGTCTTTTATGATGCAAGTAGCTTAGATCCATGAATATCCACTTATTAGAGGTAACAGCAGCATTGGTAGAGGTTTCATTCACATTCTTGCATTATAGAGGTTAGACTAGTTAAATTAGGGTTTCCTAGGTTTACATGCTTTGATTTGCTTTCAGTCCATTTTCGTCAAGTAGAGTAGTTTTCCTTTGAGAATAGCTTTCGTCCATCAATTAGCAAGCTTCTTCTGAGAACCTATAGAAGTTGGCTTGAGCCCTAGCGGACTTGTGCCAGCTGACCAAGTGACAGCTGCGACAAGAGCTAGTACTTGTGCATATAGCACCGTCGCTTCCAAGTTTGTACGAACTACCGGGTTGATAAAATGAGATACATGAAGCCCCAGGAGTTGTAGCATTATTGCTACAATACTGGAGCTCACCAGGCTCCTGCTTTAAATGCTTTTATTTTTAATTGTAAGTACCATTCCAGTAAAAACAGAGCATAGTTTTTGGCAGGGGCCCTACATGCTAAAACGTCATTGTATAAGGAACACAAGGTATCCATCTGCTTGATAACAGTATCTAGCCTACGAGTTACCTTTGCAACCTTCTCTTGTTCCTTTCACCAACCTTCAAAGGCCTGGCTATCAGATTGATTGACGTTCCTTAGTTGCTGTTGTAGTTCTTCATACTTCTCGCGGGGCACCGTTTGCTCTCTAAGTTTTTCTACTTCTTGTTGAGCCTGTTTCAATCCCTTGCGCAAGGTCACTGTCTTTGGATCTCTTCTCCATGCAGTAGTGGAGGCCAGGAGTTTTACCTGAACTTTCTTATTGCGTTGTTTCGAGTTTAGAACCCTTATAACCCCTGAGGGTGGTGCCTCTGTCTGAACTTTCTTGTTATCCGTTTCTTTTTTAACACGAATATCAGCTTGCTGTTGTTCCTTTTCAAATGGAACAGCAGTCTGTTCCTCAACATCATTTGGAACAGCAGCTAGATTTTCAGCAGGGTTTTGAACAACAGGGCGATTTTTGGTCCTCTGCCTTTTTATCTTGCGGAATTTTACTATAGTGGTCACCTTTTTCTTCCCTGCGGTCTTCCTTACCCTCTGCCTTGCTCTCAGGATTCTGATCTGCTGGTGGAGCTGGGCTACTATGCTCAATAATCTTTGCTATTCCTTTCACAATTCCCTAATTTCCAGCGTTTTATCAGAAGGAACAACAGGTTGTCTGCTGCATTTTGGGCCGTGACTAGTCCCTAGATCTTTCTCCTCGGGTGCTTCTTCGTTGTTCTGTTCTGGCTGTTCTGGGGTAGGAACTGTTGGCTAGTTGAATTGTTTATTGATTAAACATTCAAGTACCACATTAATTGTCAACCTGGGAAAGTCTTTTTATTGCAAAGGTTACCGCGTACTGTATGTACTTACTCCTAAAAGCATTAAAAAGTTGTAGTATATGTAATCCTTACGCTAAGTTATCACTGTACTGATAAAATCAAAGTAATTAATTAAGATTACAAATCTGAAAAGCGAAGTGATGGATGCTCTATTGGCAGAGGATCAGGACCCTATCCTCCAGGTGAGGACGTTCAGCACCTGCCTCTGTAATCAGATTGCTAACACACACTGCACTCAAATTCACCGGTGAAAGATGCTTGCACAACTTCAAACAATGAATGAAACAGAGTACTAGCAAAGCGGAAATACCAGAGGTAATGCTACAGAATCCAAACAGAGTACCAGCGGAAAGAAACTATCACACACTTACACACTTTAACAGAAAAGTAAATGGGTGAATCTTGTGAGGAAGGTGGGCCCAGTCCCTCTCACAAGATTCCCCGGAACACGGAGAGTTGATTAAGTGCTCAGAACAATTTTATATTCATCTGCCAAAAATTCAAGTACAATAAAGTTCAGACTTGCTGATGTCTTCTCAAAATCTCTCTTACAGATTACACATTCCAACCTCCCTTCTAATGTAGATGTCTCCTCTTTATAGAGGAGACATCTATTACAATAGATGTTTACAGTTCATTCAGTTAACCCATTCTATCAAAAATAAGGATTACAGACCGCTATTACAATAGTATAACAACATATTCTTTCTTAAGTTCTGGTTGTTACACAGCTGGTAACTATCTTCGACCATCTTCTTGGGATCTTCACATTCCTTTGTCGTTTCCCCATGCTGTTCCTGATTAAGCAATGGTAATTGTGTTCTGCCTGCTTTAGATAGCTGCAGATCGTGCCGCGTCAACATTCTTCAGATAGTAGCCGGTTGTTATTTCCAACTGTTGCAAAATAGCTTGCTTTAGATGGTTGCTGTTGCTGACAATAGCAACTGCGTAGTTGCTGCTTCTGGTGTTGCAGCAACTGCGTAGTTGCTGTTTCTGGTGTCACAACAACTATAAATTATAATTCCTGCAGGCTTAAGACAATTACTTGACAATTTAATCAGCTTTTCCAAGATAAATATAAAGATACTCACGAATATGCAATGAACAATTAGACATATAGATATGCGGAAAGTTACTTCATACCTTGCGTGATTAAGTCATCATGTACTCAAAGCTTACAACTTATGACTGAAAAGGATAACATTAAGGAAAAAATATGAGGTCAAAATAGGTCAATTCTGAGTCCTAACATCCCCCCAAACTGAAGATATTGCATGTCCCCATGCAATGCCTACTCTGAGTCTGAGTCAGAGTACTGGGATGAACAATGTAGGTTACTGAGACAATAGTTATAGGCAGTGGCATCAAATTTGTTTCTAAATCCACATGTAGTCTGTATTTGCCTCCATGCTGCTGCTTCTTCCCTGCTGGACAATCCAAATTGTCCTTTATATTGTTCACCAGACAGCCATAAAAGTGGAAATCTAAATCTGTAACCCATCCAATTCTCAGCACAGTGCTGCATGCAATGAACATAATGAGATACCCTTGAGAGTGCCACCTGCAAATTAAGTGGATTATAAGGGTGATATTCCTGCCTCTCCTTGGGGCAGTTTTCCCAAAACAGTTTGTTTGCCTTGACAGCCAAGGATGCCTTAGTCTTTAGATAATGCTGACAGTCTTTCAGGACCATTGTTTGCAGTTGCTTAACATGGTCCTTCATTTCAGGATCAGTTACCATGCTCAGGTGTTGTGCAATAAAGGTGGCTGCGTTCTGTGGCTCAGCTCTAATCCACAGAAGACAATTCTGTTCATTATGCTGAGCTGAAACAAAGGCGTTCTGCCATGTAAGTTGATTAGCTAAAAAGGAGATAAAGGCTCTCAGCTGTATGTCGCCGACTACAGGTATCATATTCATATTTCTTTCCTCCGAAATGGCTTCATTATGGAGATAGAGCTCGCATAACAAATGTTGATCGTTTTTAGGTGCCTCTGCAAAGGTTTGCATGAACTGCTCTGACGTAACTACCTGATGAGGTCTACCTTCTTTGACAGCCTTTATCTGCAAAAATGTGAGTCTTTCCCTCAGAAATGTTGCATAATTAAAAGAAGGTTGCCTTGTGGCAAGTAGTCTTTGAAACAATTCAAACATCTGGGTCAATCTGGCTTTTAGTTCTTTGATCTCCTTGTACTGGGCTCTGCACTGTTCCAGTGCTTCCCAGTTCTTGTATGCGTGGCTAAACCAGATCCCTTTTTGTTGCTCGAATGCCTTGCCTTGCGACTGCTCATATTCCCTCCACCACAGTCCCTTCAATGTTTCAAAGCTATCTGTTTCTGTACATACATCAGTAACGGAGGGAAGCTCTGTCTGTGTAAAGGCATCCACAAGGATAACCTGCTCTGTAGGAATAGTCTGGGATGATCCAACATCTTTTTCTTCATTTCTGGCTAGTATCTCTTCTTCCTGTTGTACTGATTCATTTTGTTCCATGGTGATTTGGGTGGGCCGGGGTGAGTCTGTGCCTTTTTCCTCATTTCCTTCTTCTTCTTCTTCTTTTTCCTGATTTTCTTCTTCCTCTTGTTCCTGATTTTCTTCTTCTTTTTCTGCTTCCTGATTTTCTTCTTCTTTTTCTACTTCCTTAGCAATTTGAATAGAGCTGGGTGAGTCCAATTTTTCTTCATTCTCTCCTGAAACTATTTCTTTTTCCTCCATAACAGTTTGGGTAGGCCGTGGTGAATCTGTGTTTTCTTCTGCATTTCCTGATTCTTGTGCAACAACTTCTTTCATAGTAACTTGGCTAGGCCGGGGTGAGTCTGTATTCTCCTCTTTCTCATTCCTTATTTCTTCCTGCATAATTTCTGGGGAACTTGCTGGTTCTTGTGTGTCAGCAAGCCCTTTTTCTTGTTCTTGCGCAATCTCTGGAGAACTTACTGGTTCTTGTGTAGCAGTAAGTTCTTCTGTTCGGACCTGTGCAGTTTCTGGGGAACTTACTGGTTCTTGTGTGTCAGTAAGCCCTTCAGCTTTGTCTTGTGCAGTTTCTGGGGAACTTACTGGTTCTTGTGTGTCAGTAAGTCCTTCGGTTTGGTCCTGCATCTTCTCTGAAGAGCCTGTTGGTTCTTGTGTGACAACAGGTTCTTTTGTCTGCACTTCTTCTGGAGTACTTGTTGGTTCTTGTGTGACAACAGGTTCCTTTATTTCAGCAGAAGATTGCGGCATTTCCATCTGTATAATAGAAGGCTCTTTCGTTTCATCAACAACATCAGACGCTTCCTTCATTGGCTCTGCCACTACCTTATATCCTGCCTGAGTGTATATTTCACCACAATTGGTGCACACATATTCATTATCCTTACTTTTTTCTGCTGCAGATGCTACTCGTGCTAAAACATGCAGGCTGAATTCCTTCTGATATGCCTCCTTAACCCTTATTATTTCCTCCTGATAGTCCTGAATCTGAGATTTCAGGAATTCAATTTCTTCCTGTAGGGCAGGTATGGTAGGCTGGTCCTGCAGAGCAGTAGATTCCAATGGAGGCAGAGGTTGTGTTTCATCATTCTGATCAGTATTCTCCACAGGTGGTTCTTGTGTGTCACCTAGGGTAGTGGCTGTTTCTTGTGCTGCAGCCACTTGGTCACTATTATCTTGGGTGTCGGCGGCTAGTTCTTGTGTGTCAGCTGCCTTAAAATATGATGTCACGAAGCTATGAACGCTCTGCATTTCTGCTTCCGAGGGTGAAGGAGAGGAGTTCTGAGGACTGGTGGGAGTACGT
This sequence comes from Pinus tabuliformis, assembly GCA_031772625.1. Taxonomy (NCBI): domain Eukaryota; kingdom Viridiplantae; phylum Streptophyta; class Pinopsida; order Pinales; family Pinaceae; genus Pinus; species Pinus tabuliformis. The sequence goes on along the minus strand of CM062816.1, from coordinate 238,319,413 downwards.
ATCTTTATAGTGATGGGCGGTGAACTGGGGGAATTGGGAGATTTAGCTGCTACCGATGACCGAGTTCTTCTCTTTGGTAGAGAAGCAGAGAATTCAGGCGTTTTTCTCTTTAGGCTAGCTTTCTTTACGATGGGGACAGTAGCCGGAGTAGCAGGTGCCTTAGCTAAAACCCTGGTTCTCCTTCTTTTCGATGGGGTTTTCTTTTCCTGCTGCCTTTTTCTTTTAAGCAGGGTAATGGGGATATTGTCATCGGAGTCATCAGTAGAAATACCCAGTATGGGAATGGAAGGATTGATTCCTTTGGGAGATGGGGTTGTCCTTGTGGCATTCTCAGCATCTTGTGGGGGTGTTTGCTGGATTTGTTCAGGAATGTGTTCTGCTTGCTGAGGGTTTTCCAGAGGGGTTTGTTCAGGCATATCCTCTGTTTGCTGAGGAAGTTCTTCATCTTGTTGAGGTATGTCCTCAGCTTGGTGAAGAATTTCCTCTTCTTGGTGAGGAATTTCATGCTCCGGCTGAGGAATTTGTAACTCCTGATGGGGATTAATGGGGGGTGGAGGGTTATTTAGAGCGATGGCTCTATTAATCAGTAATTGGGCTAAGCGGTGGTGTTTTAAGGAAACTAGTGGATGCTTCGCTTTCACAGCATATCGTGACATATTTTGGAGACAACCCAATAGATAATATGGCATGTTTATTAACTGACCATTTCTTAGATGATTTAACATGACAAAGTCGTGCTGGTAAATTACCTGGTAGCGGCCTTCGCACGTCAGATATTGCTTGACAAATTCAGCGACTTTCGGCCACGGTTGAGGTAACGACCGAAGTGCTACGCCTCTGCCTTTGGTCTCTACGTGCTTGCCTGGTGGGAGAAAATCCTGCTGCGCATTAAGAATCAGGTGCTTTCTGCTGAACCACCGTGTGCCATTAGCTGGTAGCCCAGTAACTTCGGCTATGATTTCCTCTGTGACTGGAACTTGAATTCCCTGGACGACCGAGAATCCTTCTGTTAAATTGCATGCGAATTCAAGGACTTGCTGCTCGTCAAAGTTCGGAAGTCTCCTGAAGTACTCTATCCAACCTGCTTGCAAGAAAATTTGATAAATCTCCGGAAAGAGTTCAAGGACTGTTGTCGAGCCAGGCTCATGTGTAATGAGGGTTCCTCCCATAGCTGTTGTTTCAGTAACTTTCAGAGTTCAGAGCCGAGCTTCCAATTTCAGTTCAGAGTAGAACGTCGCAAATGGTAACATGCTGTGATAGGGTGGCTTTTACATATTACCGGGAGAGTTAAGGGTGGCGGTAGTTGGCGTGGTATGTCATTATGAGAGTTGCTTTGGTAATCCCCCCCCCTACGTGTCAACGATATGATTGGAAATACAATGATTTGATAGTCCTATCAACTTCTCCGCATTATCTATCATTTAATGTCCATACATAATCATGCGTACCTTCGTATTTTACCTTTTTGATTGCTGCGTCAAAAAGTCTTGTCTTGTCTTGTGCTGGATCATAATGATTACCGCGGATCTACAAGCATGGGAATACCGGTAATTTGTAATGATAATGACGGGAAGTGATAGTAGGGTGCTGTAATCATCACAAGGAGTGGTATATTTTATCAAAATTTGTTCCTTGGGGCTGAAGTGGTAAGACTGGCGTTTTCGTACATGAAGTAATCTGCTGGGAAAGATATTCCGTGATCGGGAAGTGATGTTGTAGCACCGGGATTGGTGTTGCAGCAACAGAACATTGCTGATGTGGCAACAGGGAATGATGTGAGACATTTGTAAAAACGGGAGTTGTGTTGGAGCAATAGGAATGGTGTTGCAGCAACAGAGAATGGTGTTGCAGCAACGGGAGTGGTGTTGCAGCAACGGGAAATGATATTGCCGTAACAGGGAATGGTGTTGCAGCAACGGGGGTGGTATTGCAGTAACAGGGAATGGTGTTGCAGCAACGGGGAATGATATTGCAGTAACAGGGAATGGTGTTGCAGCAACAAGGAAATGGTGTTGCGGCAACAGGAGTTCCAAGTCCGCAAATCTGCAAAATACTGAAATATAATATCGCAATCCTTGGCAGGATTTATTAGTTTCTAAAAAAAGAATATCTAACCTTAAAAAAATTACATAAATAATAGAAACTCAAGTGCTTTGAGGGACAGCAAGTTCCCCTGGAAAAGAATACTGTTTTATTGCCATGCAAGTGGCTTTAAAATCCTCTTTGGAAATCGGCCGCTGATATAACCGAAGTCAGTAGCCATTCACTAACAGTGGTGTTCTGCTTCCATCAATTGTTAAAAGTCTAACTGTTCCATCTGGGAAAACAATATCCACTTCGTACGGCCCTAACCATCTTGTTCTCAGTTTCCCTTGAAAATTCTCGAAACATGAATCATAAAGTAGAGCCCAGTTACCTTTCTGAAACTGCTTTTGCTTGATGGTTCTGTCATGCCATCTGCTTCTTTGTTGTTGTATCATAGTTGTTTGATGGACGACATCTAGTCTTTTCTCATCCAATTCCTGCAGCTACTGCAACCTGGCTGTCTGTGCATCAGTTAAATCAAGTTTAACAGCTAAGGCAGTTCTTAAGATTTTAATCTCAAACTCTACAAGAAAAATAACATTCTTTCCAAAAACTAATTCATAGGGAGAAAAGCCTGTTGTATTCCTCCAAGTGGTTCTATAGGCCCAAAGAGCCTCGGGCAACCTCTGAAACCAGTCCCTTCTATTCTCCTTTATCGTTTTTGTTAAGATAGCTTCTATGACCTTGTTGGTACTTTCCACCTGCCCATTTGCTTGGGGGTGGTATGGTGTGGTCATTTTATGCTTGATATGATATTTTTGGAGCGTATCTTTGAAGCCATGAGAATTAAAAGGAGGTCCTCCATCAGTGACTAATTCTCTGGGTAGTCCAAATCTAACAAAGATTTCTTCAAATAAGAATGTTAATACCGCTTCTTCATTAGCTTTAATGAGTGGTTTGGCCTCTACCCATTTATTCATGTAATCCGTGCATACTAAAATATAGACTCTTTGATTAGATGGAGGATTAATGGGACCTACGAAATCTAATGCCCATTTCTCAAAAGGTTCAAGAGTTACCTGGGGATTAAGTGGTATTTCATCCCTATGGTTGGGCTGGCCCATTCTTTGACAGCTGTCACAAGCCTTCACATATTTTCTAGCATCTTTAAAAAGTGATGGCCAGTAATAACCCATTCTAAGTACCTTGTGAGCTATTCTTTTATCTGCAAAATGTCCTCCACAAGGACCATCGTGACAAGCTTTCAGTATATCATAAATCTCGTCTTCCCCAATGCATCTCCGGATTTCTTGATCTATTCCTGTGTGGAACAGACACCCGCTTATCCAGCTGTACCTAGCACTTTGCTGGATGATCTTTCTTCTTTCCCTGTGTGATAGGTGTGATGGTAATTTTCCTGCAACTAGATAATTGGCAATGTCTGCATACCAAGGTGAGTGAGCAGATACTGCAAATAAATACTCATCAGGAAAAGAATCATCTACTGGAGCATTTTCATCAGTTTTTAAACGAGAAAGGAAATCAGCAACTACATTTTCTTTACCTGGCCTATCTACAATTGTGATGTCAAATTCCTGCAATAATAATAACCATCTGGTGACTCGGGCATTTGTAACCGATTTATTGATTAAATACTTAATGGGCGAGTGATCAGTATGCACAAAGGTAGTGTAGCCAGTAATATAATGTCTAAATTTGTTAATAGCATAAATAACTGCCAGAAATTCCTTCTCGATAACTGTGTAATTTAGCTCAGCTGGTGTCATGTTCTTGCTGATAAAATAGATGGCATAGGGGAGACTGTTTTCTTCCTGACCTAGGACAGCTCCAATTGTTGTGTCTAAGGCATCAGAGGAGATATGAAAGGGTAATGCCCAATCAGGTCCTCTCAAAATAGGAGCTGCGGACAACTGATGTTTAAGTTTATTGAATGCATTTTCACAACCATCAGTCCACTTAAATTCAACATTTTTCATTAACAACACAAATAGAGGAGAAGCTATTTTGGAAAAATCCTTAATGAGTCTTCTTTAATATCCGGCATGTCCTAGAAAGCTTCTTACATCAGTTTGTGTTTTCAGGATAGGGAGGTTCTGAATTACCTGTATTTTAGCTGGATTGACTTGAATCCCTAAAAATGAGACAAAGTGACCCAATACAATACCTTGATTCATCATCATATGGCACTTTTCAGTGCTTAAAGCAAGGTGTGCTTCTATACACCGCTTGAGTACTTTTTCAAGATTTTGCAGTGCATCCTCAAAGGTCACTCCATAGGGAGTAAAGACATCCATAAAAATTTCCAATGAATCATTTAACATATCAGAAAAGATCCCTATTACTGCTCTTTGAAATGTTGCTAGAGCGTTACACAGCCCAAATGGAAGTACTCTGTAAGCAAAGGTCCCCCATGGGCTAGTAAATGTGGTTTTGTCCTGGTCCTGGGGTGCAATCTTGATCTGATTATATCCACTAAACCCATCCAAGAATGAAAAGAATTTCTTACCTGCTAAATTATCCAATACCTGATCGATAAATGGTAAAGGGAAATGGTCTTTTTGGGTGGCTTTATTCAATGCTCTATAATCCACACATACTCTCCATTTCCCATTTTTCTTGGGTACAATTACAAGTGGGGAAACCCACTCACTATCAGATATGGGGTATATAAATCCTGCATTTAAGAGTTTTTGAAGTTCCTCCTTGACAATTTCTCTAAGGTTGGGGTTCATTTTTCGCTGAGGTTGACAAACTGGTCGGGACCCCTCCTTAATATAAATACGATGAGTGCATAGTTCAGGGGAGATCCCTTTCATGTCTGTGTAGTCCCATGCAAATGCCTATTTATTTTCTTGGAGTAACTTTATTAATTTCTGCTTTTCATCATCAGTCAAATCAGGATTAATATTTAATGTTTTACCAGGTTCAATTTCAATTGTTGTACTTTTGGAAGGGCTGCCTACTGCTGTCTGAAATAAGTTTTCATCTTTCATGTTCAGCTGGGATTCAGATTCTAAGATTGTAGAGAAGTGATTATATGTTTCAGGGCTGACCGAAGAGGGTTCAGAAATGAAGCTGCTGATTAATTCATCCTCGGTGGAGTCCTTGAAAGTCAAAGCTTGTCCAATAGTTAGTATAGGTTGGGTCTCCTCATCCTCATAGTCTATCTATACAGAATTATCATTATTAATCATGGGTGTAGCATGAGGATAGAGGGTAAGCTGTTTAGTTTCCTGTCCATTGGAGATGGTCATTGATCCAGATCTACAGCTGATGAAAGCATCTGCTGTAGCCAACCAAGGTCTCCCTAGAATCAACGGATGACCCCCCAACTTTGTTTTAGTTTGTAACGCCACAAAGTCAACCGGGTAATTCCAGGATTCTACAGAGATTATAAGATCTTTAATGACCCCCTCAGGTTTGATCGTAGAACGGTCAGCCAACTCTAAGATAGTTGGAGTTTCCCTGATAAAGTTTTTTAACTGGAGCAATTGTGCTGTTTCGAGTGTCATAATATTTATTGCAACTCCCAAATCTACTAGGACTTTAGAGATAAAGGATTTTCCGACCTGGACTGTTACTGTAGGGTGACCAGGGTCACCATACTTCACAGGATAATCTTTTTCAGTCATTAAGGCAGTTAATTCCCCCATCACATGAACTGTGAGGGGATCTTTAGCCTTCCTTCCAGGCTTTTTTATACAAATGTCTCTAATAGTTCTAGCATAAATAGCAACATCCCTTAATGCTTGCAATAATGGGATTTTAACATAGAAGTTCTGTAGCTCTCCTAGAAGGTTAAAGGTAGGTTGTTCAGGTGTTTTAGTGAGAGCCAGCCGTTCAGGGAATGGCGGATCTATTGTTTGATCATTGTTGTTAGGTGCTGATTCTGCTGTTTCAGCATTATTGTTAACTGGTTTCTCTTTTCTAACTTCTTCTTTGTCAGAGTCAGTAATATCATCTATAATGGGTTCGACAACTCTCCCTGAGCGAAGCTGAATATCATTACATTGCAGGGGAGAGACAGGCTGATTTTGAATGTCAATAACTTGCAGGGCTTTATTATTATTTGGATTGGGGTTAGGTTGCACAGGCAGCTGTGGTCTCATTGCCTGGTTATTCGAAGGAGTATTAGATGGTAAGGAAAGAGACTGTTGTTGTTGAGGAAATGGTATCTGTTGGGCTGCCCAGTTTGGATTCCATTGATTAAAATATGATTGCTGGGGAGCCCAAGGATTCCATATAGTAGAATCAGGAAAAGGAAGATTTGGTTGCTGCATAAGTGGAAAATTCATTGTATTAAAGGGTGGGTACTGCATTTGGTTCATGGGTCGGTAGTTTGTTGGAAAATGAGAGTTATTATTCCAACGATTGAATGCTGTGTTAGAGCTCATACCTTGTCTTTGTGGCCATTGCCTCCTCTGTGTCATCAGGTACACTGCTTCAGCCTCTTCTTCAGTTGACTGCAGTGCTGCTTTGATTCCAGGCAGAGAGGGGCATTGCTGTGTTTCATGGTCCTTCTCGCAGATTGTGCAGATAGGTATCTTATCCAGTGGGCATTCTCTGAGTGGATGTTTTTCTCTGCATTTGGAACAGAAAATTGCCAGAGCAGCTTCTGCTTCCACCTGTTTCTTCTTAACCTGCAGAGCATCAATTTGTGAAGCAAAAGAACTTAGCATCTCAGTTTTAAATTCTTCCAATAAGTTACCTATTTCAGCTCTTGTTGCTCCTCCACTGGCTGACTTCTGAACTCTTGAATACACATTATCTCTGCTTTTTGATCTGCCTGCTGCTCCCCTTGAACATCTCATGCAGAGATTAATAATTTCATCAAAGGGTTGTTTGGAAATGTCCCCTTTTCCAAGCATGTTCAACATGTCCAGGCGGTCATCTCTTACCCCTTTCAGCAATATGGTCTTCAAAATATCTTTACTCATATTAGGATGATCAGACCGCTGCAGATTATACTCTAATCTTTCCACAAAATCTTCCAGATTCTCGTCCTTTTTCTGAACCATTTTAAACAATTCTTCCTTCCTTTCTCTTGTCCGGTAGTAGTCTTGATACTTGGCCAGAAATCCCTCTTTCATCTGGTCCCAGGTGGTGATTGCCTGAGCCCCTAAGCTCATAAACCACCTCAACGCATTCCCTTTTAGTGTTGTTGGAAACAGTTTTAGCTTCTGATTAGGACTTATATAATCATAACTTCTACATAGTATGTCGAATTCAAAGAGGAATTCATCCGGGTCTTCAGAGGATAACCCATGAAAGTTGGGTAATGCCGAGAGTGGAATGTTTTTCATGGGGGTTGTTCCTCTCGGGAGCTCCCCAATAGGGAATTCCAGAGTAGAGAGCGAGTTTTCCCCTCTTCCTTCTGTTCTATTATCCTACATTGGTCTTTTTCCTGAATCACTTGCTTTATCTTCTATGTCTTTTGTTTCTTCAGGTTCTTCTACCGGTTCCTCAGTGTATTCTGGTACTTCCAGCTTCCTTTCAGGTCCTATTACTTCCTCCGTCTGTCGGTCTGTTTGTGAGGAGTATTGGATCTGAGGTCTCCGGGAACTCGTCCTCTGTGATGTTTCGGCCTTTGAGATGATTTCTTCGATATAAGTCTTTCTTCCTCCTTTGCCGCCTGTGAAATTAGGTTTCTTGCGTCCTCTCATGCATCTGTTATTCTCAGAAAGAAATCATTAATGCTTTCAGAAATCTCTAGTTGCCTTCCCCGGCAACGGCGCCAAAATGTTGGCTAGTTGAATTGTTTATTGATTAAACATTCAAGTACCACATTAATTGTCAACCTAGGAAAGTCTTTTTATTGCAAAGGCTACCGCGAACTATATGTACTTACTCCTAAAAGCATTAAAAAGTTGTATTATATGTAATCCTTATGCTAAGTTATCACTGTACTGATAAAATGAAAGTAATTAATTAAGATTACAAATCTGAAAAGCGAAATGATGGATGCTCTGTTGGTAGAGGATCAAGACCCTATCCCCCAGGTGAGGACGTTCAGCACCTGCCTCTATAATCAGATTGCTAACACACACTGCACTCAAATTCACCGGTGAAAGATCCTTGCACAACTTCAAACAATGAATGAAACAGAGTACTAGCAAAGCGGAAATACCAGAGGTAATGCTACAGAATCCAAACAGAGTACCAGCAGAAAGAAACTATCACACACTTACACACTTTAACAGAAAAAGTAGATGGGTGAATCTTGTGAGGAAGGTGGGCCCAGTCCCTCTCATAAGATTCCCCAGAACACGGAGAGTTGATTAAGTGCTCAGAACAATTTTATATTCATCTGCCAAAGATTCAAGTATAATAAAGTTCAGACTTGCTGATGTCTTCTCAAAATCTCTCTTACAGATTACACATTCCAACCTCCCTTCTAATGTAGATGTCTCCTCTTTATAGAGGAGACATCTATTACAATAGATGTTTACAGTTCATTCAGTTAACCCATTCTATCAAAAATAAGGATTACAGACCGCTGTTACAACAGTATAACAATATATTCTTTCTTAAATTCTCGCTGTTACACAGCTGGTAACTGTCTTCAACCATCTTCTTGGGATCTTCACATTCCTTTGTCGTTTCCCCATGCTATTCCTGATTAAGCAATGGTAACTATGTTCTGCCGCTTTAGATAGCTGCAGATCGTGCCGCGTCAACGTTCTTCAGATAGTAGCCGGTTGTTATTTCCAGCTGTTGCAAAATAGCCTGCTTTAGATGGTTGCTGTTGCTGACTATAGCAACTGCGTAGTTGCTACTTCTGGTGTTGCAGCAACTGCGTAGTTGTTGTTTCTGGTGTTGCAGCAACTGCGTAGTTGCTTTTTCTGGTGTCACAGCAACTATAAATTATAATTCCTGCAGGCTTAAGACAATTACTTGACAATTTAATCATCTTTTCCAAGATAAATATAAATATACTCATGAATATGCAATGAAAAATTAAACATATAGATATGCAGAAAGTTACTTCATACCTTGGGTGATTAAGTCATCATGTACTCAAAGCTTACAACTTATGACTGAAAAGGATAACATTAAGGCAAAAATACGAGGTCAAAATAGGTCAATTCTGAGTCCTAACAGGAACCTTAACTGGTTCCTTCACTTCCTGGGAAACTTCTTTTTCTACTCCTACTTCCTCCGAAATTTCCTTTGGTGCCTTGGGAATAGATTGTTCCCGTTCAGTTTCTCTTATCTCCTCTTCATCATGTACAGTTAGATTTCATTCTTCTGCCTCTTCTGCCTGTGGTTTTTTAGATGCATTTTCTTCCTGGGGTTTGTAGTGGAGGTCTGCTGGACTGGAATGTTGGCCATACTCACCCATATTGGCCAAAACTACGGCCAAATCATCTTCTCCTACTAGGTCCTGTGGTGGGCTACCTTCCTACTGTCCCATTTCCTCCTCCTGCTTGGATCGTTCAGCTTTTGCCTCAGAATGCTCAGCTTCTGTTTCAGAATGCTCAGCTTCTTCCTCATTTTCCTCTTCAGATTGCTCGGCCTCCTTGGCCTCTCCTTTCGTTTCTCCTTCAGCTTGCTCTAATTCTACTTCTGGCCATGAGGATTGCTTGTCCTCAATTTCCACTGGCTGACTGGTGCTTTCCTGGAGCTTTTCCAGACTTCTTCATATCCGAGATAACCAGACTAATTTTTTGCGTTTCTCTGGCTGTTCGGGTGTACCGGTGGCATGCTTACGCTTTGCCGATTCCTGGCGTGTTTCTGGACATTCAGATGTACTAGCAACATGTTTTTGTTTTACGAATTCTCTGTGTTTTTCTGGACGTTCTAGTGTGCTGGTAGTATGTTTACGTTTTAGGGATGGTGCTGTCGCCCTTCCCTCTATTATTGCAATTAGCTCTTCCCAACTGCTTTGCTGCTGGGTGAGGCTATGACTAACAATTAATCGAATTAACCCGTGGTGACTGACAACTGGTTCTACATGCTGTGCCTTTTTTAGGCTTCGTGCAACATCATGAAGTAATCAATTCGAAAGTGCAGGCAGATTTACAGAGCATTTCTGCTTCAGAACAGCTAAGAGTTTAAGATGTCGTGGTCTTACCACGTCTTTTCTCCCCTCGCAGGTGATGTAGCTTTGCACGGTTCTTGCTAATTCTGCCCAAGGTTCTCCTAGCGTTGTTGACAGAACTCCCTTCCCTTTAATCGTTGTAGAGCATTGGGAAGGTATGTTTTAATAAATAATTTAGTGATGTTTTAAGCAATAGTTGTAATCTTTTCTTTATTATAAAGTAGGGAAAACACAATAAGAACGAGTCCAAAATGATCCAATCACTAATAGTTGTCTTCTCTATGCAGGGAAAGGTAAAAGCAGGAAAGCGTAACGCAAAACGAGAATTTGATGAGAAGATAACGGCTGTCCCTCCAATTCTAAATAAGGTTCAGACCAGGTCGAGTAAATCAAGGAAGATTAGTCCGGAACGAGACGAAGGACTGCCAGTTCGGAAATACAGGCCGAGTAAAGGAAGGCGTTAACAGTTTAACGGATCACTCAGGATCTTTGATCCTGAGGGATCGCTACGTTCAATTGTTTTGTCGTCTGGAGAACTCCGCCGTTGATTGTATAAAAGGGGGGCAGCATTGGAAATTAAGGAGAGATATATATTTTTGTATCTTTAACTTTCTGTTCACGGATTTTACTGTCAGTTGAACTCAGACTATTGAGTCTATTTGAAACTTAGTTTTGTACTCTCATTGATGAGTTAATATAATATCTTTGGTGTTAATTTCTCCCTACGTCTGAAGTAGTTTACGGCAGTGCGCCATTGGAAGCTTCGGGCCCGGCTCCAACGGACACTGGCTGATTGTACCATTACAACTCTGCTTTGTGTGGTTTGTTTCTTATAATCTGTTATGATTGCATGTCGTCTCATACTTATTCATCTGTAGCTTTCCTATTATAAATCTCTGTAACAAGTTCATATCATACTTTCAGGATTCTTCGCATACTGTTGATCTGAGTTGTTTGCATCAATTACAGAATTCATAAGTAGAATATTTCAGCTACAGGTGATTGGAGTAATGGACTATTGGTGATTATTGCAGATCGTGTATATATGATTGACGTTTCCTGTCTTTAATGATTTGTTGTTCCATTTGATATGTATATGATTGACGTTTCCTGTCTTTAATAATTTGCTGTTCCATTTGATTAAGCTGCAAACTTGTATAAACGATTGCTTTCCCTTTGTATGTAAGTGTGTGCCAAGGATTGGAAGTGTTGACCTCGCGAGACTTAGTTTCTTTACTGCCGTTCCATTTACTGCCGTTCCTTTTATTGCTGTTCCATTTCTGAAGTTGCTGTTCCATTTCTGAAGTTGCTGTTCCATTCTGTTTTCTTGCTGTTCCTTTCGCTTGCATTTATTGAAGTGGCATGAGAGGAGGGTCAAGGCTGTTGTGAGATACAGCAGACGCTATAATGCTCCCAGATCATGATCCATACTCCTTCATCAGTTTCTAGGGGGATAGGTTACTAATTCCATACCCTCGACCGACGAAGTTGCTGCGTGTGTGATTTCTTTATGCAAAAGTAATTTAGCGTAGCTTAGCATCCGTTTACTCTTGTATTCTTTAGATCTATACTACGAATCATTATCCTGACAAATAGCCTCAAATTGAGATATCCTTTACAATAACAAAACGCTCCCGGATTGACTTGTAATGTGAGATAACTAGAGGTGAAAAAGACCCTTGTTACAGCTCCACATTTTGGCGCCGTTGCCGGGGAAGGGTATAGCCATTTGTCTTTTAACAGGGTAGTGTGCGAATCTGTTAGGGGAGAACTGGATTCTAAAAACGGAAGGTAAGAACCTGCGTGCGGAGCATGTAAAAGCCCTGCTCCACCGTCCGCTTTCCTAGCAGAATTGATTTAGTAATTTAATTGGAGTGCATGACTAAGCAGAAAAAGCCAGAAAAGAATCAAAAGCCTCCATCCAAAACCGAAAAAGCCAAGGGGTCGGCGACCCTTGGACGAAAGACCTTTATAGATGAAATTTATAAGAAAGCTGAATCTCAGCAATCAGTAGGTTATAGGAAAGTAAACTCTAAACAACCTGCTAGTTCCCTTCAGGCCTCAGAATCACCATCTGAAGCCTTTGCTGAGGTGCACAGTCAGACAGAGGAGCAGGACTTTCAAGAACCTGACAATTCGACTCTTGGACCAGTGCACGAAGGAAATTTTAGCAATCTTTGCGAAGGAGAAGGAGAAACAGGGGAAATCGAGGAACCTAGATCTCCTATTGAACCAAACCAGCCTTTAAACAGTCCGGATAAAGGAAGCGCTGCAAAAATCCTCGTTGAAGGAATTCATTCACCTCAGACAGTAGGGGCCATCATTATCCCTGATAAAGGGAGTGCTGTAAAAACAGTTCCCGCTAAGATTACCCCTCCTCAACCAAGGGATACTCTCTTAGAAATTCCTGAAGATTACTGGCATATATTTGATTCCATGGCGCAGAATCAGCCAAATACCCAAACCTCTACTTTGCAATATCCCATAGTAGATTCCGCTGTGAATGCACCGATGAAGGCAATTCCGCTTCAACATATCCCGACGTTTCATGGACTCACATCAGAAGACCCTGATGCGTTTTTATTTGAATTTGATGTGTTATGCAGGGGATACGATTACACCACTGACCCCCAGAAGTTAAAGCTGTTTCCCTCTACTTTGAAGGGAGCAGCTCTGAGATGGTTCATGGGTTTAGGTGGTGGAGTCATAAACAATTGGGAAGAAATGAAAGGGGCCTTCTTAAAAAAATATCAGGATTACTGTAGATCAAGAGAACTAAAGGATGAAATCTTTCAAATGTCAGCCAGACCAAATGAAACTTTAGAAGAATATGTAGAACGTTTCCAATATAACTTGCAAAGATCTCCCTATGCATCGTTACCTCTGCCCGATAACGTGTTGAAAACTGCATTGATTAGAGGTATGAAAGAGCAATGGATTGAAATGTTGAATATTATGGGAAAATGAGACATTTATCAGGAAAATTTTGCTGACATCATTAATCTGTGTATCAGGAGCTCAAGAGGCAGCACAAGGATAAAACCAGCAGAATATGATCGCTTCACTAGAGACAATAGAACATCAATAGAAGGAGTATCACGAGTGGAACTTGGAAATCTGCTAGAGAATTTTAAAACTGATATCATGGGGACATTAACTACACAGCTTGATATTGTGCAGGCTAAACAGAAGCAAGCAGAGGCGGAACAGAATCTGGCAATTTTCTGCCCTCGGTGCAGAAAGAAACATAGCCAGAAAGAATGCCCGCTCGATACAGTTCAAATATGTGCTATTTGCACCAAGGACCATCCGACTGAAAGCTGTCCCTCGCTTCCTGGTTTGAAGGCGGTGTACAAAGAAGCAGAAGAGGAACCAGAATCAGCATATTTTATTAACCAGCGTCGTCAATGGCAGCCTAGGCAATCTGGTATGTTTCAAGATCCCTCCTCTTCTTTTCAATCTCCGCAATTTAATGCTCAGCAACAGAATATGTGGCAAAATCAGTCTCAGCACCCGTTTTCAAATTGGTCGCCTCAAATGTTTCCTACTCCGAACCCTTGGATGAACCAAGCTGGTTGGCAAAACTTTCCTTATCCTCCGCCATATTGGCCAAATAATTCATATCCTCCGCAGTGGACCCCTTCCACTTCGCAAAGTTCACCCTGGCAGAGCAACTGGCCAAGATCGACATATCAAACACCAGGATCAATTCCGCTCCCTCAACCAACTCTGCCAGCCTTGCAACAAAATCCCCAGCCCAACCTAAGACCGCGGCTCCCAGCCCAACCCAACCCTAACCCAAACAATCGACCAGTTCAATCTCTTCAAATTATAGAATCTTCCGAGATTGAATCTGCTCTGCAGGAGTGCAATGATATTCAGTTGAGATCTGGGCGAATAATAGAAACTGAGGGACATAGAACTGCTCATATTGAAAACCAGTTACCGATAGAACAACCATCACAACAAGAAGATGTAAGTAAAGACCAGGTTCATCAGCAAGTAATTACATCTTCTCCACCTTTCCCAGAACGACTGGACATTCCGAGACAAATGCAATATCCGGATTTTGATATTCTGGGAGAACTCCAAAACTTGTATATAAGAATTCCATTCCTTCAGGCTATACAGGATATTCCCATATATGGAAAAACCATAAAAGACCTGTGTAGCAGAAAATAAAAAAGAAATATAACCCCTAACCCTAGAGTCCAGGTAGTCGGCACCTTATCCGACCTCTTATCAGGGAAAGAAACACCAATTAAATATGAGGATCCTGGAAACCCAATTGTCACTGTTCAAGTCCGTGGGCAGACCCTGACCAACGTTTTAGTAGATCTAGGGGCTGCAATTAATATCCTGACAACATCAACCTGCCAGAAGCTTGGAATCACATCGGTAGAACCTACTTCTACTTTACTAGAGCTAGCTGACCGATCAGTAATAAGACCAGAAGGCACCTTGTATGATGTCATGGTTTCAGTGGACTCTTGGGAATACCCGACCGATTTTCTGGTGATTAATCCAAAAATCCGACTAGATGGACATCCGCTAATTCTAGGTAGACCATGGCTCGCTACTGCTGACGCCTACATTGGATGCCGGCAGGGAAACATGACCATAACCAGAGGGCCGGATATCAAAAATTTAATCTTGTACCCGCCAGCCCAGCCAAGCATCACACCTCATATATCACTGACCAATCTGCGCCCTGCCTCATATATTACTGATAATATTAGACCACCATTAACAGTCCAGGAAGCGCTAGATTTTAAAGATCAAACGGAAGACGATGCCATCAATAAATTCATTAATCAAACAGAATCCACATCGTATACACAATGCTTTATGATAAAAGCGGCATTTGATAACGAATTAGAGGAAGATCCTCTAAAAGATGACCATGACCCAAATATACCTGTAACCTCTGTTGCTAACAGCAAAGTAATACAAATTGAACCGGGCAAAACTTTAAATATTAACGCTAATCTGACACCAGAGCAAGAGACCAAACTCATCCAGCTCCTACGAAAGTATCAGGAGGCATTTGCTTGGGACTATCCCGATATGAAAGGGATTGATCCCCAGCTATGTACACATCGTATCTATATCGAGAAAGATGCAAGACCTATTCGCCAACCACAGAGAAGACTCAATCCCCATTTAAAAGATGTTGTAAAAGATGAGCTGCAGAAATTATTAGACGTTAATTTTATTTATCCTATTTCTGACAGCAAATGGGTCTCCCCACTTGTGGTAGTACCTAAAAAGAACGGGAAATGGAGGATCTGTGTCGATTACAGAGAATTAAACAAAGCTACACAAAAAGATCACTTCCCTCTCCCTTTCATTGACCAGGTATTGGACACCTTAGCAGGCAAGAAATTTTTTTCTTTTTTGGATGGCTTCAGCGGATATAACCAGATTCAGATTGCCCCTGAAGACCAGGACAAGACTACCTTTACTTGCCCCTGAAGACCAGGACAAGACTACCTTTACTTGCCCCTGGGGAACGTTCGCCTACCGAGTCTTACCCTTTGGATTATGTAATGCTCCGGCCACATTCCAATGGGCTGTTCTTAGCATCTTCGCAGATTTAATTAATGATGGATTGGAAGTCTATATGGATGATTTCACACCATATGGAGATGACTTTGATCCAGCCCTGGACACTCTCGAAAAAGTTCTAGAGCGCTGCATCGCTACCAGGCTTTGCTTGAGTCATGAAAAATGTTACATGATGATGACAGAAGGACTCATTCTGGGACATTACATCTCAGCAGCTGGCATTCAGGTAGACCCGGCTAAAATTCAAATACTCATGCTTATCCCAACCCCCACTAATCAAACAGAGGTACGCAGTTTTCTTGGTTTTTCTGGGTATTATAGACGATTTATACAACATTACTCACATATTGCCGCACCTCTACATGCATTAACTGGAAATGTTGATTTCTTATGGACAGAAAAATGTGATCGAGCCTTCACAGAATTAAAGAAGTTGCTATCTACAGCTCCAGTTCTCAGAGGACCTAATTGGAACTTACCATTCCAAATTTCAACCGACGCCTCAGACACAGCAATCGGTGCAGTTCTGGGCCAAGAAGAAGAGAAAAGACCATACGCTATCTATTACATCAGCAAAAATTTGGCTCCGGCTGAATTAAATTACACTGTCACCGAAAAAGAATTTTTAGCTGTGATACATGCTATTAATAAGTTTAGACACTATATTACAGGCTATCCCGTTATTTTGTATACAGACCATTCTGCTATTAGGTATTTAGCAAACAAGCCTGTTACAAATGGAAGAATAACCAGGTGGTTGATCTTGTTGCAGGAATTCGACATTACAATCAGAGACCGACCAGGGAAGGAGAACCCTGTAGCTGATTTTCTTTCACGAATACCAAAATCAGTTGAAACAGCAGCAGTTGAGGACCAATTCCCAGATGAACACTTATTTGCTGTCGCTGTCCAGACTCCCTGGTACGCTGATGTGGCTAATTATCTCGCAGTAGGTAAGCTTCCAAAACATTTAACTCCCAATGAACGGAAACAGATCGTCCAGAAAAGCAATCGATTTTCGTGGGTTGGGGGCTATCTGTTTCACACAGGCGCAGATATGGAAATCAGAAGATGTATTCGAGAAGACGAAATCTTTGATATCTTGAAAGCCTGCCATGACGGGCCATGTGGAGGACATTTCGTTGAACGCAGAACAGCACACAAAGTATTACAAACGGGATATTACTGGCCTACAATTTTCAAAGATGCCAAAAAATTTGTCCAGGCCTGTGATAGTTGTCAGCGTGTAGGACGACCTGGCCCAGTAGACGAAATGCCTTTGCGGCCTCAATTAGTGATCGAACCTTTCGAACGCTGGGCTTTGGACTTTGTCGGACCCATCAACCCCCCATCAAACCAAAAAACCTACATTTTGGTGGCAACTGAATATGTTACCAAATGGGTTGAGGCGGAGGCATTACCCAGAGCTACAGAGGAGTCGGTAATACAGTTCTTGTTCCATTTGTTTGTACGTTATGGTCTTCCAAGGGAAGTGGTTACAGATGGAGGACCACAATTTGTGGGACATAAATTAGCTGCAACACTCAATAACCATCACATCCACCACAAAATTACTACCCCATACCATCCGCAGGCAAATGGGCAAGTCGAGAACAGTAATAAGATAATAGAGTCAATTTTGACAAAAACTGTTGCCTCACACCGCCGCGATTGGGCCGCCTGACTACCGGAGGCACTGTGGGCTTATCGAACCACATGGAGAAGTACCACCGGCTATTCACCATATCACTTAGTGTTTGGAAAGCAACCCATTTTTCCTATAGAATTTGAGATCCAAACCCTGCGAACTGCCCAAGAAGTCGGATAGGATTTAAGTGAAGCACAGAAAAATCGATTACAGCAAATTAATGAGTTGGACGAAACAAGGCTCGCTGCATTACAGAATACAGCACTCATCCAGCAACAACGAGCCAAGTGGCATGATGCGCTCATCAAAAACAAGATATTTCACGAAGGAGACTGGGCTCTGTTATATGATTCTAGATTTCAGGATTTCCCGGGGAAGCTTCAGACTCGATGGTTGGGACCATACGAGATTCAAAAAGTCCATGACAATGGGACCCTTACTTTGATTACAATCGATGGATCTGGATATACATTTAAGGTAAACGGCCACCGAGTTCGTCTGTATCGCAAACCGCTCACTCGGGAATCATTTTGCCAGCAGCTACGCCAAGATACTAACATCAAGATGATGGGAGAGGAAGCAAAAACTTCCTCCCCTATAGATTGGTAAGCAGTTCATTCTTTATTACCACATTTTGTATATAAGATTGTAAATTTTGTATATATGTTTCGAGTGCGTGTTTTCGCTGTTCCTTTTCAAAAGGAACAGCACTTGCGTGTTTTGCTGTTCCTTTTCAAAAGGAACAGCACTCTTGAATTTTTGCTGTTCCTTTTCAAAAGGAACAACACTTTTTGCTGTTCCTTTTTCAAAAGGAACAGCACTGGTGTGTTTTGCTGTTCCTTTTCAAAAGGAACAGCACTTGTGTGTTTTGCTGTTCCTTTTCAAAAGGAACAGCACTTGCGTGTTTTGCTGTTCCTTTTCAAAAGGAACAGCACTCTTGAATTTTTTTGCTGTTCCTTTTCAAAAGGAACAGCACTAGTGTGTTTTGCTGTTCCTTTTCAAAAGGAACAACACCTGCATGTTTTGCTGTTCCTTTTTCAAAAGGAACGGCACCCTTGAGTTTTTGCTGTTCCTTTTCAAAAGGAACAACACTTTTGAATTTTTGCTGTTCCTTTTCAAAAGGAACAGCACTTTTGAATTTTATTCCTTTTTAGAAGGAGCAACATTTGTGTGTTTTTTTCAGTTCTTTTTTTTAGCAAGCAGCATTTGAGTGCTTTTGTTATCTTAGGACATTGCATCAAAAGAACCCTCCCACCTTCCCTTGTAAGAAAGAAATAGTATGCCCTCGTCCTTTCTATAAGAAGAAAGCGTTGTCCATCCTTTTCCTGAGGCCATAAGTAGCAGCTATATATGCAACAAATATAAAAGGCATGATATATCGAGATCAGCACATCATAAATCGCTATCTATAACAGCCCTAGTATTGATGCAACAAAGGAAGGATCCATACACTCATCATTTTTTCAGCCATAAGTCTCACCTCCTCTGCCCTGTTGGAAAACTTCATCATGTTACGTTCCTACAATTTTCTTTATTATTACTTGGAAACAAGAATAGAAAATTTATATCTTCCTATTGGGATAACAAGACTTCTTCCGCCATTCCCACTCTTAAGGAGGGCTGAACCACCCTTATGTGTAACTATACAAGAGCAAAAGTCCATCTCAAAAGAAAAAAAAAAGCAAAAGCAAAATCAAAAGAAATTATTTGTCAAATGCAGGATAGGGGGTTTCATTAAAGAACCAGCCTACTATGATCATAAGATTGGAAGCGAAGTGGCATTCCCATCATGGCCACCACACCAGGGATATGGTCCAACAGGTTCATTATATAAACAAACCTTGGAACAGGGGGTCTCATCACGAGCCAGCCTGCCCACGTTTCGCGCCTCTCTGGTGAATGGCGTCATGGTTATCTGGTTACCAAGCCAGCATGATGGCCTGCATGTTGACAAGAATTGCTCTTCAAAACTACACAAAGGACTATGGTTCCGGGGTGAAATAAACAACTCTGCCACGGTTATAAACACCGGTCGGCAGCAGAGCTCTGTTAATGGTATTGGAGTCAAAACATATACACCAATTTGGATCTTATTAAATATTTCTTTCTATCCTCGTAATAATTATATCTTACACCTTAATGGATACGTCACATGAACATCTATCATTACCAATTATGGAAAAGGTATTGACTATGACTATCTCAGACTTTCCATGAGTGCTAGACGTCCTATCCTTATGTTCTGCATCACATCACGAAGGCTTATGTTAAACGCGATCTATCCGTCGCATCGATCTCGATATTTCTTTGTCTAATCTGAAACATGGCAAAACTTTATAAGCTCTTCCATTATGACTCGGTGATGGGATGACCGCCTTCTTCTATTTGACGGCTGAGGCAGCCTATCATTTCGCGCGGGGGGGGAGGTGACTTCATTACTCCGCTGGCCACGTGTTAACACATCATTCGGAAATGATATGATACGAAGGTACGATATGCGTTAACGGCATGACAATGCTATTTTTTGCAAAAGTTGTTATTTATGATCAATTATTCATGCATGCTCTGTGTCTTTTCTTTTTTGCCGCAATTACGTTCTTTGCATTGCTGTTCCATCTAGACCCTGAAACAGAACCATGGGGGGAAAGTCTATCAGAAGCGAGCCGAGCGAGCTCGTAGTCTCCGAAGCCGCTCGGAAGATCTTAGAAAAGGCAGGGTGGTTAACTTATTTTGGCCGCCTGCGCAAATCAAACGAAATAGTGGCCATGGAATTCCTGCAGAATTTGCAGGAAGAACACTCAGTGGTAGATGGGAAGCAGATAGCAGTCACGAAGGAAATAATCGCGGAAGTAACCGGATTACCAGACTCAGGTCCAATATGGACGACAAAGAAAGAAAGACTGCAGAAGATCGTAGAAATCTTCCAAGATGAAGGGCAGAAGCTGACAGTGAAGGGAAAAGGAGTGCTGCCGGCAACACTGGAAGAACCTTGGAGCGAACTGGCAAAGGTAGTACAGAGCTACATCACCTGCGAAGGACGAAAAGATGTGGTAAGGCCACGTCACCTTAAGCTCTTAGCTGTGTTAAAAGGAAAATGTGCTGTGAATCTCCCTGCATTGTTAAATTCATTGCTGCATGATGCCTCTCGGAGCCTGAAAAAGGCACACCATGAAGACACAGTGGTTAGCCACCACGGGTTAATCCGCCTGATAGTGACATACAATCTCGCTCAGCAGCAGAGTAGCTGGCGGGAACTTATTACAGCAATTGGAGGGGAAGCAGCATCACCATCCCCAAAGGCGAAGCACCCCGCTAGCACCTCTGGAACACCTAAAAAACCCAGAGAATCGCCAAAACCTAAGCAACCCTCGGGCACAACCGAGCAAACGAAGAAACGCATAAAGCTGGGGAAACAAAAATGTACCCCTAAAGCAACTAGACATGCAGAAAAACGTAAGGAATTGCCCGAAGAAAGACGTGCTACCGTAAAGCGAAGGTATTCCTCTGGCACGCCAGAACAGTTTGAAAAACGCAGAAAGGTGGAGGTGGAAGAACAGGTGGCCAGCACACCCAAACAGCCCGAGAGGCCTAGAAAGTCAGCTCGGTTGGCAAAGATAAGAGGTAGGCTGGAAAAAATCCAGCCAAACATTGACCAGCCGATTGAAATAATAGAGGAACCTCCAGCGCCAGAACAAATACCTGGGGAAAACGTGGGACAAACAGAGAACGAAGCTGAAGAAGGAAATAAGAATGATGACTCTGCGGCCGAGACCAGCTATCTAGAGGCAGCTACTGAGCAGCCAATTCAGGAGAAGGAGATGGAACAATTGGGGGGTAGCCATCCGCAAACCCCTGTGGAGGAAGAAGAGCTGGCCACCATCTTGGCCAGCCTTAGAGGTTATCCTTCACCCTCCAGTCCGGCAGAGCCTCCCGAAGGACCCTCTGAGGAAGAGACGCGTGAAGAATTGCATGATGGAATGGAAGGGGAAGAAAACCCCCCTGTCGTTGACAAAGAAAATGTGAATACCAATCAGGAACAAGCCGTTCCCAAAACTCCAGGAGGAGATCCACCTGCTGATGCCATGGAGGATGAAAATGTTTGTCGGGAACAGGACGTTCCCCGAATGACAGACGAAACCCTCGATGAAAGTGGAGCAGAACTGAGGGCCGCCCATGTGGCCACAGCCGAGGCAAGAGAAATTACGAAGTTGAGAAGAAAACAACAGAAATTGCTGAATATTATAGGCCAGCTTCGGCAGAGAATTCGAAGTCTGAAAGCCAGTTTGAGAATAAGGAGGACTGTAAGAAGAAAAAGAAGGACAAATACAGCTGGGTCCTATCAGAGGAGAAGGCAGAGCACCTATAGGCATCTAGTAGGTCGATACTCTGCCAGCGAACCTGCAACTGTTCCAATTAATACTAAGGAACAAAATGCTGTTCCATCTGGAATAGAACACCAGAATGCCGTTCCTATTGACATAGAGGAGCAGGCTGATATTTCAAACAGCCCATTAGAACCAACGGCCATTCCAATTAAAACAAAGCCACAAGATGACATCCCATTTACAGAGGGACCACCGTACCCCTTTATACATGTCAAGAAGGAAGGGGAAAATAGAGCAGTTCACATTGAGACACCACCTTCAGGGAAAATTAAGCGACGAAATGTGAAGGTCCAGGCGAAATTTCCTGCCTCCAAGGAATCATGGGAAAGGGATCCAAAAACCAAGGCCTTGCGCCGCGAGATAAGACAGGCCCAACAGGAGGCTGAACAGCTATGGGAACAAATGATCCCTCGAGAGAAATATGAGGAGCTACAACAGGAAGTTGAGCAGAGGATTCCTCGAGAAAAATACGAAGAATTGCAGCAGAGGGCTGAGCAGTTAGAGGAACAAAGGATCCCTCTGGAAAAACATCAAGAACTGCAACAACAGCTGAGAAACATGAGTCAATCGGAGAGTCAGGCTTTTGAAGGATGGCAGAAGGAACAGGAAAAGGTTGCTAAGGTAACACGTCGACTAGATGCTGTTATTAAACAATTGGACACTGTATGTTCGTTGTATGATGATGTTTTGACTTGCAGGGCCCCCGCGAATAATTATGCTTTATTCCTCCTTGAAAGATACTTAAGATTGAAAATAAAAGCTGTCAGGGCAGGTGCCCCCATTCAGATTAATACTGTTAATGATTTCACTGATTGTTGCAAACATTATGGGGTTAATGTCCAACGATTATTATGCGAATTTTATTTGCACAATATGGTGCTTGAGCAGGAAACTGACCTAAACCCTGGTCCCTTTGTGGGGGATATACAGCTGCAAGCCTTTGTTTCATTCGGGGTCAATCAGTTAAAGTGGCTCAGGGCTTACAATGCCTTTCAGAGGCAGGAGCACAGCCTAGATCTATGGGTCAGGGCTGAGCCTCAAGATCCAGTTCGCCTATGGCAATCACACAAAAGCCTTATGAGAAACCCTGGCGTTATAGAACTACTAGGACCCATGCATGAGGAGTTGATCCGAAATAGCTTAGAATACTTCCTGGTTATTAAAGATTCCGCCTTGGAGGCTGCCAAATTCCGTTATCGGATTTCCACCCCAAGCGTCCAGCTCAGGGAGCCCCTCAAATACGAGAACTTTGAGCTGGCTGCTGAACGATTGCCCTTTTATGGCCAGTGCATTCTGCAAGCTGGACCATCATGGTTAGGATATCGGTTCCGCAGCCCAATTATCTGGCACCCTGCACCGGGGTACCAGGCCTTGTATAATATGCCTGCAGATCAGTTGCATTACTTCTTTGATAATCTGGTTGCCTATCATGGTTGCAGACCCCCTCATGAAGTACCCTCTCCAGCCTATTCTCTTACTGCTCTCCATGTTAATTATAACGTTTTCATGAGGCCATGAAACAGAGTAAGTCGGGGGGTGTGTAGAGCATTGGGAAGGTATGTTTTAATAAATAATTTAGTGATGTTTTAAGCAATAGTTGTAATCTTTTCTTTATTATAAAGTAGGGAAAACGCAATAAGAACGAGTCCAAAATGATCCAATCACTAATAGTTGTCTTCTCTACGCAGGGAAAGGTAAAAGCAGGAAAGCGTAACGCAAAACGAGAATTTGATGAGAAGATAACGGCTGTCCCTCCAATTCTAAATAAGGTTCAGACCAGGTCGAGTAAATCAAGGAAGATCAGTCCGGAAAGAGACGAAGGACTGCCAGTTCGGAAATACAGGCCGAGTAAAGGAAGGCGTTAACAATTTAGCGGATCACTCAGGATCTTTGATCCTGAGGGATCACTACGTTCAATTGTTTTGTCGTCTGGAGAACTCCGCCGTTGATTGTATAAAAGGGGGGCATCATTGGAAATTAAGGAGAGATATATATTTTTGTATCTTTAACTTTCTGTTCATGGATTTTACTGTCAGTTGAACTCAGACTATTGAGTCTATCTGAAACTTAGTTTTGTACTCTCATTGATGAGTTAATATAATATCTTTGGTGTTAATTTCTCCCTGCGTCTGAAGTAGTTTACGGCAGTGCGCCATTGGAAGCTTCGGGCCCGGCTCCAACGGACACTGGCTGATTGTACCATTACAACTCTGCTTTGTGTGGTTTGTTTCTTATAATCTGTTATGATTGCATGTCGTCTCATACTTATTCATCTGTAGCTTTCCTGTTATAAATCTCTGTAACAAGTTCATATCATACTTTCAGGATTCTTCGCATACTGTTGATCTGAGTTGTTTGCATCAATTACAGAATTCATAAGTAGAATATTTCAGCTACAGGTGATTGGAGTAATGGACTATTGGTGATTATTGCAGATCGTGTATATATGATTGACGTTTCCTGTCTTTAATGATTTGCTGTTCCATTTGATATGTATATGATTGACGTTTCCTGTCTTTAATAATTTGTTGTTCCATTTGATTAAGCTGCAAACTTGTATAAACGATTGCTTTCCCTTTGTATGTAAGTGTGTGCCAAGGATTGGAAGTGTTGACCTCGCGAGACTTAGTTTCTTTACTGCCGTTCCATTTACTGCCGTTCCTTTTATTGCTGTTCCATTTCTGAAGTTGCTGTTCCATTTCTGAAGTTGTTGTTCCATTCTGTTTTCTTGCTGTTCCTTTCGCTTGCATTTATTGAAGTGGCATGAGAGGAGGGTCAAGGCTGTTGTGAGATACAGCAGACGCTATAATGCTCCCAGATCATGATCCATACTCCTTCATCAGTTTCTAGGGGGATAGGTTACTAATTCCATACCCTCGACCGACGAAGTTGCTGCGTGTGTGATTTCTTTATGCAAAAGTAATTTAGCGTAGCTTAGCATCCGTTTACTCTTGTATTCTTTAGATCTATACTACGAATCATTATCCTGACAAATAGCCTCAAATTGAGATATCCTTTACAATAACAAAATGCTCCCGGATTGACTTGTAATGTGAGATAACTAGAGGTGAAAAAGACCCTTGTTACAGCTCCACAATCGTCAAGCTCTGGCCTTCGTCCTGGAAGATTTCCATGATCTTCTATAATCTTTCCTTCTTCAGCGTCCATATAGGTCCGGTGGCTGGTAATCCCGAGACTTCTGTGATTATATCGTCGGTGACTGCTATCTGCTTCCCCGTTACTATGGAGTGATCCCCCTGCAGATTCTGCAGGAATTCAATCACCATTGTTTCAATAGACTCCTGCAAGCGGCTGAGATAAGTCAGCCACCCTGCTCTTTCCAGGATCTCCCGGGCAGCAGCGGAGACTGTCAACTCCTGAGGTTCCCTTCGAATTGCCCTTCCTCCCATGGTTTCACTGCGGATTCTCAATGGAATAGCAACTGCTTGTGATGTTTGAAACACAGAGAGGGTAATAATCACAAGATTTCGAAAAAACACAGAGTATGCAACAGAAATGGCTTATGAACAACAACTTGTGTAAAAAATAGAAATATCATGCCGTTAAGCCATGCCATACCCTAGTACGCTATCTTTCCCGAATAGTGGGCTGACACATAATCCGGGGAATAATAAGGTTAACCTCGCCCCCCACAATGTGATAGGCTGTCCCAGCCGTCAAAGAAAGGAGCAGCACCCGATCTGCAATAGAGTCATAAGGGAACAGCGTATGAAAATATGCCATGTTTAGAAAAACAACGAATTACCGAAATCGAGGCATAAAGTTGGATCGCGTATTACGTAAGAGGCTGTTGTGATATGATGCAAGGCTGGGGGATAGGATGTCTATCGTACTTGCCAAATCTCAAGTGGTCATTGTCACCTCCTTTGCCATGATTGGTGGTAATAAATGTTCATGCGATATATAAGTCGGGAGATAATGTATGATTAGTGCCTAGGATATAAGAAACAAAAGAGTATTAGTATCTTTCCTATTGGTGTAACCAATGTGACTTCAATACCATTAACAATGCTCTGCTACCTACAGGTGTCCATAACCTTGGCAGAGTTGTTTATTTCACCCCTCGAACCATGATCCTTTATGTGCATATTAAGGAATGTAATGTCAAAGTGTAGGCCATTATGCTAGCTTGGTAACCGGTTAGCCATAATGCCATTCAAGAGGAAGGAGCAAAAAGTGGGCAGGCCGGCTCGTAATGAGACCTCCTCTTCCAAGGTTTGTTTATTTGATATACCTTTTGGACCATCTCCCTGGTGTGGTGGCCATAATGGGAATGCCACTTCACTTCCATCCTCATGATCATGGTAGGCTGGCTCTTGATGAGACCCCCTATCCTGCATTTGACAATTTATAATCCATCTTTTTACTTTTTCTTTTTCATAAAGCACTTTTCCTTATTTATACACAAAGGGTGGTTCAACACTCCTTAAGAGTGGGAATGGTGGAAGAAGTCTTATCATCTCAATAGGAAGATATAAACCCTTTGCTCTTATTCCTAAGTAATAATCAAAGAGGATTAAAGGGAATGTCATGATAAAGATAACCAATCAAAGAAAAATTAGTAAGACAATGACAACAAAAGATGATGAATAAGTGTGTCCTTCCTTTTGTCCTCTTACCAATACAGAGCTTTATAAAGATAGCGATTTATAATTTGTGGATTTCAGTATGTTGTGATTTTGTGTTCATTGCATAAGTGCATATCTGTCTCTTAAAGACTTTGAGAGAACAGGAGCAAGAAGCATCCTCAATTTAGATCAGCAAAAGGGATAAGTTGTTTCACAAGGAGAGAAAAAGTATGCTAGAAGTGTTCCTTTTGGAAAGAGGAACAACAAAGGAGCATAGATCTCAAAAGTGCAAATGCCGTTCCTTTTGAAAAAGGAACAACAGAACACACCAATGCCGTTCCTTTGAAAAAGGAACAACAGAAATTAAAAAAAATGCTATTTCCTTAGAAAAAGATAGCAAAACACTTGAAATGACGTTCCTTTTGAAAAAGGAACAGCAGCCATGAAAAATGTGGTTCCTTTGAAAAAGGAATAACAAAAGACACAATAATGTCGTTCCTTTTGAAAAAGGAACAACGGAAATCAAAAATATGTTGCGCCTTTGGAAAAGGGACAACAAACACTCCGCAGTGTCGTTCCTTTTGAAAAAGGAACAGCAAAAATCAAAATGTTGTTCCTTCTAGAAAAGGAACAACAGAACAAGCAAATGTCGTTCCTTTGAAAAAAGAACAGCAGAAAATCAAGAATGTTGTTCCTTTTGGAAAGGAACAACAGAAAATCAAGAATGTTGTTCCTTTTGAAAAGGAACAGTAGAAAATCAAGAATGTTGTTCCTTTGAAAAAGGAACAGCAGAAAATCAAGAATGTTGTTCCCTTTTAAAAGGAACAACAGAAAATCAAGAATGTTGTTCCTTTTGAAAAGGAACAACAGAAAATCAAGAATGTTGTTCCTTTTGAAAAGGAACAGCAAAAACACGCAAATGCCATTCTTTTAGAAACGGAACGGAAAAAATCGAAATTTTGAGAAAGAAAAGGAACAACAAGGAAGAATTAGTCCAAGCATATGTACAAGAAGGACTTAAAGAAAAGAACTTATGTACAAATTGTAAAAAGAAACGAAATCCTTAATGAATTAAAGGTGAGGAAGACTTCTCTTCCTCTCCTAAAATCTCCATATCAGTGTCTCGGCGTAGCTGCTGGCAGAAGGATTCTCGAGTGAGTGGTTTACGATAGAGACGAACTCGGTGGCCATTTACTTTGAAGGAATATCCAGAACCGTCAATGGTGATTAAAGTAAGGGTCCCATTGTCATGTACCTTCTGGATTTTGTATGGTCCCAACCAACGAGTCTGGAGTTTCCCAGGGAAGTCCTGAAACCGAGAGTCATACAACAGAGCCCAGTCTCCCTCATGGAAGACTTTGTTTTTAATGAGCGCATCATGCCATTTGGCTCGCTGCTGTTGAATCAGTGCTGTATTTTGTAATGCAGATAGCCTAATTTCATCCAATTCATTGATCTGCTATAGTCGATTAATCTGTGCCTCGCTTAGATCTAAGCCAACTTCCTGTGTTGTTCGTAATGTTTGGATTTCAAATTCTATGGGAAAAATGGGTTGTTTTCCAAACACTAATTGATAAGGTGAGTAACCAGTGGTGCTCCTCCAAGTTGTTCTATAGGCCCAGAGTGCTTCAGGTAGTCTGGTAGCCCAATCACACCTATGTGACGCAATGGTTTTCGTTAGGATTGATTCTATTACCTTATTGCTGCTTTCTACTTGTCCATTCGCCTGTGGGTGGTATGGAGTAGTGATTTTATACTGGACGTGATAATTGTTGAGTGTTGCAGCTAATATATTCCCAGCAAATTGTGGTCCTCCGTCTGTAATTATTTCCCTTGGAAGGCCATAGCGTACAAATAGATGGAACAGGAACTGTATGACAGAGTCCTCTGTGGCTCTTGGCAATGCTTCTGCTTCAACCCATTTGGTGACATATTCTGTTGCCACCAAGATATATGTTTTCTGATTTGATGCGGGGTTGATGGGTCCAAAAAAATAAAGAGCCCATCGCTCAAACGGTTCAATGACTAACTGTGGTTTCAGAGGCATCTCGTCAGCTTGACCAAGACGTCGTGCTCGCTGGCAGCTGTGACAAGCTTGGACAAATTTCTTTGCATCTCTGAAAATCGTGGGCCAATAATATCCTGTCTGCAATACTTTATGTCCAGTTCTACGCTCAGCGAAGTATCCACCACATGGTCCATCATGACAGGCTTTTAGGATGTCAAAGATTTCATCTTCTCGAACACATCTCCTGATATGCATGTCTGCCCCTATGTGAAACAAGTAGCCCCCAATCCAGGAGAATCGAGTACTCTTCTGCACAATCTGTTTGCGCTCATTAGGGGTTAGGTGTTCTGGTAGTTTACCTACTGCAAGGTAGTTGGAAACATCAGCATACCAAGGTGTCTGAACGACAACATCAAACAGATGTCCGTCGGGAAATTGATCTTCAACTGCTGCTGCATCGATTGGTTTTGGCATTCTTGAGAGAAAATCGGCTACAGGGTTTTATTTGCCAGGCCGATCCTTGATTGTGATATCAAATTCCTGCAATAAAGTCAACCATCTAGTTATTCTGGCATTTGTGACAGGCTTATTTGCTAAATATTTTATAGCAGAATGATCTGTATATAAGATAACAGGATAGCCTACAATATAATGTCTAAACTTATTGACAGCATGTATTAGAGCTAGGAATTCTTTTTCAGTAACAGTGTAATTTAATTCAGCAAGGGATAATTTTTTTCTGATATAATAG
The DNA here is from genome assembly GCA_031772625.1 of Pinus tabuliformis. Lineage (NCBI taxonomy): Eukaryota > Viridiplantae > Streptophyta > Pinopsida > Pinales > Pinaceae > Pinus > Pinus tabuliformis. The sequence continues at coordinate 238,290,377 of CM062816.1, read as the reverse complement.
ATAGCATATGGTTTTTTATCTTCTTCCTCCCAAAGACTGCGCCAATGGATGTATCTGAGGCATCAGATGATATCTGAAATGGTAAATCCCAGTTTGGTCCTCGAAGGACTAGGGCTGTGGATACGATATTCTTTAAATCCTTGAAAGCACGCTCACATTTTTCCGTCCAAAGAAAATCAACATTCCCAGTTAGTGCATATAAAGGTGCAACAATGTGCAAATAATGTTCTATAAATCGTCTATAATAACCAGAAAATCCAAGAAAGCCGCGTACCTCTGTTTGAGTAGTAGGAGTGGGAATAAGCAAAATTATTTGGATCTCGGTCGGGTCTACCTAAATTCCGGCTGCTGAAACATAGTGTCCTAGGATAAGTCCTTCAGTCATCATCATGTAACATTTTTCGTGGCTTAAGAAAACCCTGGTAGCTATGCAGCGTTGTAGGACTTTCTCTAGGGTGTCTAGTGCTGGATCAAAATCATCTCTAGATGGTGTAAAGTCATCCATATATACTTCAAGTCCATCATTTATTAAATCTGCAAAAATGCTAAGGATAGCCCTTTGGAATGTGGCAGGAGCATTACATAGGCCAAAAGGTAGAACTCGATAGGCAAATGTTCCCCAAGGACAAGTAAAAGTAGTTTTGTCTTGGTCTTCAGGGGCAATCTGAATCTGATTGTATCCACTGAAGCCATCCAGGAAAGAAAATAATTTCTTTCCTGCTAAAGTATCTAGTACTTGGTCTATGAATGGGAGGGGAAACTGGTCTTTTTGTGTTGCTTTATTGAGTTCCCTGTAATCCACACAAATTCTCCATTTCCCATTTTTTTTTGGTACCACCACAAGTCGAGAGACCCATTTACTATCAGAAATAGGATAGATAAAATTGACATCTAAAAGTTTCTGAAGTTCAGCTCTTACCACATCCTTTAGATGAGGATTAAGTCTTCTTTGCGGTTGACGAACGGGTCCAGCATCTTTTTCAATATAAATGTGGTGTGTACACAATTGGGGATCGATTCCTTTCATATCAGGGTAATCCCATGCGAATGCTTCTTGATATTTTCTTAAGAGATGGATGCGCTTCGTTTCTTGTTCAGGTGTGAGGTTGGCATTGATATTTAATGTTTTTCCCCATTCAATTTCCACAATTTTACTATTTGCAACAGAAGTAACAGGTATTGTTTGATCATGTGTATCTTTCAGAGGATCTTCTTCTAATTCATTATCAAATGTTGCTTCTATCATGTGACACTGTGTGCAGGATCGGGATTCAATTTGACTAATGAAGTTGTTAATGGCATCATCTTTTGTTTGATCTTTAAAATCAAGTGCCTCTTGTATAGTCAATGGAGATCTAATGTTATTAGTAAGGTATGATACAGGGCGCTTGTTAGTTTTAATTATTGTGACACTTGGCTGTGCTGGAGGGTATAGAACTAAATTCTTGATATCTGGTCCTTTGGTTATGGTCGTATTTCCTTGTCGGCAACCAATGTAAGCATCAGCAGTGGCAGGCCAAGGTCTACCTAGTATTAGCGGCTGTCCATCAAGTCGGGTTTTTGGATTAATTATCAGGAAATCGGTTGGATATTCCCAAGAATCTATAGAGACCATGACATCATGTAGAGTACCCTCTGGTCTAACCACATATCGGTCAGCCAATTCTAACAAAGTAGAGGTGGGTTCTACAGATGTAATTCCGAGCTTTTGGTAAGTAGTGGTTGTTAAAATATTAATTGCAGCTCCTAGATCAACTAAGGCATTAAACAGGGTCTGACCATAATTTTGAATAGTTACAATGGGATTTCCTGGGTCTTCATATTTAATGGGTGTTTCTTTCCCGGATAGTAAATCAGATAAAGTACCGACTACTTGGACTCTTGGATTAGTTGTTATATTCCTCCTTGGTTTCTTTATGAACAATTCTTTGATAGTTTTTGCGTATATAGGAATGTATTGAATGGCTTGGAGGAATGGGATTTTTATGTACAGATTTTGTAATTCTCCCAGAATGTCGAAGTCAGGATACTGTAAAGGTTGAGGTATGACTAATCGTTCTCGGAATGGAGGAGAGGATGTGGTTGCTTGGTTATGAGTCTGCTGCTTATTTACATCCTCTTGTTGCAACTGATGTTCTCTTGGTAACTGATCTTTAATGTGAATTGTTTTATCTCCCTCAGTTTCAATAATACATCCAGATCGTAACTGAAGATCATTACACTCCCTCAGGTCGGGTCCTATTTCTGATGATTCTATAATTTGGAGAGATTGGACCGGTCTGTTATTTGGATTGGGTTTGGGTTGCGCTGGGAGTTGTGGTCTCAGATTAGACTGGGGATTTTGTTGTAAGGCTGGCAGAGTAGGTTGAGGGAGTGGAATAGTTCCTACTAGCTGGTGCATCGGTCTTTGCTAGTTTGTCTGCCACAGTGAACTTTGTGAAGTCGGGGGAGTCCATTGTGGAGAATATGGGCTATTTTGCCAATATGGTGGAGTGTAGGGGAAATTCATCCAACCAGACTGGCTTGCCTGATTCAGCCACGGGTTTGAAGAAGGAAACGACGGTGGTGACTAGTTTGAAAATGGGGGTTGGGACTGACTTTGCCACATACTATATTGTTGAGCATTATACTGTGGAGGCTGAAAAGAAGAAGTTGGGTCTGGAAACATACCAGATTGTCTCGGCTGCCACTGGCGACGCTGGTTGATCAAGTACATCGATTCTGGTTCTTCTTCCGCTTCCTTATATACTGCTTTTAATCCAGGAAGTAAGGGGCAACTTTTCGTAAGGTGATCTTCTGTATAGATGGCACATGTTTGGACTGTATCCAGTGGACACTCCTTGTGACTATGCTTTTTCCTGCATCGGGGACAGAAGATCGCCAAATTTTGTTCTGCCTCCATCTGCTTCTATTTAGCCTGCATAATATCAAGTTGTGTAGTTAGTGTCCCCAGAATATCAGTTTTAAAATTTTCTAATAAATTTCCAATCTCTACACGTGTTACTCCTTCTGTTGATATTTTGTTATCTCTTGGAAACCGATCATATTCTGCCGGTTTTACTCTTGTGCTGCCTCTCGAACTCCTGATACATAAATCAATGATGTCAGCAAAATTCTCTTGACAAATAGCCCCTTTTCCCATGATGTTTAATGTTTCAATCCATTGTTCCTTCATACCCCTTATCAATGCAGTTTTTAACACATTATCAGGTAAAGGTAGTGATGCATAAGGATATCTTTGTAGATTGTACTGAAAACGTTCCACATACTCCTCTAATGTTTCATTTGGTTTGGCTATCATTTGGAATATTTCGTCCTTTAATTCTATAGACCTACAGTAGTCCTGATATTTTTTTAAGAAAGATTTTTTCATTTGATCCCAATTGTTGACGACCCCATCAACTAGTCCCATAAACCATCTTAAAGCAGCCCCTTTTAATGTAGAGGGGAATAATTTCAATTTCTGGGGATCGGTGGTGTAATCATATCCCCTACACAACACATCGAATTCGAATAAAAATGCATTCAGATCTTCTGATGTGAGACCGTGAAATGTAGGGATATGTTAAAGAGGGATAACTTTCATGGGCGCATTTGCTGCAGAATCCACTATAGGATATTGTAATGTAGAGGTTTGAGTATTTGGCTGGTTCTGAGCCATAGGATCAAATATATGCCAATAACCTTCTGGGATATCTAGGAGGGTATTCCTAGGTTCAGAGGGAACAATTTTGACAGGGATAGCTTTAATAACACTTCCTTTATTTGGGATAATGGGAATACCTGATGTCTGAGGAGATTGGATTCCTTCAACAATGATTTTTGCAGCGCTCCCCTTATCTGGGCTATTTAATGGTTGATTTGTTCCAATAGGGGATTTTGGTTCCTCGGTTTCCCCTGTTTCTCCTTCTCCTTCACAAAAGTTGATAAAATTCCCTTCCTGCAATGGTTCTGGAGTAGAATTTTCAATTTCTTGAAAGTCCTGCTCTTCAGTTTGACTATGCACCTCAGCAAAGGCTACAGATGGTGATCATGTGGCCTAAAGGGAACTAGTAGGCTGTTTAGAAATGATTTTCCTGGGGCCTACTGATGGCTGAGATTCTGTTTTCTTGTAGATTTCATCTATGAAGGTCGTTCGGCCAAGGGTCACCGGCCCCTTAGCTTTTTCAGGTTTGGATGGAAGTTTAATATTCTTTTTTGGTTTTTTCTGCTTAGTCATGCACTCAAATGAACTACTAAATTCTATTCAAACAAAGCAATAGCAAATCTGTTAGGAAAGCGGACAGTGGAGCAGGGCTTTTACATGCTCCGCACGCAGGTTCTTACCTTCCGTTTTTAAGATCCAACTCTTCCCTAGCAGGTTCGTACACTACTCTGAAAAAGACAAATGGCTACACTCTTTCCCCGGCAACGACGCCAAAATGTAGAGCTATAAAAAGGGTCTCTTTCACCTCTAATTATCTCACATTAATATGTCAATCCGGGAGCATTTGTTTATTTCAAAGAGTGACTCAGTCTGAGGCTATCATTTGTCAGAGTAATGCTAGTAGTACAGCGTTCAAAAATACAAGAGTAAACAGATGCTTGTCTATGTCTAAGTTACTTCAAAGGAATAAATCACACACTCAAAAGCTGGGCAACTTATCAGTCAAGGGTTCGGCAGCGATAACCCATCCCATTGGAAATTGATGGAAAGGAATTTAGAGCATGGACCATGGGTCTGGGAGCTAGAAAGTAAATGCCGAGGCTCGCTACAGCCACAGATCATCTCTCACACCAAAACAACAAATGCGAGTAAATGAAACGGTAGGTAGAAAAATGGAACAGCAAATAAGAAATCGAACAACAATCTGGAATGGAACAACAATGCTAAAATGGAATAGCAATTTTGAAATGGAACAACAATCAAACAACTAAGTCTCACGAGCAGTAATCAAACTCTATTCTACCAACTCAAATGCACTCATTGTAATCAAACAACAATCTTTCATTCTCAAGGCAAATCAAGCAGCACACACTAATGGAACAACATTAATTACTAATAAGTTACGGAACAGCATTTGGAAATCATACACACGCACAACACGCTTGAAGAGTAATCTGATCTAGCATCAATCTTCATTAACAGGAATACAACTGCGTTTTGAAATGGAACAGCATTACTCCTGAATCATAAAGAACACAACCTTCAGATAACTTCTATAACATGAATGTGCAGCATAAGAGCTCTGTAATAAAATAGTAACAATATTCGGTCAAGACTAGTAATATTCAATCAACTCTGAACAGATCAGTAATATAATGCAGAGTTAATACAACAGTTCTGTCTGTAAAAACCCTAATGAATTAATCTTAACAGAGCATGTAATGCAAACTTATAAATCATATCAGATTACCAAATAATGACGATAAGCAAACCACGCAGAAATCAAATCGTAGTGATACAAAAACAAGTGTCCTCCGGGGCCGGGCCCTTAGCCTCCAAGGATACACCGCTTTAAGTTAATCCAAACGTAGAAATAAGATAATCACCATGTTTATATTAATGCATAAAACAAAAGTACAATGAACCAGTTTCAACGAGACTCAATGATCAATGTTCGATCTTTAACAGAAAGTTACATAAAAGCATAATCCCCCAAAGCTAACAGTGTCGTCCCTTTATATAAGGGTGACGGCGGAGATGTCTAAGTAACAAGATAAATAAAGCAGTGATCCCTCATGATCATAGATCCTGAGGGATTCGCCAAACTGTTAATCCTTGATCACTTCTTTTCTCCTCCTTCGAGCTGGTGTCTTCTCCTCCTTTTCCAGACCAGTTTGCTTCAATCTGCTTAGCCTTGTTTGCACTCGGTCCTCCATCAAAGGGACAATAGTTACCCTGTTCTTGCCTTTTTCTTTGGAATAGTAGCTCCTCATTTTCACCCCTTCCTACACAGGAGAATGACAACTATCAGCGGTTAAGTCTTGCATACTAATCCCACATGTTTTGTTATAATTATTTATTGTTTTCCATGTTCATGATGCAAAAAGGTTCATTAGTTCCACTGAAAAGCCACTGAAATGATCATCAAAAACATACCTTTTTAGTACTCCACAACATGTACATATGCATCACATGAAAATACCCTCAAATGTAAAAGAGAAGGTTTCTTACCAGTCCATACCTCTTATGGAGTCTTATCTTCCAACACTGATGAAGGTGATCTATTAACCAGGTAACATGTTGTCTCCACCGCCTCTACCCAAAATTCTTGTCCTAACCTGACACCAGTGAGCATGCTTCTTTCCGTTTTCATCAATGTCTTTTTCATTCTTTCTACAACTCCATTTCTCTCAAGTGTGTATGGAGTAGTCTTCTACTATGATATACAACGCTTCTTAAAGAATTCTTCAAATTCCTTACTACAAAAGTCTCCACCATTATCTGTCCTCAACACCTTTATCTTCTTCTCTGCCTGGTTTTCCACCAGAGCATTAAATTCTTTAAACCTGTCAAAGACTTCATATTTCTTGTTAAGGAAATATATCCATGTATTCCTTGAGAAGTCATCTATAAATGATACATAGTACACAAACTTACCTAGTGATGGAACCTTAATAGGTCCAAACACATCACTATGGACAAGTTCTAATATCTATTTTTCCCTCTTACCACCATAGGGGAAACTCACCTGATTTTGCTTCCCATATACACAATTTTCACAGAAAGCAAAATCCAGGGAGCTATTACTCATACCTTCTACCATACCTTTACCATGAAGTATTCGAAGGGCCTTCTCTCTAATATGTCTAAGCCTTTGATGCCACAACATGGTCTTCTCTCTAGAGACCACTAGATTTTCTGCTTCACTTTCAAGAACCACAGAACTGTTGCACCCATCAATAACAGTGCTACCTTGCAACTTGTACAAAGTTCCAATCCGAACTCCCTGCATCAATACTAGTGCTCCTTTAACAATTTTGAAGGTATCCTTCTCAAACACTATTTTTATACTTGCATCATCCAACTTTCTTACGGAAATCAGATTTCTGGCCAATGCAAGAATATGCAGAACACTCAGAAATGTTCTAACCCTTCCACCTTGCAACTTCAACTTTACTTTTTTGTGACCAATGATTCTATCGTTATTGTTGTCCCTCAAGAAGACATCACCACCATCATATTTCTCATACTTGCAAAACCACTCTCTACGGGGAGTGAAGTGAAAGGATGCACCTGAGTCAATCAACCATGCCTCCTAATCTACATGTGCACTTGAAGAAGCAATGTACACATCCCCACCTTCATCTGAGGTGGTTTTTGCCTCTACAGAAGGAGAATCATCAGATACCTTTCCGTTATCAAGAGCTTTACATTTACAATCCCTTTTGTAGTGCCCTTCCTTTTGGCATTTCCAGCACACCACCTTTACATGTTTTCCTAGATATTTAGATATCCTTCTAGATTTAGATCTCCCACTCGATGACTTATTTTTGTTTCTGTTCTGGGACCGTCCTCATACAAACAAAGCATCACCATTATCGCTCTCCATATTTTTCTGTCTCATATCCTCTGTCAGCAAGGATGATACTATTTCATCAAAATACAAGGAAGTTGCATTGCTACCTATTGTAATAACCAGACTATCCCATGAATCGGGTAGAGAAGACAACAAATTGATGCACTTATCTTCATCTAAAATTTTAATATCAACAGATAATAACTGACTTACCATAGTATTAAATGCGTTCAGATCTTCTGTCACTGAGTCTCCATCTTTCATCCTCAAGTTATACAACATTTTCGGTAGGAATAGTTTATTCACCAGAGACTTAGATTGGTACAAAGTCCCTAACTTGTCCCACAAAGCCTTCGACATAGCTTCCCCTGATACATTCAGTAATACTAAATCTGAGACACGCAATCGTATTGTGCTCTTAACCTTCCGAACCAACTTCTTCCATTCTTCATTGGACACTCTCGTTGGATTAGTAACCTAGATCTACTGCTACCCACTGATCTTTATCCACCAACAGATCCTCCATCTTGGGTTTCCATAACTCAAAACTCTGACCATTAAATTTATCGATCTCTATCTTTCCACTGCTCGTCATCTTCTTTCACCACTAGAATTGATCCCACAGATCTCCCACTGAACAGGGTTTACCACAGGCCTGAGCAAAACCCCTTAGTAATAAAGGAATCCCCTTGAAGCCAAAACAACTCTGATGCCAAATGTAGGTTTTAACCCCATACATAAATTACTTGCATACGAATTCTAAAACACAGAAAATAAACAATGCAAGAGCATAACATATAAAACACATACACACAAAGATTTTCCCATGGATCCCAAAACTAGGACTACAAGATTGATTTTTCTTGATGATCCTTTCAATGTTACAATACATATTTATTCATGCCAAAGTATCCAATACCGTGGACCAAAAACCATCGCGTCCAAAACCATGTGCGAAATCATACACAAAGCCATAGGTAGGTCCGCCCAACCTAATATAGGGTCCAAAAACAAAATTTTCTAGGGCACTGCCCCGAAACCCATAGAGTGGGGTTACCTACACCCCTCAAACCCCTTGTGATCCCCCTCTCTATGCAATTAGCACAACGAAGGTGGGGTTCTGCCCCCCTTTTAATCCCCCGATTAACTACGTTGGCTAGTCATGGAAAGAATATAACATAACCTAACATTGAAGAGGTTATGACTTCTCCCAGTTCTTCCACTATTTTTTCGACAGAATGCTCCAAAACCAACCAAAACCCCATTTCCACTCCAAAATCCACTAATGGAGCAAGAAATTCATCATTTCATGGGCTATAACCTATCCGCTGTATCCAAATCGCAATTAGAAATTTCTCCGAGCTCCCAAAATAGAACAATGTTTCTATTGTAGTATTGTGGACTCGTCTGGGATAATTAACTGCAACATATATAATCTCACGTTCAGAACCTCCCGCTCATCACAATCGGTGAAGTTCAACAACCAAAGGTCTTGCTAACATGGGAACACTGTGATTACAGTATTGCGAACCCGCCGGGGTATTAAACTGTGAAATATAAAATTCTCGTGTCTGGGTCTAATCACAATTGAAATTTGACTATAGGTACTGGGGCATTAAACTATAACACATAAAAGTACTGCGTCAGGTAGTCTTATCACAATCATAACTTTATGGGTGGTAACAACATAACAATAGGGTGTTTGATGCGATTAGTGGGGGCCGATTCTTAAATTGCGCCTTTTTTTTTCTTTTTCTTTTTTCATATGCGATATGGGGGACCCAATGGCAACCTTCCCCTTGGCACTTCCATATTCATTGGAACCCTTGCCATGTCATCTAATCCTGCCACATAGACACGTCAAACTTGAATTTGACTTGCTCTATCTTCTGCATATGAACTTGGATTTGAGTGTCATTTGCACTGTTGGATTCAGAATGATGAGCCCTTCAATTTGAAGCTGTGCTTGACAAGATTGTCACAATTTGGTTTTCGAGCATAATTTTGAGCAGCTGATGAGAGGGTAGCATGCATATTGTTATTATGTTATGGTAAGACACTTACCCACTTATGAAATATGTCATTTTTCATTGTTATTATGTAATAATGATGACACTTAAAAACTAATAATATTTATTTATCCTCCTATATATATGGTAATTTTTGGAAAATAATATATTTTGAGAAGCAAAAATCACTCAAACTAATTGTGTTATGGTTGAATTTCCCACGAGGTTTAATCTCCTCCGTGTTATTGTTTTTATTCAGATTGGTAGTTGTGTAATTCTCTATTAGAATCTATAATTTTTAATTTAAAATATTATGAAGAAAATGGTAAAACAACCAATATATTTGATATAATAAGTTTGAAAGAATGAAGGTGAATGAAAATTATTGACAAGGAGGAAAATCAAAGGGAAATACTTAAAGTAATGGAGGATGGATTTGTTAGCTAGTTTTTTTTATATTGTTCATATTTAGGACTTAGATCCTATTTTTCTGATTTTTATTTTGATCGCTATATTCAAATATATATTTATATGATTGTATTGATTCTTTGAATGATAATGAAAGGAAATGTTTTGGTGTTCTTAGGGGCTTCTCACTTAAGTTATGTGAGTTTCATTCAATTACTTTTGTATTCTATTTTTTAGTTGGTATTAGAGCACGAGGCTCGTCTTGGTTTTGTAATCATGAATGGTGAGGTTGTGTGTGTGTGTCTAGTTGAGTATGGAGTTGTTTTATTGGAGACTGCTTGATATTATTGTGAGGGTAACAATATGAGCCACTTGAAAAAATTGAGCGTTAGTTCAACATTCGGCTATGGCGAGGTGTAGTGAAACAGTTTGATCTTGGTGTTTAACCACATTTGTTGAACCCTTGGTGGGGCATGTATCTTAGTGTGATAATTATAACACAATGGATTGTGCTAGAGCTTGTTGCTACACGTCAGAGACAGAGCTTGTCAGTACTAACTTGGGTACTTGAAGTGTGGATATGTGCCCCTATCCCACATAGATTTTTTTGCTACAACTTCAAGAGTATCTGCAAATATGTTGGTGTCAATATGATTGTGACAATGCAAAGGAAGGCATGGAGTGTTGTGTTGAGTGGAGGTTTGGAGGTTGAGGATGACCTTTGCAAGTTGAACGGATGAGGTCAAATATGAGTAGTAAATTCAAGCAGATGAGGTGTAATAGATTTGGGTGATATATCTGTTGGAAATAATACTGAGACATGGGGTGAATCAGAATTATTAGATCAAGAATTTTTCTCTTTCATAATCAGATTTATATATGCTACTTCAGAGAGGGGAACTAGCATGTACATGCAACTGTCTTTAATGCAACCATCATTTATGCAGTAAATTTATGATTGAGTTAATTCATCATATGTTGATCTTTAAGTAGTGCATCAGTACTTCATCAATCATTAAAAAATAACGATGTGCAATATAAACATAATAAACCATTACACATAAGAAAAACACATGAACACTAATATTTAAGATGGAAACCCAGTGTGGGTGAAAACCACCTGCTATTGTTGTCTCTGTCTTCCTTTAATAATAAGAAAATCTGTTTACAATCTTGTACTGGTGCAGACTCATACTAGTATGCAGGCTTCTACCTGCAGAAGGTTACAACCTTCTCTCATTCTCCACCTTCTACTGGAAGGGATCTACAACCCCCTAGGTCTTGTACTAGCAAATATGTTTACTAGTACGTAGGTGTGAGCCTACAGAAAACTCCACTTTTCCACCAGGGACCACGTTTCATGAATTTCCAGACTGGATTCTCCTGGCACATATCAAGACATATGAAGACGTTGACTCATACTTAACCCATAAGATATTTAGAAACTAAAACTTCATCAACCAACATGCAATTAATCTGAAACAATTAGATCACTGTCATCAAAACACGGTGCTAAACCCAGAAACCTTTATCAACATTCAGAACTAACTGAAACGTCAAAAATTAATGTGTCAAATTGTATACACTACTTCAATGAAGGAACCCTGCATGTATACGCTACTTCCTTCAGCCCAACCTATGTATACCTATAAAGATTTTGAATCATAAAATCTTTGAATCACAAACTGTACCAACCAGTAGTGTATTGAACATCTACTATCAACTTAAAAAAATTTACATGGGCAGGCAACAGAAAACACTTCTTCTCACTTATACAATCAATCAAATATCAACCTCCTTATGCATTCAGACTTACATTCAGATCTAAGAAGACTTCTTTGACAAACAATAGTAAAATAGTGGCACAAATAAATCAGCAATAATGATCTGATAGACCAGTCATCTCTGAACATCAAGCCTTTCATTTGTATATGCTACTTGAAAGAAGAGAACCTACGTGTATATGCTCTTTTTCCGAGACGAACTTGCATACATATATGCAAATATTGACTCAGAACTTTGCTGCAATTCCAGACTTCAGACAAACCCAGATCATGATAGATAATGAATAAATTAGACACAAAACATTAGATCTAGCCTCAACTAGTATAAGATCATTCAAGGATAAGTCATTTCAGGTTTCATGATCATGATCCCATATTGAACTCAAGGTGCACAAAAATATTTCATATCTAGTCCCAAACATAATCCTGCAACATAAAATATACTTCAGATAGAAGTATTCCATAGAATCTTATTCACTTTCACATCTAGCCTTATGATCCTCTCTTCTCTATATAGTTTTTGGCCTTTCTCAATACTTTGGACTGAATCCACTTAGGACCAATACCTTGGATCAAATATCTCGGACCAAAACCATGGTTTTCAACATGTACATGCTTTGCCTTCAATGGGAGTGTGTGTGTACGTTATACGCTATTTCTCTTCTGAGTACCTGCATGTATACTGTTGGAAATACTGAGAGGGGGGTGAGTTAGTATTTTCTTTCAATTGTTATTATCACGAGTTTAATTCTTCACAATTTAAATATAGAAATGTATTAAGTATAATTTTATTGAATAAAATAATAAATACAATATAAATGTGTTCCAAGCTCCAACATGGTTTTGATGAGGCTCCATCCTCTAGAGCTTCGACCTGATCTTATCAAGGCACCAACCTTGGATTTAGGAGTACCAACTCTAAGGACACCAATCCTTCCAATTCTAAGGCATAAACCCCAAGGGCTCCACCCCTATCTTTTAAGATGAATTAGGTCAAAAGATTGTCCTGCCACTCTGTCTTCAACTTCCTTCTTAGCTTGGCCTTTGTCTTCTACTTCACCTTCTCCGTCAGCCAGAACTTCGACTTTATCTTCTTCTGCTGGACCTTCCGGCTTCATCTTCTTCTGCTGGACCTTTCGGCTTCCTTTTTCTTCCGCTGAACCTTTTGGCTTCCTTCTTTCTACTGTTCCTTTGGCTTCCTCTATCTCTTCAAGTTCATGAGTTGTGAACTTCTTTATGCTCTATTTTTTTGTGTCCGAGATAGATACTCAGAACTAAAGTGTTTTTACTCATTTTTATATGAGTTTCAGCAATGACCAAGGGACACGTCTATTGGAGAGAGGCCGACTTGTATATTAAAAATATATATTGAATAGTCGTTTATCCATAGACTTCATTATTCATGGAAACCATATAAGAGTTGTTATACCCACATGGAGGTCCCACATGCCACATCATCACCTTTAATCACAATCGCAACTTCACGAAAAATCGGAGTTATTCCTTTAATCCCCCAAACAAACGCTGATCCCACCTGAATGCACAAGAAAGGACCCAAAATAAAATAAACCTGTGTCCATAAAATTCTCAGTTCAACTAAGTCCCAAGTCTTATCCGATTAATTCTCCACCGTTGATCTCATCATTAATTTGACGGCTATTGATCCACCCAATGAACAAACCCAATCGATGATCCTCTACCATTTGATCAAGGTGCACTGGATCCAATGCTTCACAATGATATTGTCCGGGGAACTTGCACGACGCTTAACCACCCTTACGGAGCCGATAAGGATTATAAATCCTTGATTTATAGAAGTTCGAGTCTATTTTTGAGATTAACGCCCGATCACTTTATGTCCTGATATCCATCAGATATACGAGGTCATCAACTCTATCACCTGCGGATCTTCAACTAGCACATGGGTTAACCCCCGCCGTTGATTGTGACATAAGAATTTGAAAATGAGATCGACGGCTAGAATTTAGCATGGGCCTTCAACCATGATCAAAACATCTATACACTCCTAACCTCCGCTCTTCCAACAATTGTTGCTCCTGTGACTTCTCTTTACTCTTTCTCTCTTTCAATATGGCTCCTCTAATGTGTTTTTCTTTACTCCTCTATTATCTCTATTGCTATTTATTCTTTCGATAACACTTACCCTTGGGAATATGCGATAACCTGATTCTCTTTCTTTGATGACTTTCGATAAACTCTTCATCTTACTCTTTGGCTTCACGATGGCTTCTCCTCTTTGGCTTCTTTCTCCTGTTGCTTCACAGATCTACTACTTCTATTCCATCTGTATATATATATTCAATCTACTTGGGTCCTCCATATCATCATATCATCATATATAAAAATTTAATCACTATGAGCATTATGATTAATGGGCATAAATGGGAAATCATGTATCAAAGAATTTGCCATCACAAACACTACTATATTGACATCAATGACAACCTAGATTAACAATCTCCCCATTTGTCATTGATGGAAATATACTTTTTCTCTCCCCCATTGACATCAATGGAAAATGAGTGCACAAGGACTCCCCCTGTCGAACTCCTCCCCCTATCATGCAACATATTTATCAATAAACTTAATATGATGCTAGAGGAATAACCTGCATATTTTGGCGAAGATATTCAAATGCTTCTCGAGGAAGAGGTTTTGTGAAAATATTAGCTATCTGCTCCTTAGTATTGATATATTCCAAGTTTATGTTTTGTTCAGCTACTTGTTCACAAAGGAAATGATACTTGATTGGTATATGTTTGGTCTTTGAGTGCATCACTGGATTTTTGCTGAGACTGGTAGCACTTGTGTTTTCACAATAGATGGTGACTGGTTGATTGGTACCTATGTTGACATCTTTCAGAGCTTCCTTGATCCATAATATCTGAGTACAACAATATGCAACAGCTATATACTCGGCTTCAACTATAGATAGTAATATGGATGTTTGCTTTTTGCTGAGCCAAGATATTAAACAATCTCCTAGGAAGAATGGATTTCCACTAGTAATTTTTTCATCATCAACACTTCCGGCCCAATCTGCATTGATGTATGCAGTCACAGTAAGTGTTGAGCTCTTAGGGTACCAAAGACCAAAATCGGGGGTTCCTTTCAAGTATCTGATAATTCCTTTTACAACCAACAAATGGGATTGTTTAGGAGCTCACTGAAATCTTCCCACCATTCCTACGGCTTGCATAATGTCACGTCTCATAGCAGTTAAGTATAGGAGGGCTCCAATTATCGACATGTAATGAGTTGCATATACCGGAGGAGAGTCATCATCATTTCTTAATTTGCAACCTGTGGTCATAGGTGTGCTCATGGGTGCATAGTCTTCCATTCCATATCTTTTAAGCATGTCTTTAAGATATTTTGCTTGAGATATGAACATGCTTGCTATGGTTTGAGATACTTGTAGTCCAAAGAAGTAAGATAACTCTCCTATCATTGACAGTTCAAAATCTCTTGACATATTTTGAGAAAACTCATGGCTCATCACATCATTATTACTAGGAACAATAAGATCATCAACATAGACAAGAGTGACTAGTAACTTACCCTCATCCATCCTTATGTAGAGATTACTTCCTACCACCCCCTTTTTGAAGACTTGTTGTTGGAGATAGTGATCCAATCTTCTGTACCAAGCTCTAGGAGCTTGTTTGAACCCATATAATGTCTTTTTGAAATTACAAACAAAGTCTTTTCCTTCTGCTAGATTAAACCCTTACAGTTGCTTCATGTAGACTTCTTCCTTGAGTTCCACATTTAGAAATGCTAATTTTACATCCATTTCATAGATTTTAAATCCACATGAGCTACTGGTGCAAAGGTTTCTTCAAAGTTCATTCCTTAAATTTGTGAATAACCTTTACAAACAATCCTTGCCTTATTTCTGATGATTTGTCCATCTTCATTCATTTTTTTTTTGAACACCCACTTGGTTCCAATTATATTTTTATCCTTTGGATGAGGTACCAGCTCCCATGTCTCATTCTTATCGATTTGAGACACTTCTTCTTCCATGGATTTTACCCAATGAGGATCCTTACTTGCTTGAGGAAATGTTTCTGGTTCTATCATAGATAGGAGAGCAACATCATTTTTCTTTGGTTTACTTGTCATCCTTCTTCGAGTTTGCATCCCTTCATCTATATGTCGAATAATATACTCCTCTAGGTGATGTTTTTGGAGAAACATCATCCTTGAAGGGGTTTGAGATGGTTCATTTTCCTTGTGTTTTTCTTGATCTTTTTCCTCTTTTTCAGGTTCTTCTTCAATGAGAGGGTAAACTTCATGATCTTCAATTTCTTTTTCTGGAAGGTCTTCATCAATCTTCACATCAATTCTTTCCACTATTTTCTGTAGTCAATTATTGTAGCACTTGTAGTCTTTGCTCCTTATAGAATATCCAAAGAATATTCCTTCGTCAACCCAGGAATAAAAT
This sequence comes from Pinus tabuliformis, assembly GCA_031772625.1. Classification (NCBI taxonomy): domain Eukaryota; kingdom Viridiplantae; phylum Streptophyta; class Pinopsida; order Pinales; family Pinaceae; genus Pinus; species Pinus tabuliformis. The sequence continues at coordinate 238,274,203 of CM062816.1, read as the reverse complement.
TTTTCGAGTGAGTTGTCGTTGATTTTTATGAAGCACTTGCTTCCAAAAATCTTGAAGTAGGCCATCCTTTCCATAATTCATAAGGAATCTTCTCATTATTTATTCTTAGTTGAGTTTGATTCAAGGTATAAACAATTGTCCGGACTGCTTCTCTCTAGAATTTTAGCTACAAGTCAACTGTTATTAACATTGTTCTTGCCATTTCTTGAACTTTTCAGTTTCTTCTTTCAACTACCCCAGTCTACATGGGTGTTTTGGCAGTAGGGAGTTATGTTTCAATTCACTATACTTTACAAAATTCATCAAATTCTTTTGATATGAATTCTCCCCCTATATCCATTCTAAGACATTTAATCTTAGAATCTTTTTCATTTTTTGCAAGAGCTTTAAGATTCTTAAAACACTCAAACGCTTCGGATTTATATTTTACAAAATATACCCACATCATAATAGTATAGTCATCAAAAAATAAAGAATAGTTCCTTTCTCCTTGGAGTGCCGAAGTTCTAGTTGGTCCACATAAATCAACATGGATGATCTCCAAAGGTTTTGATGTAGCAAACTCCTTGGTCTTATGGCTGGTTCTAGTTTGCTTTCCATATTGACATGGACCACATACTCCTTGATTTGGCTTGAATAACTCTAGGATGTCTCGTACTGCATTAATCTTGCTAATATTGATCAAGTTATCGAAACTTTTATGTCCAAGTTGCTTGTGCCATAGCCAGCTTTCATCTGTTTGACTTAAGTAACATTTAGCTTCTTGAATTTTGTTCAGAATGTAGACATTATTTGATGTTATAACTCCTTTCGCCACAATTTCCCCTGAGGAAGATTTCCTTATTTCACAATATTTAGTACTAAAGACAACATTATGTCCTTGATCACAGATTTGGCTAACACTCAAGAGATTGTGATTGAGCCCATTTACTAGCAAAGCATTTTTAGCCTTTCCTTTTCCATTAATAAGGGTAACAGTTCCTTTTCCAATAATTTTGGCAGATCCACTTCCAAAGGATACATTTCCTTCCTTTTTGTTCAATGAGACAAACTTCCTTTTGTCCCTTGTCATATGTCGAGAGCACCCACTATCCACAAATCAATGATTTTCATCACTGTGAGCACATAGAGCTAGGCCACATTTATCCATGTTGCGATTCTCATTTTTTGCTTCTCTTCTTTAGAGGGGGAAATTTTTTTCATTATGTCCATAATCATTACATAATGAGCAAATTGGATTAAATTTGGCCAGGGGATAAAAAGAGTTGTAGGTCTTGATTTTTCCTTGCCCTTTGAGACCATATGGTTTGTTTGTTTGATCCTTCAATTTTGGTGTTTCATTCTTACGGGCCATGTAATGTCTAGATTGATGACCAAAATTTTTACAATAAAAGTAATCCCCAAAAAATATAGTTTTGTACCTGTTGTAATAGCCATGATTTGAATCAACATTCTTCCTTGGAGTTACTCTCTCTTCATTCTTTGGATTTGAGATTGGTCTTTGATGAAATAATCATTCTTCATTTGGGTTACTGGAAAGTATGTCGGCATAGCTTTTTGCATTATTCTTAGTACTTGATTATTCTACTTTAAAACCTATCCCAGATTTGTCATGTTGAGGTTTTTGATCATTTAGGATAATGTCAAGTATTTGGGAGCTTTCCCAACCCTTTTTGACTTGCTCCAATTCCTTCCTCAGATATACTATTTTGGCTTCACGTTCTTCATAAATTTCTTCTTTTTCTTTTAGCTTATTTTTCAAGAGGTCTTCGCTTGTTTTTGCTTCCTTGTTTTCTACCTTGAGAGAAATCATTTTTTTTCATAATTTCTCATTTTCTTCAATGGCACTCATTAAAAATTCAGCTAACATTTCCTTCTAGACCAGAATCATCATCATTTGTGAATGCCATGAATAATACTTCTTCGCTTCCAGCATCGTCATTTTCTTCATCTGATTCATCATTACCTCCTTTGCAATGAGGGAACTAATTAGTTGATTTCTTTTTGATGGCTACCAATTAACCTTCATCAGACTCATATTTCTTAGAGAAGACATTCTTCTTATTGAACCCCCTTTTTTGTATACCATCCTTTTATAATTTTCCTCACCATCACTATCATGCTTAAGAGGACATTTTGCATCATAATGACCTATTCTTCCACATTTGAAACAAATAAGAGGGCACCTACCTTTTAGCTTAGATCCTTTCTTTAGTATTCATACAAAATGTGCCAATTCAGATTCAACATCAGAGTCATCACTATCGGTATTGCATTCTTTCCCCTTTCTTATTTTGAGGCCTTGAATGTTGCATCTTTGGAACTTGGGCTTCCTTTTCTCATGTCATAGGCAATGAGGATTCCTTGAAGTTCATCCATCTTTAGTGTATCTAGGTCCTTCATTTATTCTATAGCACATACTTTGGATTCAAATCTTTCTGGGAGAGATCTTAAGACCTTTTGAACAATAATGCTTTCTTCAATTTTTTCTCCTAATCCTTTAAGAGAGCTAACCACTTCAACTACTCGAAGAAAGTATGATGCAATATCTTCTTCATCATCCATTTTTAGAGTTTCAAATTGTCTTATATAAGTTTTAACCTTTTCCTTCTTAACTTTGGAGTCCCCATCGTATAATCTAACCAACTTATCCCATACTTCTGTGGTCGAGTCACAATTCACGACTTTTATAAATTCAAAATTAGTTATTCCACTAGTGATGGAATTTAAGGCTTTTTCATTTGCAACATAAGCTTTCCTTTCATCTTAATATGTTGGAAGAGTGGAAGGAGATGTGTACTCATTTAGAACCAAATGCCAAACTTCAGGTCCAAGGGACATTAAGTAGTAGGACATTATTTTTTTTCAAAAAACCAAAATTTGTGCCATCGAATAGAGGAGGTCTTCCTGACACTTCTTGATTTCTCATTGTGACTAAGAATTATTATTCTAACTGTTAGGATGATATGAAGAAGCCTGCTCTGAAACCAATTGTTTGAAATACTGAGAGTGGGGGGGGCTAAATCAATATTTTCTTTCAATTGTTATTATTACCAATTTAATTCTTCACAATTTAAATAGAGAAATGTATAAGTATAATTTTATCGAATAAAATAATAAATACAATATAAATGTGTTCCAGGCACTCCGAACTCTGGGGCTTCGACCCTATCTCATCAAGGCACGAACGTTGGATTTAGGAGCACCAACTCCAAGGACACCAATCCTGCCAATTCTGAGGCATCAACCCCAAGGGCTCTGACCCTATATTTCAAGATCAATCAAGTCAAAAGATTGTCCTCCCACTCTATCTTAAACTTCCTTCTTAGCTTGGCCTTCGTCTTCTACTTCACCTTTTGTGTCAACCAGGCCTTCGGCTTTATCTTCTTCTGCTAGACCTTTTGGCTTCATCTTTTTCCATTGGACCTTATGGCTTCCTTTTTCTTCTGCTGAACCTTTCGGCTTCCTTCTTTCTACTGTTCCTTCGGCTTCCACTATCTCTTCAAGTTCACGAGTTATGAACTTCTTTATCCTCTATTTTTTTTTGTGCTCGAGATAGATACTTAGCACTGAATCATCTTTACTCATTTTTATATGAGTTTCACCAATGACCAGAGGACACTTTTATTGGAGAGAGGCCGACTTGAATATTAAAAATATATATTAGAGAGTCGTTTATCCATAGAGTTTATTTTTCATAGAAACCATATAAGAGCTACTACACCCACATGGAGGTCCCACATGCCACTTCATCATGTTTAATCAGAATCGAAACTTCATGAAAAATCAGAGGTATTCCTTGAATCCCGCAAACGAACATCGGTCCCACCTGAATGCATAAGACCAGACCACAAATAAAATAAACCCGTGTCCACAAAATTCTCGAGTCCACTCAGTCCCAAGTCTTATCGAATTAATTTTCCACTGTTGATCTCATCATTAATCTGATGATTGTTGATCCAACTGATTAATAAACCTAATCGCTGATCCTCCACCGTTTGATCAAAGCGTGTTGGATCCAATGGTTCACACTGACATTGACTAGGGAGCTTGCACAACACTTAACTGCCCTTACAGAGTCGATAAGCATTATAAATACTTGATTTATAAAATTTAGGGTGCATTTTTGAGATCAATGTCCGATCACTTTATGACCCGATATGCATTCGATATACGAGGTCACCAAGTCTATGGCCTGCGGGTCTTCAACTAGCACACTGGTTAACCCCCGTCGTTGACTATGACATAAGCATTTGAAAATGAGATTGATAGCTAGGATTTAGCATGGGCCTTTAGCCATGATCAAAAAATTTGTACACGCCTAACCTCTGCTCTTCTGATAGTTGTTGCTCCCATGACTTCTCTTCACTCTTCCGCTCTTCCGATATGGCTCCTCTAATGTTTTCTTCTTTACTACACTATTATCGTTGTTACTCTTGGTTCTTTTGATAACACTTACCCTTGGGCATATGCGATAACCTTCTTCTCTTGCTCCGATGACTTGCTTCTTTGATGGCTTTCAATAAACTCCTCATCTCACACTTTGGCTTCTTGCTCATGTTACCTCATGGATCTGCTGCTTCTATTATGTCTGTATATATATATATATATATATATATATATATATATATATATATATATATATATATATATATATATATATATATATATATATATATATATATATATATATATATATATATATATATATATATATATATATATTCAATCCACTTCGTCCTCAATCTCATCATATCATCATATATCAAACTGTCATCACTATGAGCATTACGATCAATGGGCATAAATGGGCAATCATGTATAAACAAATTTTCCATCACAAACACTGCTATATTGATATCAATGACAACCTAGATTAACATATACACTACTTGGACTAAGTGAACCTATGTGTATCTCTTAAATTGCTCTTACATCATCTTCTCCCTTCAACTTCTTTATTCAAATCAATAGACCCTACTTCCATCTTCCTGATCCTCTGTACCACTGCCCTATTACCTCTAAATATTCTTGTTAGCCTCTTATCAAAACTGAGTTGACCTATAGAGTTGCCATCAAAGACAATACTTGTATCATAATACCAACAATATCGCCCCTTGGACTTGATGGTGACCATGATGGTGTTGACTACTGCAAGTTGTAAAGACTATTAGAGATACCGTACAACACCAAAATACCAAAATACTTTCCCCATTTGACATCAAGGGCAAAGGGTAGACCACTCTACTCTCTTCCTTTGCATGATCCTATCCATACTCCCCCTAAGTACATGTCGAGTCTGCAGAGAGATGATTCAATATAATAGCATGACACTATAACTCAAAAAAATGAGTATGACCTCCCTATGACCACAAACTAATACATACATCAATCACCCAACCAAGTGGGGATACACCATATTTGACTCATCTGCCCAACCAAGTGGGGATATACCAATGTTTATACATGATAGAAATACAACAATTATTACATCATCCATCCCAAGTATATTGGGAAAATAAATTACATCATATGACCAATAGAACTCATTGAAATATAGATCATGACAGAAGAAGTTATATCACACTAATGACTGATGCAACTAAGAAATATTTGAGTTTAACAACCATAATTCCAACAATGTGGAATGTGAACACTCCCCCTAAACCTGTGATACCATTGTTTTTTTTTTGTTAGAAAAACAAATACGGGATTTTAGCCAAGGAAACTCGTGTTTACCCGCACATATACTACATGAAACTAGCATGTAGTAAAATTCCTCTGAAAAACTAGATTTAACAGCAGGATGATGCATCAACAACTCCCAGCTTTTGTCTAAGATATTGAAATGTTTCTTTAGGCAGTGGTTTAGTGAATATATCAGCAACCCGTTCTTTGGAGGGGACATGCTCCAATTTGACCTTTTGTTCAAGCACTTGTTCTCGTAAAAAATGGTATTTGATGGGTATGTGCTTGGTCTTGGAGTACATGACTGGATTCTTTGAAATACTAATGGCACTTGTACTATCACATAGAATGGAGATGGGTGGAGTACATGTGATATGAATGCCTTGCAAAGTTTTCATCATCCAAAGTAGTTGTGTGTAGCAAGATGCAACAACCACATATTCTGCTACAACTGTAGATAAAGCAATTAAACTTTTTTTCTTGCTGAACCAAGACAATAACTTGGAACCCATATAGAATGCACCACCACTAGTGCTTTTTCTATAATCAACACTTCCTACCCAATCTACATCTGTGTTTCCATGAAGAGTAAGATTTGCATCTCTAGGATACCATAGTCCAAAGTCTCGAGCTCCTTGACGATATTTGAAAATTCTTTTGACTACCTGAAGGTGTGATTCCATTGGATTTGCTTGGAATCTTCCAACCATTCCTACTGCATGCAAGATGTTAGGTCGAGTGCCTGTTAGATAAAGTAGACAACCAATCATGGATCTGTAAGTTGGCTAATGTACCACTGTTGATTCATCATTTGAGCTGAGACTGCATCATGTTACCATTGGAGTACATACAGATTTAGAATCTTCCATTCTGTACCTTTTCAAGATTTGCTTGAGATATTTGGTTTGTGAAAGAAAAATACCATCTTTAGTTTGTTGAACTTGTAGACCAAGAAAATAGATAAGTTCACCAAGCAAGGAAATTTCAAATTCTTGCTGCATTACTCAAGCAAAACTCTCACTCATCGATTCTTCATTGCTACCAAAAATGATATCATCAACATAAAAGATAATAATTAGCAATTTATCATTTTGAATCCTTGTATATAAATTGCTATCTGTAGAACCTTTTGTCAAACCTTGTTGGTGTAGATATTTGTAAAGGTAGTAATACCAAACCCTTGGAGCCTATTTCAGACCATAGAGAGCCTTTTTGAGCTTGCATACAAGTTTTGCATCATTTCTAAGAATGAATACTTCTCGCTGTTCAATATAAACTTCTTATTCTAAATCTCCATTAAGGAAGGGTGATTTTACATCCATTTGGTATACTTTGAATTTCTGAAAACTTGAAAGAGAAAGAAACATTCTTATGGCTTCAAGTCTGGCAACAGGTGCAAAAGTTTCTTCAAAATCTATACCTTCTTGTTGAGCATACCCTTTACAAACAAGTCTGGCCTTGCTTCTAATGACTTCTCCATTTTCATTCAGCTTGTTCTTGAATATCCATTTAGTTCCTATAATTTCTCAAGTTCTTCGTCCATGGCCTTGGTCGAACATTCATATTTGCATGCTTCATTTACATTTTGAGGTTCGGTGGAGGATAGTATTGCTAGATAGCTTGAGGTCCCTGTAATAGTTCTTCTTGTCTATACATCAGCCTCCCTTTCTCCTAAAATTTCAGTTTCTGGATGGTTTTTCTGAACATACCTAGATGGACTCTTTTCTTCTACCATTATATCTTCCTCTGGTGCTTCATTGGTTTCTTCTTCAATATAATTTTGATTTGATGTGGGAAAGTAATCCCCATCTTCCTCATTTTCATAATCTTCTGTTGATTTTATCTTTTTTGGATTTCTACATGCTTCATCAACTACGACATAATGCTTTCAACAATTTTCCAAAGTCTTTTATTATAAAATTTATATCCTTTACTTATGGAAGAATAACCCAAAAGAATCCCTTCATCTACTCTGGGTTCAAACTTACCAAGTTTTTCATCAGTCCTTTTGATAAAATATTTGCTTCCAAAAACTTTAAAGTATTTTACAGTAGGAGTCTTACCATACCAAAGTTCATGTGGAGTTTTAGTGCTATTTACCCGAACATTTGCTTTGTTGAGAATAATCATGGCAGCAAATGCAGCTTCACCCCAAAAGGTTGCAGGAGTTCCGGATTCATCTAGCATGGCTCGAGCCATCTGTTGAATTGTTTTTTTCATCCTTTCTACTATACCATTTTTCTAAGGTGTTCTTGCAGTGGAGAATTCCATTTTTATTCTATGTTGTTCACAAAAGTCAAAGAATTCATCTGATATAAATTCCCCTCCTCAATCAAATCTGAGGCATTTGATTTTTCAATCTGATTCATTTTCAACCAAAGCTTTGAAGGCTTGGAAATTTTGAAATGCTTCATATTTATGCTTTAGAAGACCTATCCAACACATTCCAGAAAAATAATCAATGAACAAAATAAAGTATTCTTCTCCATGAGGTGACGTTTTCCTTGTTGGTCCACATAAATTAGTATGGATAAGTTCAAGAGGCTTACTAGATGACCCTTCCTTTTGCATGAAGTGAACTCTAGTTTGCTTACCGATTTGACATGGTTTGTATATTGTATTTTCTAGGATGATAATATCTAGAAAATAACGAAAAACCTTGAATCTGCATCCTTTTCTTATTTGAGAAAAGCTTAGATGTCCCAATCTTCTATGCCACATCCAATTTTCATCATTTTTTCTTAGATAGAATTGTTGGTGTCCTTCTTTTGAGAATGTATAAGTTGTTTAGATTTCTTGTACCTTTGATCATGGTCTCTCCTGTATCAAGCTCATGAACAACACATCCATTTGATTGAAACACCACTTCATTTCCTTGACCACACATTTGACTGCCACTCAACAGGTTATTCTTTAAACCATCTACATACATAACATTTCCAACTTTAACCTTTTCTTTCAAGAAAACGGAACCTTTGCCTTTTATGACACTTGGAGTTTCATTTCCAAATGAGACATTCTTTTCCTTTTCTAAGGCACTATATGAGTGGAGTTTCTCTTTGTCACCTGTCATATGTTTGGAGCATCCACTGTCAATGTACCACTAATTTTCTTGTGCTTCTTCATACAAGGCTATACCACATCTTTCTGTTTGATATTCTTTCCTTCTGCATATCTTGGGATTTAATGGAGTTTGCTCCTTTTGAGCTGTTTTCTAAAATTTTCTCTTGCATTTAGATTCTTCATGACCAAAGTTGCTAAAAATTGAGCATTTTATTTCATTTTCAAGAGGAGAAAAGTTATTATAGGAACTTCTCTTGATCCTTGTTACATTCCTTTGATTTCATGCTTCTCTAGTCATGATGGTTTTCTAAGCAACGCATTGAGCAGCTTTGTGCCCAAAATTATGACATGAAAAACATTTCCTATTAAAGAAGCTTTTGCAACTATCGAATTTGTTTACCTATTGATTGTAGTTTCTATTGATATTCATATTTGGAGCAAAATGAGTATGATTTTCCTAAGGTTGGTTGTGGCTTCTATTGATATCCATCCTTGGAGAAAATTGAGTATGATTTACCTAGTGATCAACTTTATGCCTTTACTGACGATTGTCATACTGTTCACTGGTCTTTGCTGCATCAAGTTAGCTTTTGGTGGAGGTGGACAACTTCTGTGATTGAGATGCTTCTCCAGTATATCCAAGACATGTCTTTATCATAGGAGAATGCTGAACTTTGATAATTGCATTTAATGCTTCTGATCCTTTAGCAAATCTAATATTGAGAGATTTTGTTTTCTCAAGATCTTTTCTTAGACCCACAATTTCACATTCTAGTTTTTTATTGTGTTTTCCTTTTTCAGCGAGCTGGTATGTCAAGGTATCTATGATCATATTCTTTTCTTCTAAATATATATTTAGTTTAGATATTTCTTCATGAAATTTTTTCTCTTCTAAAGCATCCCAAAAATCATCATTGTCATAAGTCATGAGAAGTTTATAGTCATCACTATTAGATAAACCATCACTATCCTCTTCTAAACCATCCCAAAAATCATCGCTATCATAAGCCATGCAAAGTATGTAATATTGACCAGTTTGATCTTCATCACTATTAGATAAACCATTGCTATCTTCATGAGTATAGTAGCTCCTTCTATTCACAACATGTTTCATATTCCCTTTTGCATATTCCTTTCCTTTTTCATATTTATCTTTATGAGGACATCTGGCAGCATAATGACCGACTCTACCACAAGCAAAGAATTTGAAAGGTAGTTTACCTTTGAACCTTCCAAAACCCCATTGAAGCTTCTTGAGAAAATTTACCTCATCTTCTTCTTCTGAAATGTGTCCCGATTCATTGCATCCTTCCTTTTATTTTCATTTTGCTGAAGCTTTAAATTCGGCTTCTCTCATATCTGATGGACCTCCTTTTCTCATCTCGAAAGTAGTTAGGATTCCATGAGGCTGTATCACAGTGATATTATACAGATCTTGGTTTTTCTTCTATGGCAAACAATTTTGATTCAAATTTAGCAGACAATGATCTCAAAATTTTCTGAACTAAGGTAACTTCCTTTATTTCTTCACCCAGATTCTTCATACAATTAACAACTTCATCTATACGTAAGAGGTAACTAGCTATATTCTCATCACTATGCATCTTAAGAGTTCCATAAGCTTAGCACATTTTACGTGAGAGTCTCCTTTGTAGCTCTGAATGATTTTGTCCCATATCTCTTTGGCTTATTTGAGCTGCATGACTTTGACAAAATCTGATTGTGACAAACTTCCCAATAAAGTATTGATAGCTTTGGCAATGGTTTCATATTGCTTTTTACCTGCCTTGCCTATAGGAATTTCTATTGGAAATTTATATCCTCCTTCCAAAATTTCCTAGACATATGTTCCAAGAGATTATAGATAGGTTGTGGTTCTTATTTTCCAATAAACAAAGTTTCTCCCATCAAATATTGGTGGTCTGATGGATCCCATGATTTCGTGATGATTCATCTTGATGGATCTTCCTTCAAGTGATCAAGCTTCTTCTGAAGAACTTGGCTGTGGTACCAATTGCTGGAAATAATACTAAGAGGGGGGGGGGGGGGGGGGTGAATCAGTATTATCAGATCAAGAATTTTCTTTTTCATAATCACATTTATATACACTACTTCAAAGAGGGGAACTAGCGTGTACATGCAATTGTCTTTAAGGCAACCACCATTTATGCAATAAACTTATGATTTACTTAATTCATCATATGTTGATCTTTAATCAGTGCATCAATACTTCATCAATCATTAAACAGTAACCATGTGCAGTATAAACATAATGAAGCATTACACATAAACAACACACATGAACACCAAGATTTAAGATGGAAACCCAATGTGGGTGAAAACCACCTATTGCTATCATCTCTATCTTCTTTTAATAATAAGAAAATCTATTTAAAATCCTATACTGTCGGAGAATCATAGCAGTATGCAGGCTTCTACCTGTAGAAGGTTACAACCTTCTCTCGTTCTCCAGATTCTACTCGAATGGAGCTACAACCCCCTAGCTCGTGTACTAGCTAATATGTTTACTATTACATAGGTGCTAGCCTACAGAAAACTCCACACTTCCACCAGGGACCGCATTTCATGAATTTTCAAATTGGATGCTCCTAGCACATATCAAGACATATGAAGACCTTCACTCATCAATAACCCATCAGAAATTTAGAAACTCAAACTTCATCAACCAACATGCAGTTAATCTGAAAGAATGAGATCACTATCATCAAAATGATGTGCTGAACCTAGAAACCTGTATCAACATTCAGAACCAACTGAAACATCAAAAATTCATGTGTCAGACTATATACGCTACTTCAATGAAGAAAACTTGCATGTATACACTACTTCCTTCAGCCCAACCTGTGTATACCTCTAAAGATTCTGAATCATAAAATATCTAAATCACAAACTGTACCAACCAATAGTGTACTGAACATCTACTATCAACTTAAAAAACTTTACACAGGAAGGTAACATAAAACATATCTTCTCACTTATACAATGAATCAAATATCAACCTCCTTATGCATTCAGATTTACATTCAGATCTAAGAAGACTTAACTGACAGATAACAGTAAAATAACAGTAGCAATAAATCAATAATACTGATTTGATAGATTATTCATCTTTGAACATCAAGTCTTTCTTTCGTATATGGTACTTGAAAGAACAAAACCTGCATGTATACGGTCTCTTGCCAAGACGAACCTGCGTACAGATCTGCAAATATTGACTCAGAACTTTACTATAATTCTAGACTTCAGACAAACCCAGATCATGATAGATAATGAATAAAATAGATGCAGAACATCAGATCTAGCCTCGACCAATATCAAATCATTCAAGAATAAGTCATTTCAAGTCTCATGATCCTGGTCCAATATTGAACTCAAGGTGCAAATAAATATTTCAGATCTTGTCCCAAACATAACCATACAACATAAAATATACTTCAGATGAAAGTATTCCTTAGAATCTTATTCACTTTCACATCTGGCCCTATGATCCTCTCTTCCTTATATAGTTTTTGGCCTTTCTCAGTACCATGGACCAAATCCACTTAGGACAAATACCTTGGATCGAATATCTCGAACCAAAACCATGGTTTTCAAAATGTACGCACTTCGCCTTATGTGGCAGTGCGTGTGTACGTTGTTATATGCTGTTTCTGTTCTGAGTACCTATGTTTATACGCTTCTTGCACTAAGTGAACCTACGTGTATCTCTTAAATTGCTCTTACATCATCTTCTTCTTTCAACTTCTTTATTCTAATCAATAGACCTTAGTTCCATCTTCCTAATCCTCTCTACCACTGCCCTATTACCTCTGAATATTCTTGTTAGCCTCTCATCAAAACTTAGTTGACCTATAGAGTTGCCATCAAGGACAGTACTTGTTACATAATGTGAACATTATCATCTAGCGGACATGAGTTATCTATTAGCAAGTGGATTTTGAAAGAAACTGGCATGAAAGGAGATAAGTAGAAAGTCTGATGTTGTTATGAGTTAAGATATTAGGTTGTGAAAGCATGGGAGGGTTGAGAGTGATGAACCCTTGGGAAGGCCAAGAGTGTGGAGCCATAGATCGGTTAGCTTCTTCATCGCAACAGTGGACTATTTACATAGTTGGAAAGGAAGATTGATGTTGGTGCAACTGTGTTTTTTTTAATTTACATTCTCAGGACATAAAAGTCCTAGGGGAAGGTGCACCATGCAACATAAACTTTCAAAATTTCAATTTCTTTTAATGCAACACATCAATTAAGAACATAAAGGAGCACTAGAAAGCACAAACCTTGCAGTATTAACCATTCTGTTTTGATCAAAGTGCATTCTGAAAAGGAGTGCCCACCATGAAGTTATTATGAACATATTTTTTGTACATATATAATGTTTGGATATATGTAAAATTTAACTCATCTCCATTTTTTTGAATTTATTAAGAGAATCATGCTCTTTGTTAGAGCCTCTATCTAGATTTGTTTTTTATAAATACAATTTGGTGTTGTTGGAGGTGTTCCTCAAAGGCACTATTGAAGATAGGGATTTTTTAGTCAAAATGACTAATCCCCTTACAGAAACATACGTGAATGAGGCCAATATAATGGATGGCACCAACTATGTTAACTGGAAATTTGAGTTGCAAATAATGTTGGAAGGCTATGACATTTGGACCATCAAGAAGTTAGAAGAAGAAAAACCTATTGTAAGTGCAAAAATTGCATCAATTCAACATAAGGAGAAGCGAGAAAATGGAGGAAATGCATTATTAATAATTTCTGTTAAATATAACATAATCCCTCACATTCGTGATTGTAAAACATCTAGTGAAAGCTAGAATACATTGTAGGAATTGTATGAAACCAAAAATAAAAATCAAGCCCTTTTCTGAAAATTAATGTTCTCTATATTAAAATGGAAGAAAATGAATTTGTTAGTTCTTTTGTTTCAATAATTAATGACTTCAAAGATAAGGCGAGAGATATAGGAGAATTAGTACCTTCTATGGATCTTGTGATAATCATTTTAAATTGAATGTTAAAGGACTAACAAATGTTCATTACAAGTCTTGCAGCAAGGGATAAATCTCACACCTTTGAGGAATTGACACGTATATTGATGTAGGAATAAGAAAGGTGTAAGAATTTGTTGGGTCCCTATAATACTAGTGATTACCCCATTACTATTGTAGTTATACCCCTTATTTATATTGTTGTGCCCCTATTACCCCCATATTGTTATTTTTGTGCCCCATAAAATCCCTCTATTGTTATTTTTGTGGCTTTATATTATTGTTGTTAGGTCGGTTGGATTATGTTGTGACTCCTTAGACTCCTATATATAGAAAGGAGGTTTTGTCATTTGTATTGTTAGTGTCAGTCTTTCTAGCCTTCCTCCAGTGATCAAATATGCTCTTACAAAGTGATTTAAGAGTGTCAAGGTCAAATTTTGTCATTTCAAAGACTTTTCAAGCAAAATTTGGTCACTAGGCATTAGGTCTAGGGTTTGCTTTCACTCCTTCTAAAGTTGTCCAAATGGCGGTCCATGTCATCATTCAGCTGAGTCTATCATCATTCATATGGTTTTCATTATCATGTCAGTGTATAATGAGTCATTTTACACCTTGTTCATGCTTTAGTTGCGCCTAGGCAGGGTCATTTCCCTCTCTTAGGGTTTTGAAAGCAATTTCTCTTGGGCGGTCAAATCATTGGCAAAACTTGTATCCTAATGTTCATACACCTTCCCCTATCCTTAAAGTACCTTATCAAACACTTCCCATCCCTTAGATCCGCCAAATTCCTCATTTTTGCACAAACCCTAGTTTCTAGCTACAGCCTCGCAATTTTCTAGGTTTGGCCTGTGTTTTGCCCTTTTGGACCCCTTCCCCTTACTCAATCTCTAAGATTCCATTTTCCCTTGCTTCCTAACATCCCTCCCCACTCCCAAAAATTTCCCCAAGAATTTAGAAGCCCCTTATCCCCTTCATTTCGCTCCATTTCGACAAAATGCCTTGTTACACACATCGGGGCAAGTTTCACTCAAATGATGTTTCAGAGCAATCAAAGATGAATTTTTCAAAAATGAGAGAGGTGTCTATCCACAACATGCCAAAGAAGAAAAACCTCCTTCACTTTTTGCACAGCTGTCATGGTTTTAGAGAAATGTCAAAATTACAATCGTCGGATCCAAGGAGGTTGGCCAAGGCACTAAAACGGCGGAAAAGGCCCAATCCCCTCCATATCTTGGCCGAGGCTTCACTGAAGGACCAAGGCACTAAATAGCCTAGCCACAGCACAAATCCCAAGAAATTTTGAGCATTTTGGGTAAATTTTGGTTTTTTCAGGTAATTTACAGGTTTTCTCCATTAACGGGTCTCACCCCCCGCGCGACCCTTCATCCTGGCAACTCCATTTTGCAAAAACTCAGCATTTCCAGATTTTTCATGAGAATTTACATATGCTCATCCATGGACAAGAGATTTTATGAAGTTTTGGGCCTCCAGAAAGTCAAAAAACAAGCAAAAAATGACTTTCTGCCACATTTTTGAGACACAGAAAGTAGTCTTGGGAGATTGCAATTTTGGAGGGGACAATGACCACCAAATTCCGAAATTCCAGTTGGGTTGGAAAGTAGACTCACATACCTTTCCAACAAGCCTACTATTGATCAATGTGGACACCTGGAAGTGCCCCAAAAGTGGTCCCAAAGGCGCGTGACCCGTCAAGCAGAGGCGCGCGACCCGTCGGGCAAATTTCTCCAAATTTCAGTGTACAGCTCAGAAAAATGCAGTTTGACCCTGTTTGACTTTTTGGGGTGGATTATTATCTTCTTTGATGTAATTAATGTACTTTTATGACACTTTTACACTTATGTACCTCTTCTAGAAGATTCATTCATGAAAAAGGTGAAAATTAAATGAATGAATTGGTTTCCTAGCTTATAGAGGCAAGTTGTTCTGACTGCCTAGTTTGTAGTGCTTAGTTTAGAAGTGGTTGAAACAACTCCTAGGATAGTGAGCTCGACCCATGGAGGCAGGAAAAGAGGTTAGATGATCTATATTATGTACTTTCTTTCTCATTTTCATGGTTGGACTCTTGAGGGAAAAGCTATCATTGTATTATTCACTGTATCTCTGCAATTTTCGGCTAAGGAAAACCAGGGTTTTGCAGTCCTTTTTGGGATTCTTGTGGTTACATGTATTGATGGTGTGTTTCTATATGTACTTGTAAGTGTGCTATGTGAATCATTTCCTTTCTTTTCCTTCTGCACATTAAACAAATGAAGTGTTAAAGTAGAATTCATGACTGTCATGCTCTGCTTTTAAGTTTGTTTAATTTCAATGTTTTCTACTGTTTAAGGAGAATTCAAAGTTATTGTTTGCTCTCCTTAGCTCCTCACCTGTCTTTCTCATCCATTCACCTCGATCTAAGGCATCAATACTGTATCCTATCTCGCCCCAAAGAACCCCCTGCAGAAACTGTGTCCTATCCCCGCACCCAAAATTGCCACCCTCAATTTGCCACCAAAAACCCTAAAAATCCCAAATCAACCCTTTTGATCAGTTTACTAGCCTAAAATCAGTGTTACCCTATTGGTTATCTCGCCCATTGAAGAACTTTATCGAGATAGACCAGAGAGAGCCCTCTCTCGCCCCGTAGGGCTAGCTACGAGGCTAAGTGGTTTGATGTTGCCTTGAGGTTTACCTTTCTCAGCCTGAGGTGAAATTTCAAGCGCTAACATGTATCATCCAAGAATTGTTCATTTATGTAATGTAAAGGAGGTTTCCCCCTCGAAGAGGCTAAATTATAAGGCGTTGATCTATCTTTCCTATCTTTTCTTGAGCTGGTTTCATAACATTTGGTATCAGAGCTTTGGATTCTAGGGTTTCGCTGCTCCAAACAGGTCTTCGTGGCATTTTCGCTATAACGTTTTTTCTATGACGTTTCAGAAGTCGCAAAAAAAGAAAAAACCCATTTGAGAAGAAATCTCACTGAACCTTGGGTTCGAATTTCAGATCTTTTCGCGGGATATTTGTGGAGATATGCTCTGAGGAAGTTGGTCTTTTTGCAGACTCCTGAATTACATTCAAAACAGGTGACCTAGGGAAAATCGTCATAACTTTCTCTCTGGGGATCGGATTGAAATTTCATAAGAGGGTACAGAAAGAGGACGGACTGTAGTTTCTTGTATATCTTTTTCAGAACCAGAGGTTGAAAATTATACACGTGGCACTTCATACAAGTTCACTCTTCTGGAAAGGTCTATAATCAGGTCATCTTGGGAGATTGTGCATAACTCTTTCTTGGAGAATCCAATTTGGATCAGACTGGTGGCATTGGAAAGAGGACACAGAGAGCTACTACAGGTCACAATTTCAGAACGAGATGATTGGAAAGTACAGAGATACATCAGAGGCAATATCAAGCTCCTATAAAGTGAAAAAAGGTGTGTAGATTTTTTTAAATTTTTGCTTAAGCTTGGTTTGAAAATTTATTTTGAAGGAATTCAAAGGGCATAGTAGAGAATTATTATCGGTAACTGATGCCCCGAGGAAAGAAAATGCAAACACCTAGTAAGGAACCTGAAAGCTCTAGCATGACTCATGAAGAAGAGGAAGAAATGCAACATGATATATCAAAATTACAAGACCAAGTGCAACAACTATCCCTTGCACAAAAAGGAACAGAATCTAAGATGGATGGTTTAAAGAAAGATGTATAAGCTAAGATGGATGGTTTAAAGAGAGGTGTAGAAGCTAAGATGGACTATTTAAAGAAAGGCGTAGAAGCTAAGATGGATGTCATGGAAGCTAAGGTGAATGGCATGGACGCTAAAATTGATGGCATGGATGATAGGATGGAAGAATTGAAGATAAATATGAATAAGTTGCTACAAGAAATGGTCACTAAGGGTGAAAGAGTACTAAAGGAAACTCATGATGAGAACAAAAGAAATGTTAATCATGATTCCATAGACTCTAATGTTGGATCAAAGACTCACCATGTTCCAAAAATCGATATGAG
The DNA here is from genome assembly GCA_031772625.1 of Pinus tabuliformis. Classification (NCBI taxonomy): domain Eukaryota; kingdom Viridiplantae; phylum Streptophyta; class Pinopsida; order Pinales; family Pinaceae; genus Pinus; species Pinus tabuliformis. The sequence goes on along the minus strand of CM062816.1, from coordinate 238,256,422 downwards.
GAAGTTTGATGGCAAGGATCCTGCCACATGGATATTACAGATGGAGCAATTCTTCGATCTCAATAATGTGAAAAACACACAAAAGGTATGTATGGAAAATTTATATTTGGAACCAAATCAGTTTGTATGGTATCAATGGCTTTGTTCTCATAAACAATTTATCACTTGGGCAATTTTTACGGAAGAATTGATAGCACATTATGAGGATACAAAAAGCAACACTTTTTTTAGCCAATTGATAAGTCTCAAACAAAAGGGTTCAATAATGGAGCACATTGAGGAGTTCCAAAAATTGAACATAAGGGTAAAAGATATTCCAGAGGAGCATAGGATTGATGTGTTCATAAGGTCTTTAAAGGATAATATCCAACATGATGTGCGCCTTTGGGAACCTGATTCATTAGAGAAGGCATTCAGGTTAGCAAGAAAAATGGAAAGCAAAATTATGGCAACTAGGAAGCATACCATTCACAACTATAAAGACGGAAGTGTTGTTGCCCATAGTCTTCCACAACCTACAAGGTTGACACCACAACAATTGGAAGAAAAAAGAGCAAAAGGGCTTTGTTACAATTGTGATAGCAAATACACAAAAGGTCATAAGTGTGCTGAGAAGAAATTATTCTACATAGATTGTGAAGAGGAAGAAGAAAAGGAGCAAGAAAGGTCAAAAGAAGAGGATATATTCCAGGAACAAAGCCTAGATGAAGAACAAATAAATCCGACCATATCTTGTAATGCATTGGCGGGAATTACCACTCCTCAAACCATCAAGATAGAAGGACAAATCAAGAAGAAAAAGGTAATAGTGTTGATTGATTCAGGAAGAACCCACAATTTTATTCATTGTAGGGTAGCAAAAGAATTGAATTGCTTCCTATATCTAGCACCAGAGTGTCAAGTGATGATTGCAAATGGAGGAACAATAAAATTATTCTCGAAAGTGCCATAATATCAATCTATCCATGGGAGAATATGTATTGACTAGCCCAATGCTTTCCATTCCAATGGGAGGTGCTGATGTTGTACTAGGAGTCCAATGGCTACAATCCTTGGGTACAATAGCTTTTAATTTTCAAGAACTTTTCATGAAATTTTCTGTGGAAGGAAAGGAAGTTGAATTAAGGGGTATTGCAGGGAAACCAGGAAAGATAATCAACTCTAATGGCATGACAAAGCTTCTAAAAAAGGAGCAAAGAGGTGTAATTGCACAATTATGTTCGCTAGATGTTTCCACATTGGAATCATCTATTTCTCTAGATCTCCAAAAAGTCCTGGACAATCATTCCAAGGTATTTGAGACTCCGAAAGGTCTCCCACCTATGCGTGATCATGATCATGCTATTCATCTGATTCCAGGAAGTGTTCCTCCAAACATCAGGCCGTACAGATATCCATATGTCCAAAAAAGTGAAATTGAACGTATGGTTGCAGAAATGCTAGAGGCTGGTATAATTCAACCAAGTCAAAGTTCTTTCTCAGCTCCAGTAGTATTGGTGCACAAGAAGGATGGATCATGGCGCATGTGTCTTGATTATTGGGAGCTCAAAAATCTCACTATTAAAGATAAGTTCCCCATTCTTGTCATTGATGAATTACTGGATGAATTGCATGGATCAATTTACTTCACCAAGTTGGACCTTCGTTCTAGATATCATCAAATCAGAATGAATATTGAAGACATTCCAAAAACGGCATTTAGAACTCATGAGGGTCATTATGAATTTTTGGTCATGCCTTTTGGCCTTACCAATGCACCTTCAAAATTTCAAGGTTTGATGAATTCAATTTTCAAACCATTCCTTAGAAAATTTGTGTTGGTATTTTTTGATGATATACTAATCTACAGCAAGTCTTGGAAGGATCATGTTGAACATGTTGACAAGGTGCTACAACTATTGGAGGAGAAACAATTATATGCAAAAAGATCCAAATGTTTCTTTGGAGTCTAGGAAGTGGAATATTTGGGTCATATTGTATCTCATGAAGGAGTTAAGGTAGACCCTAGCAAAATTAAAGCCATTAAGGAATGGAAAATCCCCACATCCATAAAGCATCTGCGAGGATTTCTTGGGTTGACAGGGTATTATCGCAAGTTCGTTAAGAATTATGGGAGAATAGCAGCACCTCTAACAACATTATTGAAGAAAGATTCATTTTCATGGACTCCGGAAGCAACAAAGGCCTTTAAACATCTTAAAGAGGCAATGTGCCAAGCACCGGTCTTAGCTACACCGGACTTCACAAAAACCTTTATTGTGGAATGTGATGCTTCAGGAAATGGAATTGGTGCTGTTCTAATGCAAGATGAAAGACCCATTGCTTTTGAAAGTCGTCCAATCAAGGGAAAGTTTTTAAGCAAAGCTATTTATGAGAAGGAAATTTTGGCAATACTCCATGCACTTAAGAAATGGCGACCCTACCTAATGGGAAGACACTTCAAGGTAAAAACGGATCATGATAGCCTTAAATACTTTTTAGAACAAATATTATCCTCTGAAGAGAAACAAAAGTGGGTCACAAAGATGTTGGGTTATGACTTTGAAATCATCTACAAAAAAGGGAAGCAAAATGTGGTGGCAGATGCACTCTCAAGAAAGGATGAGGATATGGAAGCATTGTTGTGTGCCATTTCTATTATCCAACCAGATTGGATAAACGAAGCAAAGGAGGAATGGAAGAATGACGAAGAAGTGTGGGCACTTATTCGAAAGCTACAACAAGATTCCAGTACTTCTGATACATTTAGCTGGCAAAATGATTCGTTATGGTACAAAGATCGCTTATACCTCTGTAAGAATTCCCAGCTAAAACAAAAGATTCTTATGGAATTGCACACTTCTCCCTTAGGAGGGCACTCAGGATTTTTAAAAACTTACCACAGGGTTAAGAAGGAATTTTTTTGGGATGGCCTTAAATCAGATATTCAAAAGTTTGTGGCAGAATGTTTGGTTTGCCAACAAAATAAAGTTGAAACAATTAAGACACCGGGTCTATTACAACCTTTATCCATTCCAAGCCAACGTTGGGAGGAGGTTTCAATGGATTTTATCACAGGTTTACCCAAGTCTGAGGGAAAGAGTGTCATCATGGTGGTAGTTGATAGACTTACCAAGTATGCACACTTTTGTGCATTATCACATCCATTTAAAGCCAGTACAGTTTCTACTGCATTTATGGAAACAGTTCAAAAGCTACATGGAAATCCAAAGATTATTGTAAGTGACAGAGATCCCATTTTCACTGGAAATTTTTGGACAAAATTATTTTCTTGTCTTGGTACTCAGTTAGCTCATAGCTCATCTTATCATCCTCAATCTGATGGGCAAACTGAGATAGTAAACAAATGTTTGGAAGGATATCTTCATTGCTTTGTATCTGATAAACAGACACAATGGGTCAAATGGTTGCCTTTGGCTGAATGGTGGTATAACACTTCCTTCCATACAGCAACAAAAATGACGCCATTTATGGCACTTTATGGGTACCAACCACCATCAATCACATCATATTTAAGAGAAAATTCTAAGGTTCAGGCAGTGGAACATCACATCGAACATCAACAACAAGTCCTCCAACTCTTAAATGATAACCTCATGTTGGCACAAAATAGAATGAAACAACAGGCAGATCAACATCCCAGTGAAATAAGTTTTGATGTAGGTGATTGGGTATTCCTACGGCTACAACCATATAAGCAAATGTCCCTAAAGCAAGCTAAGAAGGATAATAAATTATCACCAAAGTATTATGGTCTGTAGAAGGTGTTGGAAAAGTTTGGTACTATGGCATACAAATTGGAGCTTCCTGCAGCTTCTCGATTGCACCCAGTTTCCCATGTTTCATGTTTAAAGAAGGTTATAGGCGACAAGCTCCCAGTTCAAACAATATTGCCAGAACTTAACGAGGAAGGAAAAATTATATTGGAACCGGAAGCAATCACAGAAACAAGAACTCGACAGCTACGAAATCGATCAATTTCAGAGTATCTTATCAAGTGGAAGAACTTATCTGCTGAAGATTCCACATGGGAGGATGAGAATTTTATGCAGAAGTATCCAGAACTGCTCAAGCATTGAGGACAACACTTTTTTGAAGGAGAGGGGCATGTTGGGTCCCTATAATACTAGTGATTACCCCATTACTATTGTAGTTATACCCCTTATTTATATTGTTGTGCCCCTATTACCCCCATATTGTTATTTGTGTGCCCCATAAAATCCCTCTATTGTTATTTTTGTGTTTTTATATTATTATTGTTAGGTCCGCTGGATTATATTGTGACTCCTTAGACTCCTATATATAGAAAGGAGGTTTTTTCATTTGTATCATCCAAGAATTATTCATTTATGTAATGTAAAGGAGGTTGCCCCCTCGAAGAGGCTAAATTATAAGGCGTTGATCTATCTTTTCTATCTTTTCTTGAGCTGGTTTCATAAAAAAATTTAAAGGCTTAGAATCTATATTTAGCACTTTAGTGAAGAATACATTCTTCAAAGGAAAACAATGAGGAAGAACTAAAGGTGGAAGTCTATCTCAGAAAAGGCCATTTCTAAAACCAAATCAAGGTGTCTCATCTATAAAAAATGATTCTATATTGAGATGTTTATATTATGGTAAAAGTTGGAACCTTGCTAGAGACATTTATAAGAAGAAAAGTGATGCAGAGAGGAATAATGAGCATAGAAGACATTCAAAACAATTTTTGAGAGAAGGCCTAAACTCTGATCTCAAAAATTTTAAGTTATTTATGTCTGATGGTACATTGTGTGCTGAAATGGATGATGTTAATGCTTGGTTTGTGGACTCTAGAGCTTCAATTCCCATGACATGCAATAAGGGTTGGTATGAAAACTTCAAGGAAATATGAAATGGCAGAAAAATCTATCTTGGAGATAATCATTCACATCAGATGAAGTGATATGTTGATATTCCAGTGACTTTACCAAATGGCAATGTGAGGCAGATTGATAATGTTATTTATGTGCCCAAGATTAAAAGAAATATTATCTTTTTGTCCACATACACAGATCAGATCCTAAAGGTTGAATTCTTCAAAACACATTTCATAGTAAAAGACTTGTTGGATCACTGCAAACTTTTTTCTTCAGGAGTCAAAGTTGGAGGCCTGTGCATGCTTCATGTAGCCAACAAGAGTCATCAAGCACTCACTTTTACAACTTTGTTAATAAAAGGTCTTTGCATTAGATGTATGGTAATATCAATTATCATGATTTGTTGTTGTATAAAAAGAGAATGGTTGAAGGACTCCCTATGTTAAGTAATCAGTATGCTTCTTGCGAAGGTTGTCCTTTAGGAAAAAATCACAGAAATTAATTCCCCTCTACTTCTGATAGGAGAAGAAGAGATGTATTATATATTATGCATTCTGATGTTTCTAGTCCCATGTAGACTAGATCCTCAGGAGTTGCTTATTATTTCTATTTTTTATTGATGACTACACAAGGCACACTTGGGTGTGCTTCCTTAGGAGAAATAGTGATGTTTTTGAGTATTTCAAATTCCAAAACATGGTAGAGAAGTATACAAATAATTTTATAAAGATCCTCTGTTCAGATCAAGGGGGAGAATACACGTTGGGGAACTTCATCAAATACTATAAGGATCATGGAATAGTGCAACAATTTACAGTACCCTACACTCCACATCAAGACGGTGTCACAAATGAAGGAAAACATTGAAAGAAACTATGAAAGGTGACATATACTTATTCAAGTTGAAGACAATAAATACGAAGCAGAAGGAAGTGAGTAGCAGAAACATGAGGAAGAATCTAGTGATATGGATACCACTAATAGTCAGAACTCACCAAAAGTTGGAGAAGTACCTTTAGAGAACAAGGGTGAAGATAGTGAAGTGCCAGGCAGATCTACTGAGCAGATTCACTTACCTGAAATGTAAAAGGACTACGATTTGATTAGTAGTGTTTTGAATTTCATAGAAGCCATGATATTTAATCAAGCTAATGAATACAAAGAGTGGAGAAAATCAATTGAGGAAGAATATGAATTTTTAGTTAAAAATAAAATCTAGGAATTGACTGAATTTTCTAAAGGTAAAAAGCCGAGAGGTTTTAAATGGATGTACAAACCCAAATTTAAAGTAGATGGTACTATAGATAAATATAAATCTACATTGGTGGAAAAAGGGTACTCACAAAATGAGGCCATTATTATGCAAAAACATTCTTCACCTATAGCTAAACTAAATACTATTAGAATGTCAATTGCATTAACTACAAAGTACCATTGGAACTTGCACCAATTAGATGTAAATTTTGCTTTACTGAATGTAGATTTAAAGGAGGAAGTTTATTTGGCACAACCTAAAGAGTTTCTGAAAAAGAGGTATAAACATTTAGTTTTCAAATTAAAGAAAACTTTGTATTTTTTTGAGGAAGACACCTAGGTTGTGGCATAAAAATATAGATTCCTTCTTTCTTTATCAGGGTTTTATGAGGAGTCAAAGGAATCCAAATTTGTATACAAAATTTGATGCAAAGGGGCATGTTGTAATGATTTCCTTGTATAATGATGATTTAATTATTACAGGAAATTATTTTAAACTAATTGATGGAATTAATATACATATGTCACAAGTATTTGAGATGAAATATCTTGGCGAGTTACATTATTGTCTAGTTCTTCAAGTTTTGAGAGATGTTGGTTAGACTTTTGTTTCTCACAGTAAATATGTCAGAGAATTGCTTAAAATTTTTAAAATGGACGAGTGCAAAACTTCTTTTGTTCCAATGCATCAAAATGTTAAACTTCACTTTGATGATGACTCAAAGGAATTTGATGGTAGAATGTATAAACAACTAGTGGGAAGTGTCAATTATCTTACTACAACAAGACTTGACATAGCATACTCTTTTAGTTAGTTAAGTGAATATATGGAGAGACCTCTAGAAATCCATTGGAGTATCTTAAGGGAACAATTGATTTTGGTCCTAAGTATACTAATTCATTTGATGTTGAGGTGATGGGTTACTTAGATTTAGATTAGGTTGGTAATGTGGAGGATAAAATATTTTCTACAAGTTATGCTTTTAGCATTGGATCAAGGATTGTTTCATGGAGTAGGAAGAAGCAACCAATTGTATCATTGTGATCTAAGGAGGCACAATATAAATATTTGTGTGTAGCAACTTTTGAAGTTTCTCAATTAAGGAGAGTTCTTAAAGATGTTGGAGAAGAACAATAGAAGGCTACAGTCATCGAATGTGACAAAGTGAGCTTGATGAAGTTGGAAAACAATTCAATGTATCATGAAGAAAGAAAGCATGTTGATTATGAGTTTCATTTTATTAGAGAGAAGATAGAATCCGAAGAAAATTTTCTCGAATAGTATAATACCATTGGAAATGGTGCTCATATTTTCACTAAGCCCCCTAGGAAAATGAAATTTGAGTTGTTTAGGGATATATTAGGTGTGGAAATAAATTATTTCTCCATTAAGGGGGAACTTGGAAATAATGGAGAATGGATTTGTTAGGTAGTTTTTAATATTGTTTTATTTAGGACTTAGATCCTATTTTTCTAGAATTTTTTTTTTATCTTCCTATTCAAATGTATCTTTATATGAGTGTATTGATTGTTTGTTTGATTAATGAAAGGCATCACCATGGAAGACTCGTAGGATTTTGACTTGCCTTTTTCATTCAATTAGTTTTGTCTTCCATTTTGAGTGAGATGAATATATCATAACATGGTTCATAAAGAGATAGAACCCTTGTTGCCATTGATATGGCCCAAAAATATCTTGCATTCCTCTTTAATTTTCATAATTTTCCTCTCTTTATTTTTGAAGTATTTTAACCCTAAAATTCACATTTTAGTTAGGAATTATTTGTGTTGTTTAATATCATTATCTTTTTATCTATGCTCAATGATTTTGCAATTTGTAAGAGCATTTACAAATTGGTCTCCTTTGCACTATTTGCTATAGGTTTTAACAATTTTAATTGTAGTCCACCATTGCAATGTTGTTTAAAACCACTAAAATTTTAGTTTTTATATCCAAAAACACTTTGGATGATCAACACACCATTCTCAACTTTCAGTTCATGTTTTTATGTTAAAATTGAAATTTATGAGATCATTCATTGTTAGTATTGCATGTCCCATACCATTAGATGCACTTGAGTTAACTAGGACAATCTCCCCTTGTACGAGATAGTTAATAGATGACTGCATCCTTAACTAGGACTAGAGTAGCTTTTCTTTCCTTTCTATTAGTTTAGTAATGTAAAATATTATTTCATTGAATTATATTCTCTTATAATTTTATTTTCTCAAAATAGATAAAATTAATTAATTCTTTTATTATCAATTTTCTTGTTTTCTCTCGCCAATTTTATTCATTGTTTTCTAGCTTCATACAACCTCTATAGATTAAACAACAATTTTAGAGTTAGTAAGCATCAAAACTATAAAATAGAACTCGAAATATTTGTGCATGCTACACACCACAATCAATTTGTAGGTGTAGTTTTCCAAAGGCATTGAACTTTATATTAACCTTGCAATGGACATTTAATGGGTGAAGATATGTAGGCATTGAGCTTGAAAGACCTCCATCATTTAGAGAAAGTACTATAGCTGAGCTTACATCGTGTACAAGGAAAAAAAGTTTTCAAAATATTTCTTATCTACTCCGTACATTTTTGAAATGCGATAACAATAAGAAATATCTTTCAAATAGGCGTCCAACATTTATCGCGCATAAAACTTATATACTGATCTTCATTTTTATTTCAGGACAAAATTCTAAATGATGAAGTTGAAGAGCTAATTCAAACGGTCCAGTTTAATCCTTCCATTATCTATTCATTGAAGGTGTAAAAAATTAGCTATCTTGTTGTAGTGTGGGTGTCTCATGTTCTGGTTGGTTGGCATTATGAAACATTAATGTTGCTTTTTTGAGGAAAATATGAAATTACACAGGATGGTACACACCATCACCTTAGTCAAATAATGATCGCTGGTGAATATGAAGGGAGCTCAGCATTGTGTCTTTGTATTTTAATGTAGTGATCACTGGGGAATATGAAAGGAAGTTATGAGTATGTTCTTTTATTTTATGGGTATATCTAATGTTCTAATTTTGTTGTATCGACATGTTGTGCTTAGATCTCAATGCTGCAATCTTCAAGAGTAGAAGAAACATGGAATGAATTATGTTTGGGAAGTATGAACTGTAGTGAAGTACACGATGAAACATCTGAAGTGGCTATAAGTGTTCCTAATTTCTCCCTTCAGCTAAATTCCTTTCAGAGTTATTGTTTGACATCAAAGAATAGAGTTGAATATCAGTTATGGTATTAGATCATGTTATCCACGTTACATTTAGTCATATCATCATCTCTCGGTTTCTGCACTGACTTAAAGGGAGCCTCATCATGATCATCTCTGCACCAACTAATGAAACTAAATGATAATTAAAGAATGTGTATATTTACTCAACCATGAGAATAGAGAAAAACAAATTTCCACCATGGCTGAAATTTACCTAAATTCCAATGGTGCACTCGGCAAAAGGCGACTTCATTTCACAGTGCTTTGTAATAGTCGGCATTTCCTATGTGCTTAGAGCAAGATAACTAGTCCTAGTATGTAGTAATAAGGAATGCCTAGTTATACTTCCATGAATTATGTAAAAATTGTTCGACTTTAAGTAGCATAAGCATAGAAAGGATGCACTTTGTTAGACAATGTTAAATAGGATATAACTATTCTAACTGTGGGGTTAATGGATTGTTAGATTTTTTTTTAATTAAAGAAATCATACCGGGAAAGCTTTTAAGTGTACATTAGTGTACATAGTTTTCTTTAAGATTGGAAAAATAAAATCGTGGGAACTAAACCTCTCCACCTTACCATTAAACTACAACTGCAAAACTGAAATATAAAAATTTATACACATAATAATTTAATTAAATTTAAAATATTTAAAATAAAACAAAAAATTAAACTTCTAACAAAATGTTACTTTTAATGTATGATTGTACTAGTATTGTTATCAGATAATGGGACAACGTAGTTTGAAGTTAATCTTACTCTTCATCGTTCCTTTCAGCCACCATTTAATATACTTCAAGTAACCTTTCCATTTCAATAAGTTTACTTTCAAATTTTTTGTTCGTTATTCGGCTAAACCATGGTTAATGATTTTTTTAAATATGTTTTTTATTATATATGATTGAATTTGTGAGAGATTTATATTGTGAGGAATTTATAATTTAAATTTGTGGAAATTTATAATACCAACAAATTCTTAATAAACTTTAAACAAAATTATAAAAAAATATATTAAATACTCCGTATTTCATTGATACCTTTTCGGCGTACTAAGCCAAATGCATTTTGTTAATGATTTTATCTGAATATACATTGATTTTTTTAGTATAAATTTTATATAAAGTTGTTTGTAATTATTTTTACGTCGTGCTCCACTCCATCTTATATTATCATGTGGAGAGTATGAGGTAATAATTGTAACTTTTGTTTGTTTCTCTAATTGTGAGATGAATAAGAGGCTGTGATATATGATTGCATTTATATGACATATTATATGTTTTCTTATTTTATAAGATGTACATTATGATAGATTTATTAATTTATTGGAAAATTTTATGGAGAAGAGGTGAGGATAGAAGTTATATTTGGGGAATTAAATTCTTTAAAGATTTCTACACAGGACAATCATAGTAATAAGAATTTCAATATGAATTCTTGAAAACAAAATTTAAAAATACATGAGACAATGCCTTTGATAATAAGATTGCATACAAGTTCGATAGTGAATAGGAAGTAGACTATCAATTATCAATTAGTCCAATGAAACAAATGAAACAATGCTTCTTATAATGAATTTCATGCGAACTTGATAGTTAATAGGAAGTAGACTATCAATCCATGGTGGATAAGTATATTTGGAAATAACTTTTACTTTATCAAACAGTTAGAATTGGTTTGTTGAGTAGTTGCGTTATCAAGATATTTTCTCAACAACTACTTTATTAGCTTAGAGGTTGTTAGATGTAATAAATATTGTATATGCTTAATGTAAGTGTGTGAGATAAAAGATGTATTTGTTTGCGCGTGCACACAAGTATCTTTGTTCTTTCTTCGTATCAAAGTTGATAGCTCTCGGTTAACTCCTTACGGGAGGGCCCAGGAAAATTTGAGATTAATTAAATTTCAAAGGTTGCATTTTATGAGATAGGGAATGTGAAGATCCTATCTTCGAACAATCGTCAAGGGAGGGCTGCTTTTATTCAATTAATAGGAAGGTCAAGAAATGTTGTGTCATTTGGTGGTATCATACGAAAGAACTCACCATTTAGGCTTCTTGTTCCCTTAAAGATATTTCGTCCCCACGAATAGTCGAGGTACTTCTTGTAAATGTGATAGAAAAGCTGCACATATGAATCTAGCTAGTAAAGGTTGAACACACAGCTTTGCAAAGCAAAAACACTAAAAGAAAATCGAAAGAACAAAGGAATGATTCATTAGAAAATAGGTTACAGCTTTGCAAAGCAAAAACACTAAAAGAAAATCAAAAGAACAAAGGAATGATTCATTAGAAAATAGGTTACAATGCTCATGATATAGAATTACTGGGTGAAGATCCCATGGTAATGCACCATAGTGGTGATCAATGAGAAGACTCAACACCTGCAACAAGTTTCGGAGAGAACTAGCTAGTTGCGGATTGAAAGAAGGAGCAAATTAGGGACGAAATCATGCAGAAGAACTAACTAGTTGCGGAGTTAAAGAAGGAGCAAATCAAGGAGTAAATCATGTAGAAGAACTAACCAATTGCGGAGTTAAAAAAGGAGCAAATCAAGGAGTAAATCATTTAGAAGGAATCTTGCATGTAGTCCCATGCTGTAACTAAGAGTCTGCATGTAGGTGTGTAGTACTTCCAACACCCCCCTTGAACACCACTATGGGGAAAAATAAAAAATGGGCCCTGGCAACTAAGGCCAAAGGTCACCCAAAATACAGTGCAACTTGTACTAAAATTGAGGAAAGAGGGAAAACCTCATGGGAAAAACCCACCCTCAAAATACAATGTAATCAAAAGAAAAGAGGAAGAAAAGAAAGTTGCTA